>PVJD01001438.1:0-169050 GCA_004026545.1 Mormoops blainvillei | reverse complement strand
GGGTTAGGTTATATGAAGAAGAGCAGTGAATTGTTGAAGCTGGGTAATGGAGGTTTACTCTATGATTCTGAACACTTTTGTCAATTTCCAAGAATTACCAAGATTTAATAAGATAGGACCCTGTTCTTACTTGAGAATACCACCTGAGTCTGATCTGCACCCTCTTGCCTGCTACTGTGAACTCAACTGCCTTGATTTACGTACTCCACCCCCCAAACTAAGTAGACTGGCTTGTCCTGCAGCCCCTCTTGGAAAGTGGCCAGGACAAGTCCCTGCTGTAAATGGGTGGCTGTTTCTGCAGTAGGAGGGTCAGTAACCAGACTAGTCACCCAGGAAAAAAGCCACATAATTTTGAATGCAGGACCCCCAAATAATCCTGGACCTACAGTATCAAAAGATGCAACAGCCTTGGCTGGTGTGCCTCAGTGGATTGAGCACTGGCCTGCAAACCAAGAGGTTATTGGTTCAATTCCCAGTCAGGACATGTGTCTGGGTAGCGACCAGGCCCCAGGTTGGGGTAGGGGAAGAGGCAACTGATTGCACATTGACGATGTTTCTCTTCTTCTCTTTCTCCCTCCCTTCCCCTGTCTCTAAAAGTAAATAAATAAAATCTTAAAAAAACAAAACAAAACATGCAACAGTTAGTGGGCTGTGGCACTTCCCTTCCCTCCCCCTGAATAGTGTGTTGTCCAGAGGTTCTGTAGGCTGAGGAGTCTCTGGGCCTGAACTTACACTGGAACAATAATTTGGGAATCAATCATCGAATCTGCACTTTGCTCAGGGCTCACTTTGCCAGGAGCTGGGCATCACTCTTACGGTCTTTCTTCTTCTCAGGTGTTTCTGGTCCCCAGGATAAAAACTTCAGGTCTTTTTTCTTGAGATGGTGCTTTTAAAGATTTTGGCACATAATGAACGTTCAGCAAATGCTAGATTATCACCATCATCCCTGGACAGCCTAGAATAGAACTTCCAAACATAGTGAGTTTTAAGGCTGAAATGACCTCAGAGCTCATTCCCTCCATGTCACTCATTTTGTAGATGAAGAAATGAGGTGGTGGTGGTGGGGCTCGAGTGACTTGTCCCAGGTCACACAGCTGTTAGTGGCAGGGTAGATGACAAACCTTTCTTCCTGAACATTCCAGAGTGAGGATCTAAATCTGCTTGTAACCCTTTCAAAGCCTGGGCCCACGTGGAGAGTGATACGGCAAAAGAAATGTTGTCCAGGATCCAAAGGCAGCTTAAAAGCAGCTCGAGTCCATTGCTTAGGCTTCTCTAAAACTGCCACGAGGACTCCATCCCCTAAATCACAGAAACAATGATAAAACCTCTTGCCATCATCTACCACTTCCACTGTGCCTCCAACTGCCCTAGCACATCCCTGTTCTCAGTGCAAGCTCTTCCTCCAAACAGCCTCTTTTTCTCTCCTTCTTCCACTCCTCCAGAAGAGAGCGCCCTCCCTGTTTCGGAGGGGAGGCAGCAGGGAAGTCGCCTGGCAATTGCAGGCTTGGTCTGGGCAGGTGGGCCGGGGAGGCGAGGCTGTGGATTAATATCCGGTCACATCCTCAGAAAGGCAAAGGGGCAAGGAGGCGTGGGCGGGGTGAGAGGGTAGCAATGATGGGTGGGAAGCATGCCCAAAGTGGAACCTTTACAACAAACACTCGAGGAAATGTATTGTATTGGCTTGAGAGTTCTGAGAAATGATGGAAAGACGTTGAGCGAGTGAGAGTCTGGAACACAGAGAAGGTAAGCGGATGGAGATGCCACGTGCTGGGCTCCTCGGCAAGTGACAAACGGTCTGGGCATCTCCCACCCACGACTTAGACCTGGGCTAAACCTCTGTACACGCTCCTGGGTCCTTTTCCATCAGTTTTAGAGTCGAAGCTGCCAGATGGAGTGTCTTCCTCCCATGTAGGTGTATGTCTGGTTGGCCTGTTGGCTGTGCTCCCTAGTTTCAGTTTTGGGGAGGGTTGTCCTGGCTTCCTGACATACCAGTTTGTTGAGCTGGGGTGTTTACTGGCCAAGGAAAGACGAATATTTGGGACATCACCTGTGGCTAGTCAGGGTGGGCCCCGCCCTCGAGGGAGGCGACTCTGGGGCCTGTGGAGGGCTGACTGACCAGGGCTGGGTTCACGGAAGTCCACTGCAGCTCTTTCTAGACTTCCCGGAGGATCTGAAAGGAGCCGGGATCATTTGGCCTGTATTTCTCTGATCCTGTCTATGGGAAGGAGATATTAAGGATTAAATCATATCTACCTTCCTAGGATATATGAACTTTCAAATAAATATAGAAATAAAGATAAGGCCAACAAATTCTGTAGATAAATGAGTAAAGTGCTTTTATCCAGTCTTGTAATTAAGGATTAAAATGTTCTCTTCTCATTCAAAACCTGCCATGTCTCATCAAGGCTAATTATAAAATTCATCTCCGTTATGACTAAGCTGTTGCTCCTTTCATCCAGGACAAAATGCTCACAAATCACAAGTTCCTGCTCCACACAACAGGTGGGCGAGAGCGATGGCTATCACCTAATTGTTTTCAGCAGGTAATCAGCTTGGCATCTTACTAAGCTCGTGGCGGAGGCGCTAACAGGTAGCAGGGAGGCCTCCCACCCGCAGGTGCACGCGGAGTGGGGAAGAGGCCAAGGCACGTGCAGCGACCTGAGACTGGAGCTGTCATAGGGGCCCATTATCCGGGCCCTTCGTTTCTTCATTCATTCAACAGATATCTAACGGATTTCTGCTACGTGCCAGGAATAGTTCTAGATTCCCGGGATAGAGCTGGGAAGAAAACACATTTTCTGCTTCTACGGTGGGTACATTCTAATGGGAAGAGAGAGAACACAAACAAATAAATGCCATGTTGTAGTGATAGGTGATAAGGGCAAGTGGAGGGAGAGTGATGGAGAGATTGCTAATTTGGATAAGTGGTCCAGGGAGATCTTTCTAACTAGGCGGCAATTGAACAGGGCGAAGAGATGGGTGAGAGTCGAGGGGTTACCCACGGGGAGAGATTCCAAGGGAGCAGGAATGCCACCTGAGGTGGGAGCGCATACGGTGTGTCTGAGCGACAGCGAGGGGGAAGCGTGTCTGTAGTGCAGGGGTGCAGGGGAGAGAAGCGGGAGGTGGGGCCCCTCAGGACTCAACTTTGAGTAAGACGGGAGCCATTGGAGGGTGTTGGGCAGAAAAGTGGCAGGATCCGACTTAAACCGGGATCGTCTGGTTGAGAATGGAGTAAGGGGGAAGCTGGATGGCCCAGGATATTCAGGTAAAGGGGTGATGGTGGCTTGGACCAGGGTGGCTATGGTGGGGGTGTGAGAAATGGAGGAATTAAGGATAAGCTTTAGGTAGAGGTGACAGGATCTGTTCACAGATGGCATGTGAAGGGGAGGGTGACTGTAAGACTGTTAGCCTGAGCGACTGGAGGAATGGAGCTACCTCTGAGGCTCTAGGAAGGGTCAGGTTGAGGGGTGACCAAAGGGCTGGGACATGATGGCTCCTGGAAGCAAAGATAAACAACTGGAGTGTATTTATTGGTGAATGTGCCTGCTTGTGGTGGGCCCAGGGCTGAGTCTGGTTAGCAGATATATTTGGTTTGGTTCTCACAGTATTTGTTAAACTGAATTGGTTACGTGGCATTTTATGTACAAATCTGTATTTCCTGTTTCTTTCAGAACCGCAGGGCTGGCAACCCAGGTAACAGTGGGGTGGCCCTGAATGACAGACAGCGTTTGAGCGGGGTGTGCCCTATTCAGAGGGCAACCAGTCACGCCCCTGCTCCCTGTTGTCTTATGGCTGCTGCCACCCTCCCTGTCCAGACCCCTCATTTGAAAACAGGAATGACAGTAGTGCCTCCTTCCTGTGGTTGTTAAGCTAATTAACAGAGATAACTCATGGGAAGCGACTAGAATAGAGTCTACTAACAAACAATTCAAAAAATGTCCGCTGTTATTACTGTTGTTATTGTCATCGGTCGGGTCTGGCAGGGCTTTGAGTTTGCAACTCTTGACATGTGGATTTCAGGAAGCCAGGAGATGATTCTGACCGGGGTTGTGAGGCGAGTGAAGCTTCCCTTAATAAAGGATGGCGCCAAACCAGAAAGGATGAGGAAGGCGGCACAGCCCCCACACACTTAGAAAATTGTGTCCGCCTGGGGAGTATCAGCCTCACAGATCAGGGTTCATTTCTCTCCTTCCGCAGAGCTGGGCACAGTGGCCCGGGTCACCCGGTGACTCATCTAATAGCCCCATGTGTTTGCCCAGCTTGCGGCACCACAAATTACATTTGCAGCCTCCTTATCAGGCAAGCGAGGAAATTAAACCTAAACGGCTACGGTGTTGCTAAGTAATATGGCTGTGTACACAGACACCCGGGGCTGAGACCATCACAGCCCCATTAAAGCATCATTTCCCACTGTGGCTAATAAGGTTTGAAACCTTCAAAGGAAACCCGCTGCTCTTTTTTAAGGTCAGAAAACGGGATAACTTGGTTATAACAAGAGATAGAATGTCCCTTCCTAAATGCTGGGGAAGGGTGCGTGCGTGCATGCGTGTGTCTGTGTGTGTGTCTGTGTGTGTGTGTATGCAGGTCTATGTTGGAAAGCTACCGTCTCACGGCCAACAGCAGCAGCAGGGAGGGGGGATCGCGCGCTCCCGGACCCCTCTGCCTCAGGTCGTGAGGGCCTGGTCCGATCCACTCGGACCCTGACCCTCACGCAGCATTTGTGAAATGACCGTCGGCTTCACTCTGCCTGGGGATGCTTTTTAGGGATCTGCGGCACTAGGTAATAGGGGTATTTCTGGTGATTTCTCATGCAGGAAAATTTTTCTTAGGGGGCTTTTCTCTTTGTATAACAGGACCCTAGAGCTACGAGTGGAGCTCCTGGCCCTGGAAGCTGAATTAGACTAGGGCGTGGACTTCCTTTTCCTGCTTCGCTCCAGTCGGACCATCTGGGTCCATTTCAGGGTTTGGGTTCTCATGGACCCACCAAGCTTAGAGCTCGAGGCAAAGCTCCAGAGAGGGAGTCCATAGTTTATGCCGGTAGGGACTTAGCACCTGCAGCATCACCCAGTGTAGCTCTTCTGTAATCCGTAGCCATGCTGAGTGGTGAGGATGGTCGATGTGTTGGGCTTGTGTGGTCAGGGGGTGGGGCATCTGGCCCGATGTATCCTCCCTAGCTCCCCACTCTGAAAGGACTTCTCCCATCTTCCATCTTTTCTGATCTGGGCTCCTGGGAGGAGGTGTGTGTGTAGGAACGGGGGCAGTGAAATCCCTCACCTTTAATTAACATCTTTAATCACAGCTTTTCCACAATGCTGAGGATTGTTTTCCAAGACTCGGTCTGGTGGGTTGGGCCTCATATCACTTCCGGTTGATGAGAAGAGTGTGGGACAGGTAGGCCACCTGGAGGGAGATGCCTGCAGCGCAGTGGATGTGTTTGTCCTGTGGTCACACCTGAGCTCCGTCTCTGGGAGCTCTAGGTAATCAGGCCTATACAGTCCCGATCTTCACTAAACAAAAGAATGTACAAGAGACATCCTTCTGTCATTTGTTGTGTGGTAGGAGACGGGGCTGTGTTTGGCAGGGACAAAGACATTCAACCTGGGGCTGTCGTCAGATCACACTTTCCATTGAGAGCGTATTCTTTCCATTTTGTTGGCCTGCTGAAAGCACGGGCCCAAATCCCTAGGCAAGAGCTGTGCCCCACTAGAACCAAATTGACCCGTGGGGCCACCTGGGCTGGCCATTGTCTGACTGTGTTTCCAGATCCCCGTCAACCACCCTCACATTCAGCTCCAGGAAACACTTGACTGAGCAGGGGTCAGATTTTAGTTTAGTCTCTTGTTTTAATAGATAATTGAGTTTAGATGCTATTTAGTTATTAACCATCAACACATCCCATTTTGTGGTGCTTTGCAAATGTTGTATAGCTGTGAGCTGTGATTTGTTTCAGGTGAGTGTGCCATGATTCCTGGGTCTTATTGGTTAGTTAATATTGTGTTGGCCAAAAAGTTCATTTTTTTCCCCTGAAGATGGCTCTAGTAGCGCTTAGTTGCCTTTAACTTCATTCAAAACGATTTTGTTAGATTGTATTGTGACGACTGCCATATCCGCATTCATTAAAAAAAAACTGATCAAAATTGGTGAATTTTTGTGTAGCTCTTTTAATTTTGAAGATGGAAAAAAATACACAACTTTTTGGCATATTATGCTTTGTTATTTAAAGAACGGTAAAAACAGCTGAAATGCAAACAAAGATTTGTGCAGTGTATGGAGAAGGTGCTGTGACTGATCGAAAGTGTCAAACGTGGTTTGGTTCATGAAGTTTTGTGCTGCGGATTTCTCTCGGGATGCTGCTGCACGGCCGGTGAGATAGACCAGCTGAAGCTGACAGCGAGCAAATCAAGGCATTAATTGAGAACAATGTTATACCACCCGGGAGCTAACCGACATACTCAAAATACCCAAATCAATAAAGCTATTGGCGAAAATGAAAAAATGTGTCTTTTATTTTATGGAAAAAAACTAAATGGGTTTTTTGGTCAACCTGATAGAACTGTATTTGCTACGTGTTTTCACTATTGACTGCTTACTAAGTTAAATCAAGGGCTGCATGTTTCTATCCCTTCTCCCAACTTTTTCCACTGAAGGGAATACTGGCAATATTTAAACAGTGCCCATTTCTCTGAAGGACCATCACTTGCTTGGTTGAATATGTCTGTTTTCTTGGATGGTTCTTTTATGACCCCTGTTGGTCCTGCTGCTGAAGAGACTTCCAAAGGGCGAGTTGGCTCCAAGCTGAGTGTCTGCACGGGCATGCTGACCTTCTGGATGATTGGTGAGTTGCTAAGCACAATATCTGTATGTCTAGATACTTGCGCATTTCCGAGACTGTCAACTCCTGCTGAATTTCCTGGGCTGGTGCAGAGAGAGGGGAAGGGGGAACAGAAGACACCACTCCCACTCCAGAACCTGGGCATGTCAGTGGAGCATGTCAGTCCCAGGAACACTGTCCCACTTCATTCAGAACTGTTTCCATCTCTACCTCTGTCGAAATGTCCTGGCTGAGTCTAGGGAGCCAACCCTTCCTTCCTTTCCTTCAAAATGAAGACAGGTAAGAGACTCTAGAGATGGGGGATGCACCTTTAATGGTGATAGCCTTTTACAAAAATCTGATCATGAACTATTGCTGATTCACAGTGGAAAATGCTGAAAATACAGAAAAACAAATAAAGAAGATAAAAATCACCCATAACCCACCATTAACCCATAAATAACCACTACTAACCTTTTCAGACATCTGTTTCAGGATTTATACACACATTTACATATTTATATGTGTATAAACTTTAAAAATAAGGTCATACTATTTTGTAAGTTGCTTTTCCCATTTAACATGGTATTATAAACATGTTCATGTGTCATTAAATTATTCTACATCATCGTTTGATTGCCTATCACTCGTGAATGGATACATTCTGGTTTATTTAACCAATTCCAGATGATGATGATGTGCCCTTTAAATTGGTTCCAATATTGCATTTTGCCATTATAGTGTTCATCATTGTAATGAACATCTTTGGAGTTCCCTCTTTCTGTCAAAGTGTAGCACATTTTTAAAAGATTTGGATTGAGCCCTGGCTGGGGTGGCTCTGTGGATTGAGAGCCAGCCTGCGAACCAAAGGGTTGCCAGTTTGATTCCCAGTCAGGGCACATGCCTGAGTCATGGGGCAAGGTCCCCAGCAGGGGGCGCGCAAGAAGTAACCACACATGGATGTTTCCCTCTCTTTCTCCCTCCCTCCCCCTCCAAAAGTAAATAAATAAAATCTTTAAGGAAAATAAAAATAAAAAGACTTGGATTGATATCATCAAATGATTCTCTCAAACTGTGTACATATTTCTGACCAGCTGTGTATAGATACCTTTTATTACGATTTAAAATATACCTGTCAGTTTGTTAGGTGAGAAATGAGCCTCTCTTGTTAATTTCAATGTCTTGGATTACGGGAGGTTAAACCTCTTCCTTCTGGTTAATTAGCTGGCAGGGCTATCTTGTGCCCCCCTGCGTCTAGGCAATGGAGTTTAAGTGTCATTTGTTATAACTTAAGAAGACGAAATTGGGGCATGCTGCCAGGAAACTGAGGGCAGTTAAAAGTAGTTGCTATTAGCCTTCAGAGCCTAAAGCCAATCTTCCTAAGTGTCTGTTTTCAATCATCCCTGAGTGCACCTTCTAACCTGAGGGTATCTCACTCCTCCAAGCCTCCTGCGGGGCTGAACTGGAGGGAGCAGGATTTGGGACACAAGAGGCTGGGGTGGCTTCAGGCAGCCTGGCTCACTAATGGATTGGTTCCCTCCACCTCCAGTCTTTCCCCTTTTTCTTCTCCTCATTCATGCAGATAGTCATGTATTGAATATCTTTCATTCTGTTCTATGGTATCTGTTCCCTTACCTGGTCGGGTAACTAGAATGCCTGATGCCAGTGTTGATACTTGAAGCCAGGTGTTGGTTCCTTATCTGCTAGGTAGGTATTTTGGGACCAGCTGTGTCTAGCTGCTGGGCTTCTATTATTTCCAGGTATGCAGGCCTGCAGGACTAGGTGAGGGGAGAGGCCAGAGTGGGGAAGCCGGTTTGGGAGGTGGGCATTATAGGCACAAGATATGCTCGGAATCAGATTTGTATAATCTGTAATTCGTAACATGTAATGTGTTGGAGAAGCAGCAGTTATGGGGTGCTGTGGCCGGGCTTTGAGGAAATGTCAATTTGTGCCCCTTTCACAATACAAAAATGACTTAGTGCAATTCATTCCAGTTAAAGTTCCAGGGATGGATCTGGAAGACAAAGTCATGATGTGTTTTGCCAGTTTCAATAACTGAGTTTATGAGAAGACAAACAGTGGCCATGGGGAAGTCTGAGGGGATGCTGGCATAAGCCACTTCTGGGAAGGCTGGGCTGGAATGGCCCCTCCATCATCCCAGACCGGCAGACGCTCCCACAAGAGCTGCCGAGGTGTGAGAGAAATTGCATCATTACCTGGGATGTGGTAAAGAGGTTTAATGCATAACTTCTTGTCCTCAGGATCCAACAGAGTCATAAATAAACTCAGAGAGAAAACTGGCAGGAGGACTCAACATGAATGCCTATTGTTTTAGGTGCTGGAAATGGAGATGAACTCAAATTGCATCTTTCACTTTGGGTTTTGACTATGAAGAAACGTGGCCAAACTAACTGTAGTCAGTCGACAAAAAAGGCCCTGCAAGGTGACATTAGGCCACAGAGGTAAAGACTGTAACAATAGAAAAAGGAGGTTTGGCATAGGTAAGCTCTGAACTCTTCTGAGGTGATAACCCTGGACACCCCTGGTCACTCCGTAGCTCTTTGAGAGTTCAGGGCTAAAAATATCAGTGCGTCGTGGCAGGGCTGCTATACGGCAGCCCTCCTTCCTGGGAAGGGACTTAGGGTCTTTTGGTGTTGAGTGCACAGAGGCGAGGATTTGGGAGGGGTCAGTGGCACACACAGTTGGCTGCCATGGAGAGAACTACCTCTTGGAAGAACCTGGAGACGTTTATTTGGCTGAACTTAGCAGGATGCCAGCATTTATTACTAATCACAGTGAAACTGCTTTATGTTTTTCATGGCGCGTTCTTGTAAACCTGACTTGATCTTCATAACATGAAATATTTTCCACAGGTTTTTTGAATTTCAATTTTTCAGTCAATATTTGAACAGTGGCTCAACCTCCCAGGAGGGGCCGTTTTTATAACAGGTGTGTAGAGGAAGCTAAGTGTGTTTTACAAGCCATGGTAGCCCATGTTTGAGGAGCTGGGCACGAGCCGCAGTCCTGATGGGGGTGCACTGGGGACAATGGGCTGCGTAGGGCAGAGTGAAGATCACAGAGTCAGACCCCAGTAGACCCCACTAGAGGCTCAGCTCCCACTCCAGCTTGGAGGCATCAAGGCCTTGTTTTCTGTCCCAGGGTCTATGTGTAACTGCAGTGGGCAGTTAGGCATGAGCAGAGGCGGAAGCATGGGCCAGGCGCAGAGGGTCACGAGGATGGGAGAGCCCCAGGTGCCTAGCAGTGGGCAAAACTACAAGCCCCTGCAGGACCACTCTCTTAGGCATTAACCCCTGGAAGATAACATCTAGGCTTCAGCTGTGTTTGAGCTCCGGGCTCAGAGAAGCAGCAAGATCAGATGGAGTGGCGCCATGGCTACTATCAGGACCAGCTGCACTGACTAATGACCCTCTGGCACCCACCAATCAGCGGAGAGCACGAGGGGTGTGGAGAGCACGAGGGGCACACCCGGAATGCTGAATATTCTATTGAAATCCTCTCCTGAGATCTCAGATAAAAGCCTCCAGGATGCGGGACCCAGCTAGGCTCTCTCTACGGAGTGTGCCATGCCTTTCCCCGCCCCCTTCTTTCCCCTGGGTGCACTCCTCCCTCCCTCCCTCCCTCCCCCACCCCTCCCCCAGCTCTCTCTCTCGCCTAAGCTCCGAGGGCCCTTCTTTCGCTGTAACATGTTTCCTGAGCCCATTTATTTTACGGCTCACTTCTACCTCTGTGACTTTCTAAATAAACTTTCTATAATAGTTCGAGTCTTGATTCTGAATTCTTTCTTAGCCAGAACCCAAGAACTCAGCTTGCTGAACCGAGGTTAACACCTCGTGCCAGTTTTCTGTCACCAGCATAACGAGAGTGGGAGCCACTTTTACCTGAGAGCTGTTGTCTTCGCTGCATGATTTTTGGCAGGTCATTTAGGCTCTCCAGGCCACAGTTCTTATTTCTAAAATGAAATAGTAAGGATATATATCTCAAAAAATTGTGTGAATAATAATTGCGTTAATACCTTTTAAAAAGAGCACAGAGCAGGGAGTGAGTACTCAGTGCGTGTTCACTACTGTGGTGGCAACAGTAGCAACGGTCGTGAATATTGGATTTCACAGGCGGTGGCTGCCTCGGGCGGGGAGACAGGTTCCCTGCCTCTCCACAAGTTTTCAACGAATCCCCACTTTTTTGTGGCTTTGCTGGGGACATGGTGACAAGCGTAAAGGGGAAGGGCTATTGCTCTATCTACTCCTGAAAGGCACTGATGAAAAGATAGTCTCTGAGTTTAGAGTTAAAGAGGTCGAAGTGGGAAATTTGACTCTGAGAATTTCATTACCCTCTTCAGCTGCCCTGAAGGCAGCAGAGACGTGACTTCTCACACGAGACCCCAAGTCTGGAAAGAGTGAATGCTGTCCTCGAACTCTTGGCCTTGCCGCTTACCAGCTGCGTAACCTTGGGCCACTTACTTAGCCCGTCTGAGCTTCAGTTTCTTTACTTGTGAAATGGTGTGGGGGAGGAACAAACAAGCTTTCTACCCTGAAGCTTCTTTTGCCTGGCCTAATAATCAAAGGGACACGCAGATTAGCAAGAGAAAATAACCTCATCGAACACGTACATATGTATTGGAACCCGCATACACACGAGAGTCAGAGACAGAAAAGGGGGTTGAGGTAATGCACCTTGGGGGCTTCAGAGGGTCATTGCAGGATGATAAGAAGAGCAGATGTTTAGTAAACAGAAGTTTGCCTGCCCTGTAGATAAGTCAAAAAAGTTATCTCTGATGATTTCTTATTATGGGCTAGGCCCCTGATTCAGCTTCTAGGCAGTTAAAGGGAGGGGCAGAAGTTTCTCTTGAGACTGTGGCTAAAACTGCCTTTAGCTCAAAGTAATCTGCATTCTCTTGAGGCACATCTGGGGGTGGCTCTTTCTGAACCCCCACGATGGGAATAATACCTTATAGGGTCATTGGGATTTCAGATGTTCAGCAGAGTTAAGTTCTTGGAACTTGGTGAGGGCTCAGTAAAAACCTATTACTATGCCTATCATTATGTTTATTATAAATGCTTGTAGCTATAAGCTACCTTACAGCTTACAAATTAAAACACGGGACAGATTACTTTTGCAGCAGGGCTTGTCCTTGGATGCCCCTCTCCCTCGCCGTGAAAGCTGTTAACGCTCATGGGAATCCCCACCTTGGCTGGACCTAACTCCCTGTCCATGATGGCTGCCCATGTGAAGATGTTCTGGTTACACGAGGGCTAGGTGCAGCTCAGCCTGCCTCTGCCTGTGTCTGCAGCCCTCGGAATGGCGGATGGCCCGCGGATCCTGTTGGCTGATCAGAGGGAGTTTTTGCGGTGTCAGTACTCAAATGTTCCTCATCATCAATTCCTTCCACTGGGCAAATTCCTATAAGTAGAATGGCAGGGTTATATGGTAGGTGTATGCTTAAATTCTTTAAACAAACTACCCCCTGTTTTCCAACATGGTTGCATGAGTTTGCATTGTAGCTGAGCAAAGAGTGTATCCACTGGGCGCTGCTGGTAGCCAATTGCGCTGACACCAGGGCACAGCAAAAGAAAGGGACACTATTACGAGGTGGAGAACAGCAGCTTGTGCGGGAAAGACCCTAACTCCCAGTGGTTTACAGGCAAGAGGCTTTATTGAGCAAAAATCGTAAGTCATTACGCGTAAGGGGTTTGAGGTCATGGGTGAAACCGATGGTCAAGAATGAGGGAAGGGCAGTAAATTATAGCTGCAGGTCTTGAGATCAGCTTCAGCGTCCCTCAGTCTGGTTTCATGGGTACGTGACTAGGAGATCGTTCTCCTTTACGGCTTGGGAGCTGAAACACAATTTAGGGCATGATGTTATCTTCGGCTTAACAAAACCCATACCTTGTGATCGTTAGTCAGGGCCCCGTCTTGCTGCCTCAGGCAGTGACAGATGTAAGGGAAAGGGCAGATGCTTAGAGGACAAGCTGTGAGGAAGCCAAACTGAGTGCTGGGGCGACAGGTTAAGTCAAAATCATACGTTAAATCAGGGCCCTCAGCTTCACCTCCTCACCAATTCCAGTTGTGCGATCTCCCCAGCCAGAGTTTTTTTTCTTCCCTGTATACCAAAGTCAGTGCCCTTTAAATTTTAAAAAATATAGGTATTTTTAAGGAAGCAGAGCCTTAAAAAATAAAAATGGTCATACCTATCCCTTCCGCCCCCATTCAATAAAGCAAGTAGGGAGCTAGATGCTTTGGTTGGAGGGCCGGGGAGTGTGTGGGGCCTCCAGCCCTGAGGCACCTTTGCCCACTGTGGGGTCTCCAGGGGCACAAAGTGAAGTCCCCACTCTAGGTTACAAGCATGAGTCAGGCTGAGTCAGATTTAATTTTCAGTTGACTTCTGAGCCTGCCTGAGGCGTAGTGACACTGCCCAGGCCCGGGCCACCTGCTTCTCTGCCAACCCCACTGACAGCCTTCTGCTGGGCCGTCCAATCCAACGGCGCAGGGCGAGCGCCTCAGAGGCTGGCAGTGGGGATGATGCGTCTTGCTGGGTGGAAAAGGTCTCTCGGGATCCGGAGACTCCCTCTCCACCACCACGCGTGTCAGTCACACGTACTCCACCCAAGACGGATATCAGAAGCCGTCTGACTCCAGATACCAGGGACAAAGAAACAAATTGGGAACATTGAGTGTGAAAAAGATTTTAATAAAGATTGAACTGGCTCCGTGCGCAGGTTCTGCCACTCTTCTTATTGTGATCTTGACAGTGATGCAGGTCACAAATGAAAAGGCTGAACCTGAGGCCATTCATGTTCCTGGCACTGGTGGGCCGAGGGCAGACCACGAGGTGGCTGACATGGCAGACGACAGAGGGAGGTGCCTCTGCTGCAGGGGCACCTCCCGCCCTCCGGGGTCTCTGCCCTCAGGGCCCTGACGCTGAGGGGTCTCAGTGAGCCCGTGGGAGCCCCTTGAAAGCAGGTGCTCTGCCCCTTCGCCTTCACCCAGCCCCGCTGGGGCAGGGGCCCGAGGAGCCGTGTTTTCACCCAGCTCTCTGGGCGCTCCTTCCTCCTCCTCCTTCTAGTTTTTATTATGGAAAAACTGAAACATGTACCAAAGGAGAGGGACTAGTGTCCTGGGCCCCTATGTACCCACAGCCCAGCTTCAACAGTTACCAATAGGTACACTCTTGTTTCATTTTTATCCTCGCTCACACCCTCCATATTATTATTATTTTTAAAATTATTTATTTATTTATTTTGAGAGAGAAAGGAAAGGGGGGGGGAGAGGGAGAGCAACACTGATGTGAGAGAGACACATCGATCGGTTGCCTCCTGCACGCCTCCAACTGGGGAACTGGCCCGCAACCCAGGCGTGTGTCCTGACTGGGAATTGAACTGGCGACCTTTTGGTTTGCAGGCTGGCACTGAATCCACTGAACCATAACAGCCAGGGCGTGCCCTCCAAATTATTTTGAATCAAATCCCAGGCATCGTATTATTTCATCCATAGACAGGTCATTATGTATGGCTGAGATAAGGACATTTTTATTTTAAAGACATAGCCACGCTATCATAATCCCACCCGAAAAACCAGCAATGGTTTCTGGGTGTTTCTTATGCAGAGTCAAGTGTGAGGACCACCGTCTAAAGCTCTCTTGTCCAATTGGAAGGTCACTCCCTGTGGTAACGGCAGCTACACCTGACACATGTTGAATTTTTTTATTTTCTAAATGACAGTTTACATCCAATGTTATTTTGTATTAATTTCAGGTGCACAGCATAGTGGTTAGGCAATCATATACTTTACTAAGTGTTCTTCGTGGTATTTCCAGTCCCCACCTGGTACCATACATAGTCATCACAATATTATTGACAGTATTTTCTTTGCTGTATTTTATATTCCCATGACTATGTTGTAACCATCAACCTGTATTTCTCAAACCCTTCACCTTTTTCACCCCCAGTCCTCCTCCCATCTGGCAACCATCAGTCTGTTCTCTGTATCTATTGAGTCCGTTTCAGTTTTCTTAGTTTATATTGTTCATTAGATCCCACACATAAGTGAAGTCATATGATACTTGTATTTCTCTGACTGACCTATGTCACTTAGAGAGTGTGCATTTTCGAAGAAAGCCGGCAGCAGCTCTTCTTCTGGAAATCCACACTCACAAGAGAAAACTGGCTCAATCCGGCTGACGAACGGGCCCAGGAATCTGGGAATCTTGTAGTAGAAGCCTTTTATGTATTTTTCAAGTGAATTTTGTGTTTTAACCTAGAGGGTGGTGGGAAGTGTTGCTGCACTCCCTAGGAATAGTCCCGGGGGCTGCCAGTGTGACGTGGGCCTGCGGGCTCCCTGCAGCTGCCCACGAGGAGAGTCCTCATTCATTTCCTTGCGAATGACATGTGAATGCGAATGCTGTAAGTTTAAAGCTCAGGGAATCGCTCGGTTTTTTAGTTTTGTATGTGTCCATGTTTTTACTACTCCTGATGTGCGTCCCTGTGTCAGGAAGCCCATGTTCACCCACTTTTCTCACAGCCTTGTTTCCTTACGATATTGTCAGATGGCCAGAATAACAGTTGATATGTTTTTCTGATACAGTTATTTTTGCTGCAATAATAAACAACACTTGGTATTGGCTAATACTTGGAGACAGTATGATATTACTTTGTAACATATAAAAAGTCTTATTTAAGCTTTTCAGTAAAACTAAGTAAGTCTCATAGACTTGAAGGGAAACAAGCCAACCAACCTTAGGTTTCCAATGTTCAGTCAGAAAATTCGGGTTTGGCTTGTGGCTCCACAGTTTAGGTGCTGTGTAGTGTCCTTGCCTGCGGTACCAAGATGGCAACCCTGGCCCCAATTAGCTCATAGGGTTTCGCCTGAAATAACGACAGTGGACACGGAGCCGGGTGCCCGTGCTGGAGTCCTGAGAAGGGTGGTGATGCCGGTCGTGCGCCCACCCTCACCTGGCTGTGCTCACTGCCCACCAGGAGCTACTCTGCAAGCCCCACCGTCACTACCAGATTGCTAGTCACAGCTGGGTGTCCCTGACACCCAGAGCCCCGAGCCCTTCGGGCAGCACTGGCCCTGCTGGGACTCTTGTCCTACTTGCCCCTCTTTTGGAACCCTCTATGGTACGTGGTGCGGGTCTCCCTGGCTGATGGTCCTCTGTCCCTTGCTGGGGGAGGCGTGGTTGCCCATGCAGGCCAGTCCCCTCAGAAGTGACACTGCTTTGGCCTCGGCTGGCTTGGTTCCAGTGGGGAACGGGGCAGGGGGAAGGGAGCGTTAGCCAGGGAGGAGGCTGCATGAGAGGCGGTGAGACACCAGGCTTTTCTCTTGCTGTCTGTCTGTCCTCAGAGGCGAATGCTGCTCAGTAGTCAGCGACCAGCAAGAGCGGCTCATCATGCAGCACCCAGGGGGGCGAAGTCTCCAAGGTTCCCTGATAACAGAGTCTCTTCCTCTCAGGAGAGACCAGATCATGTTCCCCTCTCGAAAAAGGTTGGTGGCTTTGAAGCCCTGGGGACAGAGGTCACTTCTCTGCCTTAGTTTAGATGCTTCAGAAGGCCAAGGAATGTCCCCAAGGGCCTCGTCTGTCCAGAAGCTGCTGCTTACTGGTGGGCTGGACACTCTGTCCCTACAGCTGGGAAGGCTCCCTTGCCTCCCAGGCCCTGTGCTCCCCAGGTGTTTGCTGGTGTGACTCCCGCAAAGGCGTCTGCTACCTGCCCGGGGAATCCTAGTCATGACTTTGGGCGTTTGTCGAGGAGGAGAAATGCCGTGTGGAAAATGGTCTTGGCTCTGGAGTCAGGAAGCCCTGGGTCCCATTCCCTGCCAATGTGGGGGCGGGGGAGGGCGTCAGTTGGTACAACCATAATAGATGGATGTTTGATGACATCTCTCAAAATCATGAACACCCACCTGTATCCTTTGATCCAGCAATTCCACCCGTGCAAAGGGGCACACGTACAAACAGGTTCACTGCAGCGTATTTGTAAAAGCAGGAGACTGGCAACATCTCAATGCCCACCAGTAGTGGGGAAGTTACTCCGTACAACAGGCTCTTTAAAAAAAATGAGCTCTATGCATTTACTGCTACAGAATGACCTTCAGTGATATTATGGATTGAAAAAGGCAAGATAGAGATATGTTACCTTTTGGTATCCTACTCTTTGTGCTTTTTAAAAGACTCCCTTTATATGCACAGGATATGTACGAACAACTTGCAAGAAACTAAACACCAAGGGTGTCTCTGGGGTGGAGACTAGGGAGATGGTGGCGGGAGAGGTGGCTTTTCTGTAAACTTCTTTGTAAAACTTGAGTTTTGTACCCTTTGTCTGTGTTTAAAAAAAGTAAACTTAAATAAAGTCTCTGGCATTTATGGGTTGTGTGATTTGGGGCAAGTCACCTGCTAGGAGTCTCATTTGTGAAACCGGAATCTAGATTTAAGTCACAGTGTTGCAAGAAGGATGAGAACTGCTGGGTAAGGGGTGCCTGGTGCAGGATGCGGACTTAGAGGGGATTCAGGGAGTGGAGCTTCCGTTTTAGTGTATGACTATGTTCGTTACCTACCATATGGACACCAGCAGGGAGAACATCCCAGACGATAAGAGGCAGTGGCTGGGGATACCTTGAGCGACTCCAGGGCCACGAAGGTTTTTTTCTCATCTTTGTCCCCTCTGGCCACTTCCACACCTTTCCCCTGGCGTCCCCGCACCCCCGCCGCTGGCACAGCAAACTCGTGTTGATTTGAGTTGCTCTGCTCTGGAGCGGGCTCCCGGAACAGTGTACGTGTAGCTGAGATGACACTGTCCACCAGAGGGCGTCAGCTGCTGCGTGGCTTTGCCTCTCATTTCTGGAACCTCTTCTTGGTCGGCCAGAATGTGACAGATTTGCCAGCGACAATGTTTAAGGTGACCGTTTCCTCCTCGCTACTGCCACCGAGTACATTGTTAATGTAGAGCCTGGGGTATTCCTAGTCACCAAAGGTGCTGCAGGAGCTGGCGTAACACCTTGCAGACGGGCGTGTTTGTGTGTGCGTATGTGTATGCATGGGTTTGCACGGTGGACAGTGTACGTGTTCGTGTGCACATGCATGAGTGTGTGTGTGGGTATACGTATTCAGTGTGTGTGGTATGCGTGTGCATGCATTCGCATTTGTGGTGTATGTACATGTGTATGTGCCTACAGGGCCGCACATTGTGAGTTCCAGGCCAGCTAACCTTTGCCTGGATGGTGACTCTGCCCTGAAATGGACAGAGCTGCCCAGGCCTCTCCGTTCCCAGTGGTCAGGCTACAGGACCTTAACCTTTCATTTGCAGAGTGCTTTACATTCCCAAATCCCTCCATTCTACCCTGGATCACTGCCGCTCCCTGGTCCGACTCCACCATCATTTCTTACCTCCTTGTAGCTTTATGAACCACCTCTCCCCAGAGAGGAGAAAGAAAGAAGAAATCCCCAGGAGAGTTCCACATCTCAGGCTCAAATGCTCTCCCCTGCAGGATGGCTCCCCAACCACTTCTGGCCGGGGCACCTCATAGGCTGTGTCTGTGCCCTCTGCCTCCACCTCTCCACTCACAGCAGACACAGGGTGCCAAGGGGCATTTTCTCTCAGCAGCCTCTCTGTGCCATCATCCCAGGAGCTCATGGCTCCTGACTCTAAGATCCAGTCTTCGAGGCTACAGCAATGGCTGTGGATTCCGAGGGGATAGGAGAAGTGGCCTCTCTAGAGGACGCCTGGATTCACAGTGTTTCTAGGCTGGAGAGAGTTCTGGAAATCACCCTGAGTTCTGATTTTGTCACATATGGCTCCTGTGGCCGATGAGGTGTGGCCTGGATGGCCCTTGGGGTTTGTAAAAATGATAGTAATACTAGCCACCAACACTCAAGATCCCGTCTTATGTGTCAGGCACTGTTCCGGATGCTTTGTGTGTATCAACTCATTTAATTAATACTTCATTGGGTGTTTACTACCCCACTAGGTATTACCCCTCTTTCACAGATGGGGAAACTGAGACACAGAGAGGGAAAGTAATTTACCCAAAGACACACAGCTGGTAAGTAGCATAGCTGGAACTGAACTCAGGAAATGGGGTCTGAAGCCTCAGGGGTTTGGAGCCAGTTTATTCAGGCTGGCAGTGCTTCAAGGTACCTAGGCTGGGAGAACTCCCACTAAAAAAAGGCGAAGGAAGCTGGATTCCAAAATGGACACAAAGCTTCAGACTTTCTAGGATCTTCTCCAGAGTACTGGTCAAGGGAAGCCCCAATCAGAGAAAGCCTGACATGCAAAGAACCTTGACCATGTCCCTGAATTGGGGTTGGGGGCCACATCTGGGAAGCAGAAGGCCCTTTCCTGCTCAGAAGCCAGGGTCCCGTGGGCGGTTTCTCTAGAGGTGCATCTGAGACCACGAGAAGCAGAGGCCGCTGCGGTCTGCTGTCGGCAGGAGAGGGAAAGCAGCTCTCCCTTGGTGGGGGCCTCTGCTGGCTGCAGGGAGGGTTAGAGCTGAAGCTTCTTTGCTCAGGGGAAGAGGGTGGGAGGCCACTGCAGGCACTTCTGCTGCTCTAGCACCTGTTCTTTATTTTATTTTTTGAGTCAGTCCCTCAACCAGTCAGGTTTGCAGGCTTCCTGCAGGCTCTCCGCTGAACCCAGCCTTTGAATGGGAGACTGAGTCAGAGCAGCCTCCAATGTGCCCCGAAGGAGGGAACTGTTGCTCATGAAAGTACCTCTCATAGCAGTGAGTTGCCCTGCTACTGAGGCTTTGAACCTGGGGTGATCCACAGGTGGCAACCCAGCTGGAAATGAATGATAAAAGAAATTGGCCTGCTCTGTGTCCAGTGGGAGCTGACCAAGGAGGAGAGTCTGACAAGATGAGGCTGGGCCTGGTTCTCGGACCCCAGTGATTCCACAGTGTGCACAGGTGGGACAGGAGAACACTCGGCCACCCAGGATACCACCTTGTCTGATGATGCCGCTTCAGTCTCCTCCAGACTTTGAGGGTCCAAAGAGAGACGGTAAGCCCAGATCATATGACCAGGGCTTGTTTTGTAATGGGACCAGGTTCCCCAACAGCGAGGATGGACATTGGCCAGACAGGACCCTAAGACCTTACCCACCTGGACACAGGCAGGGTAGGGTTGCATTTCCCCGCTCCTGTTGAAATGAGATGTGACCCTGCAACTTGCCTGGGCCAATGACTTGTGAGCTCACTTGTGCAGGGGCGCACACCCTCCTTCTCTTCCTGTAGTTGGTAGTGGCTATGCCAGGGTGGGTGCCAGTGCTCTGTATGCCACAGGCGCCCTAGCTGGCCTGTGGTGGACATGCTGCCCAGTGAGAAAAAGTCTTTGAGGTTTTAAGCCAGTGAAATGTGGAGGGTGTTGACAGATACGTGGACAATCAGATTGATGAACTCTGGCTAGTGGATCACTCGGCTAATGTGTTAAGCACCCCAAGCAACAAATTCATTAAACTAATTGAAGTACGCAATTTCCAAAATGGAAGTCTTTGTGGTAGGCATTGCAAACACCAATGCGAGCCAGCAGGGGGAGACATTTGGGAAGTGGTGATGAGCCTGCTGCAACCTGATTGCTTATTCTGTCTGGCTTAGAGGCTCCCAGGAGGTAGGGCACCCAAGGCCTGTGATGGGTCAGTGCTTGTCCCCCATTCTCTAACGAGTTAATGGAAACAGCTGCCTTTTACCCTCGTCTATCAAAGAGGCGAAAGCACATCATACCAGAAACCACTTCAGTGGAAGAGGAGAAGCAGGTCCTCTTAATGGGTGGTTCTCATACTGGGATGCACATTAGAGTCACCTGGGAGCTTAAAGCTCCTCCTGCCCAGGCCATGCCCCGGACCAGCCCGGTCTGTCTCTTGGGGTGGGGCGGCATCGGCAGCCCGTAAGTCTCCCCGCATGCTCAGTGTGCGGCCAGGCTGAGGACCGCAGCCATGAGGGATCCACGGGGGACATGTTTTAGCCAACGTCTTGAGAAAAATCCTTTTTTGTAGAATTCAGCTGCCTGTGTAGACTTTCTCAGGCTGCAACAGATGTTGGAGAGAAAAGGCCTGGAGATTCACCACGGTCTCCTTAGTGCAAGAGCTTATATGAGGGGTCTCAGAGCCTAAGACAGCCTGCCATGGTCCCCTCCTAGCAGGATTTGGGCATCGACAGACTTAGATTTGAGCCCCTGCCCCGCTCCTCCCTGGAACAGTTGCTTGATATCCGTGAGCCTCAGCTTCCCCATCTGCAAAGTGGAGGTAATTTTAATAGCAACGTTACTTGCTTAACACAATAGTCTCTGCATCACGGCTATTTATGGTACCTCCCAGGTGACTTGTATTGAATGATGACGCAGGTCAAGTAACATAACAAATTTCATCTGCCGCCCCTACCCCCAGCCCATTCTTTCCCTGTGAATAGGACCCCGGCTCCCCTGGGAGACATTCTGGGCTCTTTAGCTCCCCCTTCAGTCCGCACATCCCACCCGACATTAATCGTGCTGCCACTGCTCCCTACTCCGGCTGTTACCCCCACGAGTCTGTGGATTGTCTGGGCTGATGCTCCAGCCCCCGATCAGCCTCCCCGGCTCCACGCGGCCTGCTTTCTAATCTGTTTCACGAAATGAAGACAGAGTGATCGCTCCAAAATATAAATCTCCCTATGAGATATTAAAGCAAATTTTGAAGTTATAATCATTAAAACACTGGGTGTGCTGGCGCCCAAGAGACAAACATATCGTTGGAAGGAACAGAAGTAAGTCCAGTGATAAACCCAAATACACGGAGGAGGCCGGTACGTTACAGAAGTGGCATTTCAAACCGGTGGAGGAAAGATAGATTATTCAATAAATAGCATAGGCACAACTGGGTAGCCATCTTGCATAGAAATGAAATTGCATCCATACCTTATACTTTACATAAGGAATGTTTCAAAGATATAAAGGTAAAAAAGCGAATCCATAAAAGTACTAGAAAAACCCTAGTATATGTCAAAGTGAAGAGGACCTTTTAAAATGGGACTCAAAACCCAGGCTCCCAAAAAGAAAAGATCAAGAAATTTAACTACATTAAAAAACATTCTCTATGGCAAGCAATTATCACCATAGGCAAAAATCAAAAGACAAACTGGAATAAAATACTTGTAACTCATATCACAGAACAAGAGTTAATTTCTACAATATGCAAAAAGCTTCTATAAATTATCAGAGAGAGACCAACAGTCCAATAGTAATATGGACAGAGTTCAAGGAAATTATCAATGTCTGCTAAGCATATAAAAATATGCTCAACCTCACTCCAATAAGGAAAATGTAAATAAAAAGGACACGTATTATTTTTCAATTATTAGATTGAAAAACATTTAAAGTCCTGGCCGGGTCACTCAGTGGATTAAAGCATTGTCCCGATTCGCCAGGGCTGCGGGTTCCATCCCTAGTCAGGGCACGTGCAAGAATCAACCAATGAATGCAATCAGTATTTCTCCCTCCCTCCACCCCTCCTTTCTCTCTAAACTGAAATAAAAAATTTAGAAAGAAAAACATTAAAAACATAGTGATATAGGAATTGCCGAGAGCATAGGAAATAAAGCATTGCTGCTGGGAGTATAACTCTACGGAAGGTGACCTGAGAAAATTTGGCAAAATGACAAGTGACACCTGCGATGGTTAGTTTCCTTTGTCAACTTGCCAAGGCTAAGTGCCCAGTTATGTAGCCAAGCACTAATCTAGGTGTTGCTGTGAAGGTACTTGGTAGACGTGGTTCACATTTACAGCCAAGTGACTTTGGGTAAAGAGCACCCTTGGCGAGGCAGGTGGGCCTTGCCCATCAGCCGAAGGGCGTAAGAGCAAGGACTGAGGTTTCCGGGGGGAAAGGAGAAATTCTGCCTCAAGACTGAAGCATCAGCTTCTGCCTGGTTTCTAGCCTGCTGGTCTGTCCTACGGATTTCAGACTTGCCAGCCCCCACAACAGAACAGTCCCTTAAAATCTCTCTCTCTCACAGACAGGGGTGGGCACAGGAGGTTTACGGTTGTGAGTATACGAAACAGAGAATAGCAACTAGATGACACGAATGTGAAAATAATGAAGGTCAGCAATTTAAGCACTTAGGGGATCGTACCCAAGTGCCCTGTGCTATGGTGACATTCTTTTGAGTTAATAATGCTATTATAATAATCATAACTTGCATGTCTTTTTTCATACGAACAACTGTAAACCTGCTTTTGCCTGCTCCTGCGTGTGTATATTTAATGGTGTGTCACTGGAGAACACTGATTGTCTAATACCCACAGCCGTCCTACTTTCCCGCCGTGGGTGCCCTTGCACACATGCAAAGTGACCCACGTGCAACTTACTTCGTGCAGCCTTGTTTGCAACAGAAAGAGTGCAGGCAGCCTGGGTGTGGCCATCAGCAAGGGGCTGCTTAAGAAGCTATGTTAATCCACAGAGCGGAGCTCTGCGTAGCCATCAAAAATGTATGGGGCAGCAATATAAAATGGCTTCCAAAGGCGATTTAGGTGAAAAAAGAAAAATACCGCACGACGAAGAATGATGTGCATACTATGCTCTTCTGTGGGTGAAAATACATTAGTATTGGTAAATGCATAAAATATGTCTTGATGGGAACACCAGAAACTAACCCGGAAAGCTTCCAGGGAGGGGCGCTGGGTGACAGGGTTGTGGGAGAGGAGGGAAACATTTCACCCTGTGCCCTTCTGTTTCACAAAACAAAAGAACCTCCTGTCTGATCATACTGCCGGCAGGCGCAGGCAGCCACCGCCCTTAAGGTAGAGTCCTTTGTGATTCCGCGGCCGCCTCCCTCCGTCCCCACCCCTGACCCCCACTGCTCCCGTCCTCTGCACTCTCCATTCTAGCCTTGCAGCTACTGACTCCAGCTCCTCAGGCTCGCGCGCTTTCTCAGGCCCCAAATCTGGACCGCCCCGGAGACCTTCTCCAAGAGCGCTGGTCCTCGGCCACGCTCCGCATCTTCAGAGGGACCTGGGCATCTACGCTTTGCCGGGGAGGAGAGCGGTGGTCCCTATTCTCTCTCCTGCCCTCTGTGGACACCCGGATCCCTGGGCTCCGGTCATCCAGGCTCAGAGACTAAAAGAGCCCCTCCAGGGTGTGTACTGGGGTACCTCAGTTCTCTCAGGTGGACATAGGGAAAGAGGCCTTCTGGTAACTGGGCTTCACCAACCGTTACCTGAAGGACCTTGGCTGGCACTGTGTGTTGCAGGATGTCCTCTGTCTCAGACATGGAGCTGGTCAGCTCCTGGTCCTCGGGGAATCTTGTTATATGAGGAAGACAGCACTCCCGGGGCCTGCACCTTGGGTCTTTTCCGGGGAGATGGCTGGATAAGAGCACTTCAGAAGCACACTTGGATAAACGCAGGGAACTGTGGGCGAACGAGAGCTTGGATTCTGTCTTAGGAGGGCGAAGTTGAAGTAGGTGAGGAGAGGAAGCAACCCGGACCCCAAGCTCAGGAATGGAAGAAGACAGGTAGGGTGCGTACTCTCTAATTTGGCGACGGATGCGGGAAATGAGGTGTGACGTGTGCATTTTGTTTCTCTCATCCGCAGTTTGCTGTCTTTGTACAGATTCCATCTCGGGTGAGTAACGGCGTCTTCGGTCAAGGCCAAAAGGGACTCAGTCAGGCACAGGTACAGGAAACCCGTGTTTAGCCTTTTCCCAACATCAGGTCTGGGGGAAGCGCAAGAGAATGCAAAGTGGTGAGGTCTGACTGGACGGACTTGATTTTGGGGCTTTGTAGGCTCATCTGACTTCACTTGGAGCCTGTTAGAATTTTATGACATGGAAAACTGGAAGTCTCTCCCAAGGACATTGGTGCAAACAGGGACACCCAGTCCTGCTTGTGGTCCCCACAGCTAGGTTTAACTGGAACTTCTCGGCCGTCTCAAGTTCCAGCAGGTCTGGTGGGACCATTTCACTCACCAAAGCTCTGATTTTGTTTCTCCTGGATTGGACTTAAGAAAAAATAAAACCTCAAAAAATTGTGGCACACTATTTAAAAACATGCACTCTGAGTCAAGCATAAACACAAAGCTGTCTTTTTATAAAGTCTGAGCTTTATAAGGTTGCCAAAATGTTTCTCTGTTGGTTTTCAAAATTGAAGTAGAAACCACTTAAGAGTGAAAAAAATATTCCACGGAGGAAATTCTCAGACCTTGAATTCCCAGGTTTACATCACAGAGAGCTCAGTGTCTTTGCAGCAGAGCCTGGGGGCAAGGCAGTCTGAGGGAGCCCCTGAGCCAGGGTGACGCCCGCCCCGGAGGGCGCAGTGAGAGATCAGCCGCTTCTCGGCAGCTCCTCAGTAGTAAACGAGATGTCAGGCTCCAGCTGCACCAGTTTCCCAGTCCCCCACTTTTCCTACTTCAAGTACCTGTGTCCCAAATGTGTAGACAGAAACACACACACAGGACACCCTCTATTCTCAGTCCCTCTGGGCCAGAAGCTGGAAGTGGGGAGTGTGAAGGCCGCAGGCTCAGGG
The DNA here is from genome assembly GCA_004026545.1 of Mormoops blainvillei. Classification (NCBI taxonomy): domain Eukaryota; kingdom Metazoa; phylum Chordata; class Mammalia; order Chiroptera; family Mormoopidae; genus Mormoops; species Mormoops blainvillei. The sequence goes on along the minus strand of PVJD01001438.1, from coordinate 143,746 downwards.
CTGCTGTGGAAACAGTGCTCTGTCACTTGACGCATTTCCAGAGACTTAAGGTTTGGGGTCCCCCAGCCCCATTACCTTCTGGTCCCTCCTCTTCCTTCCCTTCCAACATGTCCCCTTTCTCAACTCTTTCCTTTTCATCTCTTAGCCATGACATGTGAACAAAGCACTTGCCATTGCTGGGCCAACTTCTGGGCATCCCTCAGATGGGACAGTCCCTTCTCTAGCGCACTGTGGGCGCTGCTGGCCTGGGTGAGGGGAAATGTCGGCGTCAGTACTTTCATCATCTCATCCTGAGGGCAGTTTGCCAGGCTGATTTTGAAGGCTGACCCCCTCCCCCCCGCAACTTAGGGAGCTAGAACTTTAGAGCAATTTGACAGAATAATTTTGTCTGTTGAATCTAGGGGGCTTCTAATTTTTTCTTTTATTATATTTTATAAAAGACTTGGACTCTGCGGATTGCCAAGAAACGGCCCCCGCTGCAAGTGGGACTCAGATGGTTTGAGAAGAAGCACTGAGGAGCCGGAGCGTCCAGCGCTACTGTTGAGGGTCCAGAGGCGGAAGTGCCCAGAGACGGGGTGGCTTTCGAAGCCTGTGATGTGTGAGTGGAAAATAGGAAATGGAAGTGCTTGTGGAAGCCAGTGGATGGTACCTATGAGATCAGTGCTGGAGTGCGAGGTGCTAGCGTTGCCCAGTGGGAAAGGGGAAATGGACCAAGTGTGGGCTACACTGTGCTTCCGGGTGGGCCAGCTCCACTCCGGCTGCTCCACATTTTTCTAGAAGAGGATTAGGTTCTGGTTGTGGGTGAGTGTTTCACTGCCCTCAAACCTTCTGCTTGAACTTGGGGGACAATAGGTCTTGGGCTAATTGGGAGTCAGGGCCTCTAGTAGGTGTAGTGGCTGTGGAAGAGACCAAGCCAAGGCGCTTTCACAGGCGTGGATTCCCTTTTCTCTCATTAGGGCGGAGAGTGTGAGTGGAGGGAACCTACTGTGCCCCTTTTGGGCTCCTGGCTCAGACCCACTGCGGCCTCTTCCAAGCCGGTATATGCTGCACCATCGCTAATCATCCCTCTTCAATGAACGGAATTCAGTCTCTTTTGGGGAGGAGGGGACTGTTAGGGTGAGTTTTAAAATCTTTACTGTATGACTGAAGCCTCTTCCCCAGGATGGAGCGTTCTGTCACAAAGGCCGACGGCAAAGAGCTCCAGCTTTGCGGACAGAAATCACTGACCAGCCCCTTTCCAGGCGCTGTGCCGAGCCCTTTCTGTTCTCCTGAACGCTCACATTTACCTCATTCCACACATTTCTCTTGTACACCGTCCCTCCTTCCCTTTAGAATGCTCTGGGGCGTACACTGAGAGCTAGCTCATTTGGGTTATAAGGATTTAACTTTAGGAAGAATTTCATCTAACATCTCAGCTTACAAGGCATTCCTTTGTGTTTCTAGGGACCATTTTGAATTTTATGTGTCTCTTCAGCAGCTTGAGCCTAGTTAGAAGGGAGTCACCATGTGGCTGTTGCCACAATGTCCGGCCGTGGCGGCCTCAGAGAATTCTTGGGTTACTAGGTTTTGATGGCAATAACCGCTACAGACTCTGTTTTCTTTTGCCTTTAACTTTTTTTTTTTTGATTAGAGGCTTAATTACATAAACCTGGAGTAAAAATACGCCAAAAAAACAAACCAAACTCAAAGCTCAGAGAGGTTAAGTACCTTGTACAACATCACACAGCCAGAGAATGCTGAAGCCAAAGTTCAAACCCAGGTTAGTCTCTCTGGCCATACACTTAACTGACATTATTTAGAATTTATATGACTATGTTTTATACATCATACTGGGATTAGGAGCATTAAAATGAGATTCACACTATGTGTACTATAGTTCAATCTCCAAGGCTCTGAGGACGTTGCTGTTTCTTTATGCTGTGGTTAAGGGGTGAAACATGATTTCGAAGGCATGAGGGTGGAGCGCAAGTTATAAACATTATCGCCTACATGGTTAGAGTTTGTGTTCAGAAATGCACCTACTCTGGGCACAGATCAAACTGTATAATTTTTATACCTCTCTCCCTCCCTTTTTGTTAAAAAAAAAAAAGCAGCTCATAGTGGGAGACGTAGTTTGTGTAGAATGGTCAGGTGGGAACAGTTTACGGGGATGTCATGCTTGTTCCTCCTTGCTGGCTTACTTCTCAGATTCAGTTCTCAGTTTCTAATCGATCATATTGACAAAAAGGAAAAAAAAAACCAACACACACACACCAGTGTTACAAAACCTTGTATTAATCATTTCCCTTCACTTTCAATATAACGTTGATATGAAATATAGCCATGATTCTTAGTTACATGGGAGGAAATGAGTAATAAATACATTGTAGCAAGTTTAAACCACAAGGGTGTTTCACTGGTAACAACATTTGAAAACTGTACACTTGCAAAGAACAGCATCTTCAAACATTAGTATATCTGTATATCAGTAAAGCTTTTACATGTAACAAACATGCTATTTCCATATATGACAAATTTAAAAAATATGCATTGCTTGGCAACATGAACTAGGCAAAAATAGTTCTTTGTTCACTAACTTTATACAGGAAAACAGGACGAAAGGCATGCATGTACAATGGGGATGCCTGCACGGGGCATGCAACAGAAGAAAGCTTTTTGAAAGTCAGCTTACATTAGGCATAAATACATGAGGGTTATATATTAATAAGGGAGGAAGTCTTCTGTTTGACACTATTAACATTCCTGTTTTCTTCCTATTCCTCCCAGAGGAATACACATTCACCTTTAAGTAAAGATAAAGGAATTACAAAAAAATAAAACTCACTTTGCAAACATCTCAGATGACTTGTAAAAAAAAATCAACATTAGTGTTATCACAGCCCCATGTGCAAATTATCCTACTGCAGGTCCTTCCTGTAACAGGCACACCCGAGCGCCTCGGTCGGGCTGCTTCCCGGCACCCGAGCTGGAGCGGCCTGTGGCGGACGGCTCCAGAAGGGCCGGCGGGACTTGGGCCTGCTTCTCCTCCCTCGCAGCCCTTCTGGTTGCATGCCTATGCATTCAGCCCAGCTCAGCCCAGGCTCGGGGTGAGACCCTAATTCTAGCTGAGAGTGTACATCTACAAACCTTGCCCTGGCAGTAGCTACAAGAGGTGCAGAAGAACAAAAGACCCAGAGAAGGCTCCCATTCTGTAAAAGGCAACCAATGACACCTCAAAAGAAAAACTCGTTTCCCTCAGTGTCTCTTCAAATGAATGGGAGGTGGGGGCCCGGCTGTCACTCCAGTCCTCAGTACCAAAACGGGACCATCAATACCCAGGATCTGAGAGCTTGGTGCAAACAGCCGCCTTCTGCAGGCCGACCCAGCAATGTCTACTTTGCTTGCTGGCCCTCGGTCTAAAAGTGAAACTCAAAAAGCTCGTGGAAAAAAAAATATCAGCAGCAATGTTTCATTTCTTGTACACAGTTCGTGTGTATCTTCCTATTGTTTCTGGTAAGAAACCACTATGAATAAAAAGCACCAATAAAACATCATACATGATAACAGTATCGTTGAACGTCACTGTCCCTGGGACAGTGCGGAGATGCCAAGTACACACTGCTTAAATCAGAACGAGGGGAGAAACATATAGTGAAATAGATTTTACTCTGATACTTTTAATGTTTACTATTAATATAAAACAGTTGCATTGGGGGGGGTCCATGGGTAAATACAAAAAAAGGCACTGCTGCGTTATCTAAATATCCAACTTCACAGCCTTATGCATGCAACTGCTTGATTCTTTTATAAATAAAGTTATTTTGCTTTAGGGTTTTAAAATTGAACTGTATACCTGCAGTCAACACAGGACTCAAAACGAGGTGGGGACGGGTTCCTAAAATTGATCAGAACACTCAACTTAAAAAAAAAAATTAAAACACTAAGAGCAAAACACAACTGAGGAGATAAATCTATACACAGTCAATGAAAAATAAGCTTTTCCTTTTTTTGTTTTTTTTTAAAAAGAATGTTGTTGTTATTAATAACAGACTTTATCATGGTTACCAGCCATAGCAAGTTAATAAGTAACATATCCAAAATAATATCTCTAATAATCAGATAACCACTGTTTCTATATTTAGTGAAGGAATAAATAGAAATTCAGATTTGCAAATCTTTTCAGGTCTTCCTTTTAAAGGATTCATGCTAATGTGATCGTGTTCACAATCTATTTTCTCAACAACTGCAGTGTAGGGATATTTGTGTTTTGCAGCAGATTTGAATGCTCCCTCATTTCCCCACGAGGTGTGTACCATCGTTTTTCTCCTCTTTAACTTCCTTAGCATCCAAAGACCACTTTCGCGAACCCTCTGGTCTTACCTTTGGCTTTCAACATTTTTGGCCTATTTTTCCTGCTTTACATGTGATCGTCCACCCCCAGTAAGACCAAGTTTGTTTAGAAAAGGGATGTGGAGGATGAATGTTAATGGCACTTGGTTAAAAAACAAATCAATTACAAAAACACTGCCTCTTCCCGCACATGGATTTGCAGCTTTAGAATGTAGCCACCCAAGGAGAGCTTTTTTTAAAAAAATGTAATGTATGATTTCGTAGGTTCAAGCCTTCTTTTGCTTGCTAAAGGGTCTCTGTGGTTAAGATGCCCTCACCCTTTTAGACCTTAAAGGGATTTTAAAAGCCTTATTACAACATCCAAGGCCACTCAAGGCCATGTCGGGTGTACATTTTTAATCTTGAAGGTTAAAGGAAGTTGTTTGGATTTCATTAAGGCCTTTTAAATCTGTATTTACTTCATTAACTGTCTTTAAAAAAAAAAATAACCATAAGCAAATGCAGTGATTTTCATGGTGTGATCTTTTCAATTTTGACCCTGACTTCACTTAAAAAAAAAAAAAGGCACCAGATTCACCCATTTAATAAACAGGCCTCATACCGTCTCCCCAGTCTTGCCTCTGGCTGAGCACTGATGTCATCATTTACACAACCCAATTTCCCAGTGCACAGCACAACTCCCCTTTGATTCCCTCTAATACCCTCCGCCTTGCATTGATTTCCGAAAAGGAGTCTTTCTTGCCCTTAAGACACAGAGCTATTCCTTTGTGGTAGCACAGTGTGTTAATCTCTCACCTTGTAAGGAGTGGCTTTATCTCCCTTCTGCCGACACCGCAGCAAACCCCTGATGAATGCCATGTGAACAGAAGCGTCGTGTCCACCATGCAGTTGGCCTTTCCCATACCTTTCACTGCCCGCCTGGGACGGCGGGGCCGGGCCATGGCCGCACACTCCACCTCAGCTCCCTCTGCTACTTGCGGACTGCCATTTCTACACTGTGGCTGGACCTTGCTGTCCTTCTTCTCCTCAGTGGAGAACCAGCAAAGAGGACGCAGCCCTCAGGCTCAGGGTCCTGGGAGGAACGCACTGTCAGTGGCGTTTTGAGCTCATTATCTGGGTATTAAGGCCTCTTGCAAGGAAAAAAATGTCCACCCTTGCCTTGTCTCCTCCAGTGGAACTTGAATCGCCTGTGCGTGTGTGTAGCCAGTGACAGGGGTGAAACCCCACAGCAGGGTGGGGAGAGGTCTCTGGGTGACGCAAATCTGGCACAGAAAGGGGCTGCAGGGTTCTTTTAGGACCTCCGAGTGACCTGCAAACCTGAACGGATCACATGGTGCCGTCCTCCTGGCACCCTTCCGAGTGCTCTGCCTGTTCCAGCCACATCCTTGACCTTCAAACCCACCTACGGCTTCCCCACCCCTCGGTGAGAGCCGGACAACTCAGGCCGACGTGCCTGCAGCCATCTTCCCGAGAAGCAGAGCTGGACAGCCATTGCAAAAGACAACTCTGCGGCTGGTATAAAAATAGAGGGGAAAAATGAATCCGTATCAACAAATTCTTTACAAAAACCATAGTATGAAGAGAGGTTCTATCCAAACTCTTTACACATTATGTACCCTTTAAAACGGTTATGTAAACAATACACAAATCAAAGTTTCTCTGAAATTTTGTTGGAGGGGATCTCTCCCTTTTTGCCCCGTTTCCATGTAGCCCTGTCCTGTGGCTTGATTCTAAGCAGGGGCCTCAGGGGAATCCAATGGGGGGAGGGGGGCATGAAGCGCGAGCCACCATCTTGCTTTGGTCACACGTATCCATGACTTCCTCCGAGGGCCAGGCTGTGACGGCAGGCGTTGTGAGAGGCTCTCTGGGCGGGGCTTCTGCCTCCCTCCTGTGTCTCTTCTCTCTTTCATGGCGGCGCTCTTTTTTTCTCCCTTTCCATCCCGAAGCCACTTGCATGGCCCCCACCCCCCCACCCCAGTCCCATTTTTCCCTAGAGACCCCTCCCCACCCCACACACCAAGCCATCCCATGACAGAAACAAATGACAGAATAACCAATCCCAGGTCTACTGATACGTTTACAAGGATGACCTACGCTCTCACAAAATCAAAATGGGAGAGGGACCAGGGGAAAAAAAGGCTGCAAAGTATCTTGGAGGATTCTGTGCAACCTGAAGATGGCTGACACTGGACCCGCAGCAGTCGATTTCACGGCCAGCGCGGTCACTCTCATCCTCGGCTTTAGATTGTGGAGGTCCGGTCAACCCCATCTGGAGAGGAAGTACACAATGGGCGCCGGTGAGCAAGGCAGTTCCATTCATGCCCACTTCGTCCCACACTGTGCATGCTGGGCCTCCCGGTCTCTGAGGACAGATAAGGGCTGCATTCATTCATTCGCATACCCACCCACTCAACATCTGGGAAATAGCTATTTTGCCAGTAACCATAGTGAACTGGGAGCCAAGACATAAAGACCTAATCCTTGCCCTCGGGGAGCTCACATCCTAGTCAGAATATAGACATGTAAACCCCAAACTGCTATAATGGAGTATGTACCAGGTGCAGCGGGAACATGGAAGAAGGAGTGTTTAAGCCACCCTTGGAAATCAGGGACAGTTTCCCAGAGATAGAAATGACTTTTGTAGACGGTGCTGTAGGAAAAGAAAGGCAGAGGCAGGAGAGGATGAAGGGGGAGAACTACACAGCTCACGTCCAGGTGTGATGTTCATTATCACCTGGTGGGGCTCGGGGCAGGTTGGGGGTTTAGGATGAAGGACAGGGCAGGAGATGAGGCCAGAGAGTCAGGCACGGGCTGCCACAGACATGCCGGTGGACCTGGCTAACTCACACCCCTTGCTTTGGGAGCACTTCCCTCCCATCTTGAAGCTCTGCTGAATGACTGGGAATGGGGTGGTCATAACTGACCAGACCTGGGGGATGCATCTGACCCAAACGTATCCAGATTCTTTGTCTAAAATTCTGATCAGGGGCAGAGACACCGTAGTCGGAGGTGGTGGGCACTGGGGACTGAAAGACCCTGTGGAAGTGGGAGAGTGCCGGGGCCACCCAGGAGGTGCTGAGGCTACGCTGTGGCGAATCGGTGAAACTGGGCTGTAGAGAAAGTGGGGGATGTGTCTGCCGGAGTTCAGAAGCCATGAGTGGGGCTTACACATGGAATACAGGACAGTCCCCAGACTGTCAGATCGTAAGGGTCTTGTGTACTGTGAATAGCAGCTTGGACATCAGTGACTAGGGAATTATAGGTAGTGGAGTTACCAGATCAGACTTTAGGATGGTTTTCCTGGCAAGGCTGGTGACAGGAGGACCAGTTAAGAGGCCCCTACAATGGTCCACGCTAGGGCTGACAAGGGCTTATCAACGAGCAGAGAGAAGGGCGTGGATTAGCCATCACGGGAGGTAGCAATGACTGTGTTCAGTGACTACTATATGAAGGCCATGGGGGGGATGCAGGATGCCTGCTTGGTTTTGCTCATATCCAAACGTCAGCCGATGTGTCCCCGTCTAAGCCACAATGTCACAAACCTGGTCTGCCAGATGGAGCATCGAGATGCAGCAGGCAAAACTCAGGTGTGAGAGGGGAGCAGCGGCGTGCTGCAGGGACAGCTGGGGGACCTAAGTGATATGGAGGAGTGCTGAGGTCTCCTCATGGGGGAGCCTGGCTGTGTCTCGCCAGCAGGGCCTTGGAGGAGAAAGGTTTCTTAATTTGAAATTCTGATTGTGATCACTGTAGGTTGTAAGAAATAGTACCGGGTTTCCCCTATGGTAACATTTTGCAAAACTTTACTTCCTATCACCACCAAGATACTGACATTGACACGACTCACCCTCCTTATTGAGACTTCCCCAGTGTTATTTGTATTCATGTGTGTGTGTATGTATGTAAACGTCTATACAAATTTTGGAGCAATTTTAATGAAGGGAAGCAAATGCCCACTAAGGTCATCTGTGGTATCAGATCATCAATCCTAGAGGCCCCCAGATGTGAACTTATAATCGGTAACCTCTCCCCACCCCCTGTGGGTGTCAGCCTCCTGTGGTGGCTCTGTGGTGGAGACTGGTCATGGGAGAACAGTAGGGGTGTGTATGGGTGCACACGCAAGTGTGTGTGAAGGGTGGAGTGTTGCGATCACTCCCTCATCTGTAGAAGTGCAGTGCGCACTCTTGCCAGGGCTCACCGGCCCACTCATTATTGCTAACCCTTTGTAGTTGTGGAAGTGGGGAAACATGAAAATCTCAACAAACCCAACCCCAGGTCACATTTTCATGGCGTTCCAATTGTAAACCTCATATTCCACAGGTGATGGTATTTATTGGTAGGGAAATGACCAATAAGTCAGTCCAGACTCACCATTTACTGCTGTGCAAGTTGTGCACTGCACAACTCCAGGGGGTGCTATTCACATGCAACCAACATAGGTTTTACAGTAATTAACGGCAAATTTCTAATAAAAGACAGAATGGCATCTTGAGAAATCAGAGCCATTTTCTAAGTTGCACAAAGTCTCCGTGCCACCATAAGTGGGGCCGTAAAGTCCGAGAAGGAGTAAGGAGAAAAGGTGAGAAGGAATGGCAAGGGGATCATGTGACGCACGAACTCCAGAACATCGGAGTGAACCAGGCGTTCCTCTTTATGGTGCAATTCACTACAGACTCCATTCTGTTTGTAGGAGCCTTGTTTTTATATCCGTGAGTATTTCTGCCCTGCAACCCCTCCACAGGAAGAAGACAGTGACCAGGGTTGGCACTGAGACTTTCTGAACGCCGTGGGTTGCCCGTCAGGAACGAGCCCCAGAGAGCCAGATCAAGCCTTTAAAGGCTCACAAACCAAGATGGCAGAACCAATCCACCCCCAGGGTTTCTCATGGATTCTGTTGGAGGGGCCTGGGGAGAGAAAAGAAGAGATGGAAAGGGAATGCCAAAGAGAGAAGGGGCTGAAGGCTGGCACCGGAAGGGCAGCAGTTAGTGGAGGAGACTGGGAGAGCAGAGGCGTCAGCATAGAAGGACGGGCTCCCAAGACCTGGGACCATGGACTAGCCACATTAGGGTGGCCATCCTGGGACGGGGTGTCTCAGGAATTTGGCCACCACTCCCTTCCTTAAGACACGAGCAGAGGAACCTCCTTGGTTTGCTTTCCTCTCCCTAGTTATTCATCTTCCTGTAAAATGACTTAATTCATTGGCATTCTGTCCCCAGCAAGGTCATCTTCCCTGGCACCTGGAAGGGGTTGGCCAGCAGAGTTCTACCATCGTGGGAGGGCACACCGCCACCCTGCCCAACTGGGCCACCCTGAACTTAATTTGCATTCTCTGCTCAGGAAACTGTGTACAGGCTTCCCAACAGAGGATTACTGAGAAAAAAACACAGCACTAAAAAGGCTTAGGAGATTAATCCGATGAAAACATTAGCAAAAACACATCCGTTCAGAAAGTTTTCCTGTAAAAATAGAAGAATGGGCTGAAAAATGAAGTCTTTGAATAAAAGCCACCCTTTCATACGGAGCACTGGGCATTCTTGCTACTAATGATGATAATGTTAGTACTTAGCAGTTTGATAAGAACTTCCAATATGCCAATTATGTGGGAAATGCCAAGCCCCGGGGGGATCAGGCCAGTTCTTGCCGACTCAAAGGCAGGGAGGGTGCCCCGCCGGGCCAGCCACTGTCAGGTAGGAGGCACTCAGGCTGCCAGCCGTGGGTTGAGCTTGGCCTCATGGCTCAGGGTCTGGGGGGGGGGGGGGGTTCCCTTTTATAAAAAACTTGAGATATAATTCACATGCCACAAATGTCACCCTTTTAAAGTGTACAGTTCAGTGGTTTTTAGTATATTCACAGAGCCGTGCAACCATCACCGCTACCTAATTCCAGAATATGTTCGTTGTCCCCCAAAAGAAATGTGGTCCCCAGGGCAGCCACGCCCCACCCCCTCCAGCCGCTGACAGCCACTAGTCTATACTGTCTCTCTCTCTAGAGCTGCCCACTCCAGACATTTCCTAAGTTCATAAATGGAATCATACGCTGTGTGGGCTTCTGTGTCTGGCGTCTTGCACTTCGCGTAACGTTTGCCTGGTTCATCCAGGCTCCAGCATGTATGAACACTTCGTTCCTTTTCTAGGCTGAGCTATATGGCTATGCTACATTTTGTTCATTCATTGTCATCTGCTGATGGACCTTCAGTGGGTTGTTTCTCAGGGCTCATTAGGGGCTATTGGTGCGCTGACCCAATCTCCTCGGTTAGCTGAAAACGAGGTGCCTCATCCCAGAGATACCAGGGGTGGACCAACGATGCTGTGAAGCGCCCAGGATCTGAATGGTATGGAAGGGAGCAGTCTGTTCACATGGAGCTCAACGAACCCCGGGGAGGTCACGGAAGGAGCTGTGCCCTCATGGGTGTTTGGCTAGCTCCCTCGGTCTCGAGCTGAGGCTTCCTCCGGGCTGCGGACAGCCTCCCTCGCCCAGGCCTCTGCTCTGCTCCGTGCTGAGCATTTTTACCTGCCTCATATCTGGTTTCAGGGTAAGACTGCGTTTGCTGAGGCTAAAAATATAAAAATCCCTGGTCAGAAGGACAACGCTCTCTGGAGTGGTAGCGGATGGCGGCCTCTCTCCCCACCAATGCCAGACAGCACACGCTTTGGCTCTAGGTGCGCTGCAGGCCCAGCTCCGGGGTGGGTGAGGGCGTCCAGACTGAGAGGGCTACTGGGAAGGGTCACAGGAGGCTTCCCTGGATCTCCATGACTCAGAGCCGCCCCGGACGTTGGCAGGAAGGAGCGGACATCTCTCCTCTGCCTGCCAAACATCTCCGGGGCTGGCTGCGAATGCAGGCTGGAGAAAGGCACCCATTTAGTGCCGGGAGGGCACGGAAGGCCTTCTGGGGCTGTTGTGACAACGCAGCGTTTCAGATCAAACAGACAGTGGGGTGACCCGGCTGCTTCTCACAGAGCCGCAGCCCTGCATGTCGCAGGCACAACCAACTAGACTGTCCCTGTCACACTGCAAAGGACACTTCAGGTTGCTTGGGGCTCTAGGCATTGTGGAAGCCATTTGGAACGGGGAGATATAAAAACAAGCAGGGGTTTTTGTTTCCAAAATTCTGTTTTTAGGGTAAGCTGAGATATGCTTGGACCAGCCCGGGGGACTCTAGTGCTGAGAAGGGAAGACTCCCGTGCCGTGGAGGATGTGCCCACTCGAAGCTGCGTCTTGTGTTCCAGACTCCTGTAGCTCCCGGCATTTGGCCGGGACAAGGGCTGTGGTGAGACTCCCGTGTGCACTGGGGGGTGGAGCCCCTGGGAAAGAGGGACAGGCTCCGTCTTCAGGTCCCCCTGACTCACCTCCCAGAAAAGGAGGAGGAGTGGGGCATATGGGCTGCTGGGCGTGGTGTGGCTGGATGACGATACAATAGCCCCGACACCTCTCTCTCCCTGTCTCCTGCCTGCCCCTCCTTGTCTCTTCCCATCATCCAACGCTACAACCAGAGTATAGACAGCAGATGGCCAGTGGTTCTCCTAGGCGTGTAGTAACCTCAAGGAGGACAACACTCACCTCCCAGGGCATGCTCGGTCATACTGAGGCACAAAGACTCCAGCCTGTTGTTGATGTCAGGTTCAGTCACGGGAAGCTGGAATTCTGCAGGGGACAAAGGGTTATATTGGTGACAGGGATTCTAAAAACAAAGAGAAAGTTTGCACAGTGTCACCTAGGGTGAGGGTCTGCTGTGCCTCCCTGGGGGGACCTGGGGGGACTGTCAGGGCAGGTACAGAGGACAAGTCACACTGGGGTTCACCCGACCTCTGAGGTCAGACTCACAGAGTCCACCATGAACATGGACGGCTGGAAGAAAGCTGGCGACTAAAAATAGCTGGTTATAGTCATAGTCTGTCAGTCCCCTGCTCAGAACTGTCCAGCGCCTTCCCATCAAAGCCAACCCAGCCCCTGCCATGGCCTGCAAGGCCCTACATGGTTCGGCTCCCGCTAGCTCCGGCCCCGGTGCGGCTCTCCCTTCCGGCCCATCCCAGGCCCTCTGTTCCAGGCCCTTTGCACTGCGGTTCCCTCGGCCCAGAGTGTTGGGCCCCGGGCGTTTCCATGGCTCCCCCCCTTCCTGCCCTGATGTCTCTGGGTCTACTGCTTCCTTAGAGAAGATTTTTTTGTTCATTGTATGTGAACAGATCTTTCCTGCCACTAGCCCTTTCTTCTGCGTTATTTTCTTTCATAGCTGTCACAGCACCTGACGTACGTACTTATTGGCTGCTTCCTGCAGTTGAAAGTTTGCTTCACTGGAACAGGACTTGGCTCTGTTCCCTGTGCCTAGACCAGTCCCGGGGCATTTGTTTCATTACGAGGAGCAGGAAACGGAAACCACAGCGCTTCTTCGGAGTCCAAGACTGTGCTGGTGCCCAGATCCCAAGTGGGGTTCAGAGGGGCTGAGTGACCTGTCCAGGTTAGCCAGCTGACATGGAGCGGGGCCCAGAACCCACATGGGTCTGATCCCGGAGCCGTCAGCTCTCTGCTTCAGGCGGAGACGTCTGCTTTGGGGGCTCCTACTGCCCGGGACAGTGCTGTGTGCACTCTAACCACAAAGCCCCCTCTACCGCCCAGACCCTCCCTGTCTCCCCAGGCTCCAGCCCCTCTTCCTTTGAGTGGGAGCCAGACCCTGGAGGCTTCCTCCTCTGTCCTACTGGGGCCTTCGCTGTCAACCTCTTCTCGGTCCCTTGGCCTATGGAGCTCTTGAATGTCCTTGAGTAGCTTGGAAGTGCCTTGCAGACAGTGACAATGCTTTTGTAGTTCTTTGAATCTCCCATAATACCCTGGCATGGCCTTCTGAACACCTCGTACATGTCTACTGAGTGAGGAGAAACGGAGTGAGAAATGGAAAGAAACTCTGACAACTAAGAACTGATATCCTATGGCGGGGAGGGAGAAAAAAAAATCAGCAGTGGGGTATGTTCTGAGTGCCTAGGAAGCCTCAGCACTGCCCCTGCCTCCACATGTGACCCCGGGAAGCTGTTCTCTTCTTTGGACCTTAGCTCTTCTACCTGAGCGTTAAGGATCCTGTGTCCCAAACTCCAAGCCACGTCCCTGCTCCTTCATATCTCCACCAGGGGGCGCTCAGGGCCCGGGGCCGGGGATTACAAATGAGTTGGTGGTTTGGTGGGATAGGAAGTTGAAACCAATGGCTAAACCAAAGTATTTGTTTTCCTTGGTTAACTGTACATTTAAATATTCTTTGCAATCTGGGTTCCCCATTACCAGCTCATTCAGAGGCACATGTTGATTCCGTTATTTAAACTTCTCAAAGAGAAGGTTTGCAAATGGATCAATATAAAAAGCACCGGGGAGCAGACAGGGTCCTTTCTGACCCAAGTTTCAGCAGCAGTGAGTCTGAAGGACAGTTGCGCCAGCAGGGGACAGGGGCTGACTGGGCTTCCAGGGAAACTGAGAGGGAGAATGAGAGGGGTCTCCCCCACCGCCCGCTCACTGGTTGCTCTCCGAGTAGGGTTGGGGCAATTAGACAATCCAGAGGGAAGAGTATTTTAGTATTTTCATCCATTCATGTGAAAATCATATGCATGCAAAAATTAGCAGCCTTCAGGGTGTGAAGTCTATAAAGGAGAAACACAATTTTATATATAGCCAGTTAGCAAATATGAAAAAAAAAAACCCTCAGCAATTATAGCCATCCATATGCTCATTGTAAAATTTAGTTTACTCTCTAGCACTTCCCTTTAAACAAACACTGTGGAGAGATTTGGATAAATAAAGATGCTCGACATTTGGAGAGAAGTGTTTCAGCTGCCGGATTTCTTGCCAACACGCAGCAAAATGCCATTTTCCAAGCCTGGGACTGTGTGCTCCAAAAGGGGGTGCTGAGAAATGCGGGGCTCGACGCTCCAGGATCTCCAAACTCCGTGGCTGCTCTTTTGGGCTGAAAGTGGGCGTGCCTGCCTTTTCTCCTCCAGATCCTCCCTCTGGTGCGCTGGGGAGTCCACGGCCCCACCACTCAGAATGGCTCTGGAAATTCTAAGTCTTCAGAGGACCACATATGTTCATACTCCCGAGTTTCCTAATAGTGTGACTGTTTAATTGTGTATTTGATAAAAACAGATCTGTGGCATTTCCCTGCACATACAAGATATAGGGAGACGAGCTGGGCGGATAAAACAGCTTCCATCTCTGGCTAGGAGCCCTCGGTCACGGGTGGCTGGGCCGGCAGGGCTCTCAAGGCCCCATGGGAGCACTCGGACAGCTCCTCCCCCACGGGCCCACAGGGGCCACCAGGCCAAGCCTCTCTGCAGCCCCTGCTATCCCCAAGGGCTCATCGCGGTTATCCTGGGCTTCCAGCTATAATGGACCAAGCAGACACAGTCTCTAGTCTTTGGTAAGGCAGGAAAAAAAGACTCTTTGAAACTGAGTCTTCTCTGTTATTGCCCAAAGCAGGCCTGCTTCTTCAGCTCTGACGCCATCTCTGAGCACTAGAAATGCTTCCCCTCCCCGTCAGGGCATCCCAATGTTTAGCAGGGCTCCCCAGTCCTAAGAGGCCCAGGGTCTAGGCTGACTTGGGACTTCCTACTCGTGCTTTTTCAGAAGTTCCACAAGTACAGAGTCTAGTGCTCAGGCCCAGTTTCGAGAAGATTCTAGAAGGGAGTGGTGCTGCCCATCTTAATGAAGTGCTGCTGCAGGGTCCACCGGGGGGAGGGGGGCAGGTGGCTTGTCCTTGCAGAAACGGGACTTTCCTGTAGATCATGTCTGTGGCCCACGAGGTGCAGTTCTGCATCTCTTTCAAAGCACTGAAGCTGAGGTGGGAGACCGATTTCTTCAGGATTTTACAATAAGAGACAGGTCAGGCATTTTAGGAAAAAACTTCTAGAATTTCACTTTGCGAATGACAGCTGAGGCTACTCTGTTGAATAACTAGGAAGGCTTTGAAAGTCTGGTTAAGTGAGAAGCTGGGTCACTGGAGGGAGAAAAGTCAGGAAAGAAAGGCTGACGAGGAAGGAACAGAGGACGGGGTGTGAGGCCTGGCCTGCGATGACCGGAGCGGGTGGGTAAGGAAGAAAGGGGGACAAACCTAGGAACCAAGAAGGGGCAGGATGGTAACAAAAGGGAAAGAGATCAGTGTGAGCAGCAAATGGCGTCAGCGTGGCAGGCAAGCTGGTAACGACAGAGAGGTCACCGGGGGAAGGGAGAACAGAGTAACAACTAAGTTGCACCCCTGAATCTGTTACGGGGACCGAGGCCTTTCTCTGGTGGCCTCATTCCTAAACCTGCAGAAGAAAGTGCTGTGGAAATCCCCCGGGACCCACAGTTTCACCAAATAATGAGTAGAATATGCTATAAGACAATATTGGACCATCGTGCCTCAAGTTGGTCTCTTTGAATTTGACTCTTGAACACAGCGGGGCACAGGCCCAGCTGGGCTCTTGGCTGCGATAGAACTGACGCATTTACCAACCTCCCCGAGGGCTGTTTGCCCTGCTCACTAGAAGGCAGGGAACACAGGGTTACTAAGAGCTTGAAGGGGGTCCCTGCTCTGGCCTCTGCCTTCCCCTCATGGACCCAGGGCTCTGACGCACTCGCCTTCTCCCACTCTTTCCAAAGGCAGCTCTCTGAAGGGAATTGGGAAAACTCACTCACGGGGAGGAGGAAAGAACGGTAACAGCTCCCAGGTATGCAGCACTCTAACGGTGGAAAAATTCCAGGCATAAGCTGGTGTCTGGGGGAGGTGCACTGTGAACAGGATGCCACCCATGAAAGGCTGTTGTGGGGGGCACTGCCTGATCCATCTCACATCAGCGGGGCATCCAGCAGCAAGAGTTGTTTGCACAAGGTTTTGTGCAAGCGAAGAAAGGAGACCCCCGGAATGTGGCGTGGCCCGGTGAGGTGGCCAGCCACCCTTCCCCATGCTTGCCCTGTGATGTCTGCCTCTGGCCGCTCTGCCCTTTCTTCTCTCTCAGGCCCTCCAGGTGCCGAGGAGCCTCCAGCTTCCCAGTGTTGCTCCAGGGCTGGACCCTTCGGGTGGTGAGTCAGGTCGGCAGGAATTGCTTCTAAGATAAGATACCATCCTGCAAGCAGTTTCCAAGCTGGTTTTTCAGTTGGGAAAACAACCTCCATCTCTGGGAAAGGTGACTACTCTCATCGGGCGCCACACTTGTTGAGCTCAAGTCACCTCCCTGGTGAGTCATCAGACCCTGTCCTCCTCACTCTTAGAGGACAAGCCCCCAAGGACAGCAAGAGGTAACAATTACCCATTGCTCTCCTGGCTCTGTCCTGGGAAACATCTAGAACGTGTCCATGTGGGAATAAAGTGGAAAACCACCCCTGACATAGCTTCCTCCATAGGACTCTGTAGATTCAGGACAGAGGGAAGCGTTTTGCAAATCCAAGCAAGGAGACAGATCAGTTGATACAGAACTTGGGGCTGGGTCTAGCCCTCAACCTTTACTATGGTCTTTGGAGATTTTGAAAGTCTTCCACCGTCTTAGCAGAATTATTTTAAGTTAACAGAATAAATAAAGGCTCCTTTAGAATGCACTGTAGTCTTCGAGATTTGCCCAGAGGGTTTAAATGGATGCTTTGAAGACATCTCATGGCCAGGAAGAAACTACTATGTTGTACTTCCACACAGGTCTCTTGAGTATTTGATTTTGGGTTGGTCACATGTCTCCATTCTACCTTTTTTGTCCAATATTACTACTGCTGTGTAAATAGGAAGGCCGCTTTCTGCCTTCTTGATTCCCGCTGCTCTGATGCGACACTTACTACAGTCCGTTCTACCCCGGGCCACCGTCCTAGACGCCTGCTTAGCTACTGGGGATGTGACGCCTGGAGGAGAAAGCCCATCTGCACGGGAGACCCAGTGGCTGGCTCGGCTGCGAGACCCTGTCTCTGGAGGATGAGCCGTTGTCAGGGCCTGGCTGTGGCCAGGAGAGGGGCCGCCCTGTGGAGGAGGAGGCCTCCTCGGGCAGAAGGAAGAATTCTGACAGCGACTTGTGGTCTTGAAAACCAGCGTCTGATCTGCAAAGGCAGGGGTGCGCTTGGGCCCTGGGCAGAGGCTGGGAGGAGCATCCCTGGGCCTATGGCAGGAACTTTCTGCAGCCTCTGTTCCCTTCAGTGAGGAATCCTGGTCATGGCTGAGCCCTGCCTCACCCTTCTTGACCCTGTCCCCGGAAAAGCCATGCTGCCGGGGCCAAGTGTGCTGGGCGGGATTTAGGAGTGGCCCCTGCCGAGTGCTCACCAGTGCGTTTGCAATTGGGAAATAGAGTAGCCCTGTCTGCGTGCCTTGGCCATTATTAGAAACGCTGTGGTTCATTACGGCCTTGCTGGAAGAGTGTTTGTAATGCTTGGGTGAGAGGCTAATAAAAAAACACACACAGACACAAACCCCAAGGGTTCCAGAATCTAAGTCCAATATGCAAAGAACATTATTTAGGGACTTACAGGTAACTCCCAGGAAAACGGACAACAAACTGTCATAAGTAGCTGCCAGTGGGAAATGGGACTGTGGGCTCGGAGTGGGAGGTATGGGGCAGCAGTCAATTTTCCTTGTAAGACCTTCTGTACCGTTTGATTTTTTTAACTATGGGACCAAGAGGCTTCATGGGAAGAGGGTAGATAGGATCTCAGGGTCGCAGCTGCCCTGAGCATGAGCATCAGCACCGCTGTGTAACAGCGGAGGCAGACAAAGGTGTACATGAAGGAGGATCTGCATCAATGGACCTAAATGGTCCCCCTCACAGGGAAGACCCAGCTCCTCCCTGGGAGCCGGTCTTCCCAGGTAAGTCAGGAACAAAGAGGAAGACTGAGGACTTGGAAGGGAGCTACAGGGAAGGAGAAACGGGTTATGAACCATAGATAAGGCTTCGTGTGTGTTGGGGTTGGAGGAGAGCAGTCAGCTATGCTAGGGCTCCCGTGAGGCTACAAGGTGTTTGGGCTGCAGTCCCGGGACTGAGGTCAGGGTGGGAGAGTCGTCATTCAAGGTCACAGACCTCCTTGTGCCCAGGACACCTTCAAGTCTTGTCCAGATTCTCTGTTACTGGGAATGGATTATACGTCATTCTGCATGATAACAGAGGCTGGGACTAAATGATCCTGAGAGAAGGCCTTCGCCACCCTTAAATTCTTTCAAGTATTTCTGCCTGGGAAGAAAAATTGCTGCAAGCATCAGAAGAGAGGAGTTTTAAAACAAAAGTGCACAAACACAAAGAGTTGCAGAAGTCAAGAAGCAACTTTAAACGAGCATCTGGACCACGTGGACGCCCCTTCCTTCCCAGACACACCTTACTCCATGGCAGCTCCACGCCATCAGCATCCTCCTGCTCCTCCTCATCAGTGGCCTCCCCGCTCTGTATCCTGCCTCCCCTTCACTCATCCAGGCAACACTCTTTCCTGACCCTCTGCCCCCAAATCTTCCATAGCACCCCACTGAGCACGGCCAGGCTCCGAGCTCCTTGGCCTTGGATTTGGAGTCCCCACCACCGGGCTCCATCGTTCCAGCTGCCTCGGCCTACCCGCTGCTACTTCAGCCCAGCAACGGCTTCCAGGACGCACTGTGGCCCTCGATACTGCTGCAGGCTTGCTCGCTTGCTCCTTCCACCTGCAATGCCACCTTCCTCCTTCTGCCTCTTTACCTCTGTCCCCTGAAGCTCAGCTCCAGTTCCAAGAAGCTTCCTTGCCCACCCAAGGCCACAGTGACATTTCCCCTCCTTAAACTCCTACGGGACTTATTGCCCTGAGCACACCTGCTGCCGGGGGGGGGGGGGGCATTTCCTACAGGTTCACACGTGTCCAGTGTGCCCACCTCCAGGGCCATCTTGGTAGGGGCAGTGATTGCTTGTGTGTCTTTGTGTTATTCGTGGAGTCCAAAAGGTCACTGTCTGCCCAGGGAAAGGTGCAAGTACTTGTTGGTTGTACGTAACTCTGGCTACCCTGTTTCGGGGGCACGGTGAAAGGTGAAATGGGCTTGAATTGTGCTGCTCTCTGACCAAGTAAAGGAAAGATGGCTGCTCCCACAGCCGTGTTGGCAAGGCACTCCCCAACTGGGGGTGGGTCCCTTAGCACCAACACTGCCAAGCTTCCTCTTCATCTGTCTTACTCTCTACGCCACCTGCCCCCGTGGACACATGGAACCCCTCCCATCTCCCCAAAAGCCCTCCGGTGGTATCTCTGGTTTAATCAACCTAGAAACCTGACTGCTATCAAAACTGCCCCTGTCCGACTGCAACAACTCTGGGGCTCCTGGTGCTGGCACCCAGCCAACCAGCCGCTATTCATGCCGGCAAGGCACAGTTTAAAAAAGGAAAGGCTGCTATAAGCTCATAAGAATGCTTGGTGACAGTCAAGGCTAAGCACTTTCCAGCTGGGTTCACCGGGGCATCTATTTTGGCGTCCTGGCCTCCGCTCTGTGTCCGGGGAGAGGAGCGTGAGAGAGCAACTCCGGGTCCTACCTGGCTGCTGGAACATCAGCATGTTCTGGGGAGAAGTGTGCACGGGCAGCGAGCGGGTCCTCTGCACTGAGCTGTGGGTGCGGCTGGGCATGCTGTTGCTGCCCCCAGGGTTGGCAAACCAGAGGTTCTAGTGAGAAACGCAAAGGGGGAACCGTTAGTGCAGATACCCAGTGGGGGTGGGGTGGGGGTGGGGTGGCAGGGCCAGAATTCGGGAGACAAATACCCGGGGGAGAATTCTCTGCTAACCTCTGGGAAAGGGCTTGCGTGCAGGCCAGCGCTGCCCATCTGCTTGTTTATAGAGAGGGACTTTAGATTCCGTTCATTTTATTCGCACACCCCCTCCCCGCCCCCAATCTGAGGCCCCTCTCTAAAGCCCAGTTTCATCTGGACACCTCTCTCCCTCCCTATCTGCAAACGCTTTTTAGCCCTTTTGTTGCTTTTGTTTTTCCTATTGTTTTTCTTGGAAACTGGGGTGGGGGGCAGGGTGGATCTATAAACGTTTGCAACAACCACAAAGAGCACCAACTATTTCAGGGCTCTCATTCGATTTTTTGTTGTTGTTGTTGAGAGTCTTACAATTTACTACAAAACAAAGGGGAGAAAAAGAGAACCTCCCGGTTGGCGAGGAGCTGGCACAACTCCACTTGTGTTAATTATTGCAGGGCGTCTTACCGGTGACTTCCTCTTGAACTGACCTGGGGGGTGCCCACAACGACCAGAGTGGGGCTTTCTCAGACTCTGTGCTGCCTTCCCTGGGGAGTGAATCCCGCCTGTCTGGCCTGGAGTTGTTTTCCTGTTTTTAAACCAATCTTTCATCCCTAGATTTCTCAAGACAACCCACAACCTCAGACCCCCTTGTGTCCCTCCAATCCCAGCTCCAACCTGCAAGGCCTCACAAAGCTGGGGGCTAACAGACGGGGGGCCCTGGGCAGGGGGGGGGGACAGGGATAAAAGAGTGAGGAGCCGAGGGACAGGGGTCGGCTCTAACCCACACAGCGAGAGCCTCTGCACAGCCTGGCCCCGCCTGGCTGAGAGCGTTTCGACTCCCTCTGACAGCCTCTCCTGGGCTCCTTTCCGCGGCTTCTCCAGCACAGCCGGGGCCATGACAGAGGAGCTACTTGCCAGGAACAAAAAGGCTAAGAAAGCTCCTTAGATGTTCAGGCTTCTCTGGAACCCAGATTTGGGAGGTGGTGAGGTCTGCTGGGGCAAGTCAAGGGTCGAGGCAAATAATAAACAGGTCTTAAATTTCTTCCTTAAAGGCCCTTTGTGCAGAGCCCCCCAAAGTTAAACTGGTCCCAGGGGCGTCCTAAATAGTCTTCCATGAGGCCAGGTGGAGCCTTGGCCTTGATCAATCTCCCAGATATCCAACGCAAATGACGCTGGGTACCACGGAGGTCAGGGACTACCACGGAGGTCAGGGACGACTGTCTCACAGTTTAGCCTTCCTTGTTCTCTTCCCTCACCTCGGGGTCATCTGGGGAAACATCCTGAAGCCTCAGGCGCCGAGCCTGGCTGTCCACCCTCCTCCCTGGGGCAGGGCTAACCTGTCTTCCTTGCTTCATGATGGTGGGGTTGGCTGCGGCGTTGCGCTGCGTGGAGCTGACGAACCCACTGGTGCCCAAGAGTCCAAGGCGGGCAGAAGGGACATTCCGAGAAGGGATCTGGTACTGGCGGGGGTTCCGTCTGCCCATGCCGCTGCCCACAGAGCCGGCCGTCGGGAGGGAGTTGGACTGCCCAAAGCCGCGACTGTGAGAGTGAACAGAGAAAGAACAGGAGAAGCATGAGTCCCCGCCTCAGCCCTTCTCGCCCCCAAGGCTGCCAATGGGACCCCTCCTGGGGTCCACTCACATTTCGAGAGTTAGGAGGCTTCTGGGATCCCCTAGTCTCTGAACCAGGAAAGGGCTATAATTAACAGGACAGCTAACATCTGAGAGCAAATATTACGTGCACATCATAGCACTTTTACACTGACTCTTCCATCCTCACGACAACCCTATGAAGTAAGCGCTCTACCCACTTTTATTTGCAGCTGGAAAAGTAAAACAGAATTTAATTGTTTCGCGAAGGTCACATAGCCAGTAGGGGGCAGTGCTGGCAGCCCAGCAGTTGAACCACCACACTCTTGGGCCTTCTTCCCAGCTGCGTCACAGGACTCAGAGCACTCATGACTGTCAAGAGGCCACACAGCAAGAAAGCGGCACAGCCGGGCTCAGTGATCCTTCCAGCATGCCGCAGTCTTTCTGGCTGGCTGGCAGACTTGGAAAGAGTGGCCTGAAAGCCCCATAGGATGTCATCTCCGGCAGGAAAAGGACAGTGTCTTTCCTCATCAGCACGTCCCATGACTGAATTGCCCTGGCACAGTAAATGCAGGTCGAATGAATGAAAGTATGGATGACCCTCTGCCATCGAGATGCCTCTCCAGATGGAGGAGCTGATCCCATGTCTGGGGCTCTAACTCCAGGTATAGAGCAGGGATCTGAGAATGGAGATGGTGATGTTTGCAAGTGCTCTGGATCTAGGACCCTCAGGCCCTCCCTGAAGAAAGGCCCAGAGGTCCCAGGCTTCGCCTGGACCCACGCAGGAAGGCTGCTGGGGACCCTGGCATCCCACTCGAACGCTGTGCTCCCATTGCTCCCGTGACCTCATCGCCAAAGAACGTGTCCTCTCTAACATGCCCCAGGTTCTGGGAGGGTGCGCAGCAGCCAGCAGGGTTTCAGGAACCAGCACATTCTTTCCAAGAAGAGTCAGCTTTAGTCATTCACTGATGTTTAAGTCGGAATGCTTTACCTCCAATGGCCACAAGATGGAACAGACTTGCTTTCCCAGCCACGCAGGGGAGGTTTGTACCAAGCCTGCGAGGAGGAGACTCCGGGAGACAGGACTGACGTAGTTTAACCAGTTGAGGGTGATGGGGTGGGGGCAGGGGGTAGGGGTCCTGCAAGACAGTCACTTCCTGAGAGAGAGTTGTGTGTGCATAGGGGGAGGGGCATGTAAGCCCTCAGCACAGTTGACCTCAGAAAATGTTTCTCTTCTCCCCAGAATTCCTATATTTCCTAGGGGGGAGAGAGAGAGAGAAAGAGAGAGAGAGTGCACGCAAGCGAGCAGGGAAGAGAATTCTGCCGCGAGCTGGCTGCAACTGATTTCTGGGCTTGCATCTTTCCACTTCTAGGCATTTGTGGCCCAGGAAAGCGTTCCCGATTCCGTCACAGGCTCATCTACACGTGGTGAGAAGGGGACGCTCATGGGTTCTAGGTCTCTTTGTTTATCTCATCCTTTCTCCTTTTCCTTCCCCTCTTTCTTCTTTTACTAAGGTTTAAGATGTTAAGTTTAAAAGAAGAAATTTGAGCCAGGAGGGGTAGGGGTAGTTTCTTGTGATTGCGGAGACCTCCTCTGGGGGAAGGACAATCTGCTTGAGTGACAGGTGGAGAGCAAGCAGTGGCTGCTTTTTTTAAAACTATGAAAACTAGGCCTTTGGTTTTTGGAGTCAGAATTTTGGCCACCTGGTAGATGATTCAGTATTCTGCTAAGACTTTTCCTTATTTAGTGCGAATGGCTCTTTTTTTTTTTTGGCTCATTTTCCTTTTTCGTTGGATTTTTAAAAAGTTATTTCATATGCAAAATACAGTAGTCAATGAATGGTGCTAAAATGATTTGTGCTTTCGGGAAGGCGAGAATATATCTTAAGCAATATCACGCGGGTAGAGGGTTCTGTTGTGGGACACTTAGTCACCGGAGAAACGAGGGCTCTAGGCGCTCCTGAAGTTAGGACTCACCGGGGCGGTATGTGGCTGTAAAGCCCAGAGCGTTTTGGGGACAGAATGGGTAGGGGTGGGGAGAATTTGGCTAGGCCGTCTGTCTAATGACGGCGGGGCCCTGCTGTGGCGTCGTTAATTGGCTCCTACCAAGCCAATCTCGTTGACTGCTGCCACTGCTGGCAACCAGAGCGAATGCTTAGGTTACTTAAGATCGCAAGGCTTAATGAAATGATCGTTCTTTCTGGGGAGAGAATAAAGCGACAAAAGGAAATTTTCATTTTTCATTCTCTGGCTCTGCCCACCTGTGTCTCTCTTTCTCTGCCTTCCTAAATCTAAGCAACTGGCTCCGTTACCTTGAAATGCGTGAAAAGGCTGAATAAGAACCAATTAATCTGGGATTTGTGATAATTCAAGCAGGGGCTGGGCAGCAGTTACCTTTGTATTATTGGAGAAACAGGTCTTCAAAGCAAATTAATAGCGTAAAAAGATCCCAGAGGTTACACTTAGGAGAACAAATTACTTTCTAGAGCTTTAGCAACCTCCAATTGAACATCCACAATCAATGACTGCATTCATTCTTATCTAATCAATAAAAAGAGGCCCACTGGGACTCCAATCTGGCAGACCTTGGGTTAGCCCAGTACATGCTTTAGATAGTAACGCCCTAGAGAGGTCAAGGTTCATGGGAACTCGGATGCGGACCAAGGGCAAGGCAGGGCAGACAGGGGTGGGGGACGAAAGTTTTGGGGGGAGCAGCGAAGAACTTAAACGCTCTGTCTTCATCTTCAACCTCTAGATTCCTTCTTCCTTTCAGAACTCGTCTCCCAACGGGCTGGGGTGGCAAGAGGAGCCTGGAACCTCCTCCTCTTACCTGGGAGAAGCACTGCTGCCTTACAAGAAGAGAAGAGTGCCTGGGAAAGGGGCAGCCCCAGAGGAGGAGGCTGAAGAGCAGGCCCGGCCTTTCCTCTGGGTGCAGAGGGGATCCAGCCCAACAGGGAGGCCACCCCCAGGGCCCCACCAGGGCCAGGGAGTGGGAAATATCTGCGCAGGTGCCAAAGGCCAGGAGAGCAGCCGTCACCCAGAGCAGTTATGAGCACTGGTTCTGGAGCGGCCCTCGCTGGTAGGCAGCCCTGCACGCACTGCCTACCAATCCCTCTGTAAAATGAGGTTAAGAGTAGCTCCTCCGCCTCATAGGGTTGTTGTAAGGATTAAATGTATTAATATTCCTAAAGTGCTGAGATACCACTTGGCTCATCGGAAGTGCTAAGCGTTTGTTTGATAAATAATGTTGGAATATGATAATTTAATTTTTACATACATCTTTAATAAAGACTTCACAAATCCCAACTGCCCTTACCTCCTTTAAACAATATAAAACAGTGATGTTTTAAGGCACACTTATGCAAATAAGTGTCAAAGAGTTTAACAATGCAGAGCTTCCTATATGCACTGAGAAATGAATTCAGAACTTTTTAGGTGCAAACGAAAAAATTCTTATTTATTTGCTCATGTTTAAAAATGTCAAGTAGAATGCTGATGTTTTTTTTTAAGGATGTTTGCGTCATCATTCCCTTGTCTCCCCCAAACTCCCTGTCATTGTTCAAGGCTTAATCCACCAGACTGTCACTGTAATTCACCTTTAATATGCAACTGGATCCCTCAATTTAAAGCCAGATTAAGGTAATGGGGTCTAAAGTACAATGAGGCTTATTTTTAACTGCATCCAAGAAGCTGAAGTACTATGAAAAATCAAGAATGGTACTGCTCCACTCTTAGATCGCAGCTCAGACCAAAATAGACTAGCACTGGGCTCCTCACCCTGCCACCAACTATAATTAGCTTGTCTGCAGCGAGAAGAGAGAAAAAAATTACACTACCACTTAAGGTGCTGATGGAACAATCCATTTTTGTCCTTTCAGAGCCCCCTTTTGGGGATAAACTGCCAAGTATTCTGCCGGCATTCATTAAATCATACCCACTCTCGGCATCGGGACGAATACTGCCATTTTGACGAAGTAAATTGAGTTACAAAAGATCGCATTCAGCCCTTCCTCTGGGAATGCTTTCCCTCTACAGCCTTTCCCAACCCCACCTGTTTAAAGAATGCGATTTGGAACTCGCCCCAGGGCGCCCTGGTAAACAAGGAATGCCCAGCTTTGTCCTGCCCCAGGAGCCCAGGCAGGCAACGAGGCACCTGGAACCACCACGCATTGCAAAGAACGAAATCCCAACATACTTTCTTTGCTGTCGATATCCTGATATGTCTAGAAGGGTTTTCCGAGGGAAAGACCGAAAGAGCTTCTGCACCTGCTGTTTCCATGACAACAATCTTTTTTTCTGCGTCTCTGTAAATGCCTGCAAAAACAAACAGGACTTTTTAATGGGTGACGCAGCCTGGCATTAGAGGAAGAAACATGCAATTAATAGGGGAAAACATTGGCGTCGCTGCAGTTGCCTTTTTTTCACCTGTTTCCAACGCGGTTCAAACAGCAGTCAGTTTTATTTGCGAGCTGCCTGTACTGAAAATTTCAATTACTTGGCATTGGAGGTGCCTGGTAAGATACATGCATTAAGCTTTTGGTAACCCTCAGTTTTGGTTGCATTCTGGCAGATCCATATCCACCTTCCTTTTCCTCTGACTCCACTCTGGGCTCAACTTATTAACCAAGAATAAATTGCAAAATTGATTGTTGACTACGCTGGCTTTTGCAGGTCCCCCGCATTTTCATTATCAATGGAAATGCTAAACCACTTAAAAAATCAATTGGCTTGATGGTGTGTGGACACCCTGAGTGGTTAGCTGGGCTTTGGAAAATGGAGTATATAGTCTCTGCGTTCCAGGGCTTGGCTGAGAGATCTCTGGTCAAGGGATCCCGTGCTCTACCAAAACCCCAGCGCACCGTCCTGACCTAACTTTGTCTAAAGTTAAGGAAGATGGGTAGATCTGATGACTTCTCACATCTTTTCTAGTAAAACTGGTGTTTGGGGATGTTGTGCCTACCACCCTGGAATACACTGTCATGCCTATCATGTCTCCTGTTGTGTGGATCATGGCCCAGGGAAGGACTTTCAGGGGTTATGTGTCTCCAGGGCAGAGACTCTCAAATTCATGGTCTTCCCCCAAGAGATGTTAAAATGCAGATTCCTGGGCCCCCTCCCACACACCCAGAGCCTGCCTGAATAGATCTGGAGGGGAGTCAAGGGGGTTTGGGTTTGCAGCAAGTGTCCTGGTAATTCTGCTGCAGGAAGAACTTGGACATGGAGTGTTCTGGATGGCGAGGAACGCACACATGGTTTAGGAATCCCCTGTCAAGTATCTAGAACTGTGGTCCACACGCTGTGGGAAATCCATCAGGTTTGACAGATTAGCATTTACAATGATGGAGAGAACACGCCTAAGTAATTTTGTCAATAAAGCATGAAATTTAAGTAGCAATAAACTATTACTTAGAATAACAGACTACATGACTATATTCCATGAAGGAAACAGATTCCTGAAACAGAGAAAAAAAAATGACAGCTTAATTTTCTCCCAATGACATTGAATCTTTAAGGACCTGAACACAGGAGAGCTATGTGAACAAAAGCAAAAAGATATCAGTCATGTTGTAGGAAAGTTACTGACTTGCAAACCCTTTTCTCCTGAGTGACCTTAGCCAGGCACCGTTAAGGGTATTCATCAAGGAGGGCTACCGGCCAAGGGACCTGGTGCAGACCCCCCTCTAAGGTGAGTGGCGGATGGTCTCATGGCTAAAAGGTGAAGGTGTGGTTCTCCTCCAGGGTCTCTCATTGTTGGTGATGCTTGGTGAGCGTCCAACTGCACTTGAGGACCTCTGAAAACAGCAAAAGGCAAACCTTTCTGCTGGACTAATAAAGGGATGGATAGATTTTGCTTCTGACCGGCTTATTCAGCCAAATGTTAAGTGAGGACACAAGGCAGGGTGTGAACCCCTACACACCCTTATGCGTATTCATTTACCCAAGACTCTGTTCCCTTCAAAAACTGAGGACAATAACACCCCTCTGGAAGAGACACTGTAAGGATTAAATGAGATAACGCATGAAAAGCACGTAGGGTGCTTAGAACATGCCTGGTTCTTAGTAATGATTCAGTACATGCTGCTCTCAGATACTCTAAGCCCATCTTTTTGGTTGCATGGACCAGCCCTTTGGTGGTGGTGTATGAGGGTTCCTTGTGGTCGGTATTCAACAGGTATCTTAAGCCCCAACAAATGACTTCAAGGTCTCAAAACTAGAGTATGGAGCTGGTCTGGAAAGGACAGCCTGAGATTCAAGTGTCAAAGTTTCACTTTATAGATGTGCATTTAAAGTGTTTCCAAGGACATCAGTTCATACATGACATCTCCCATGGTGGCAAAGAGCATCCAAAAAGATGGAAATGTAGACACCTCCAACGGAGAGGTCAGCTCATTCACTCAGCACCAGGGCATCAGGTTCACTTAGTTCCGGCTGCAGACACGGGCAAGCCCTTTAGCAGTGCTGAGTGAATGTGGTGGCCGGTTCTTCTCCACCCTGGAAGCTGCAGCTGGGAGGCACAGAGAGGAGCTAGGTCATGGTCAGCTCAGAAGGGTTTCTGAAAGCTGGTTGTTCCTGTGTACTCCACTATCGCCTATGGCCTGGGGTGGCTGATGCCACACCTCAGCTCCTACACATGCAGCTCTGGGTTGTGCTGGAGGGGAAGGAAGATTCCGCACTACAGACTGCCCAGACACAGCCACTACTGAATCTTCTGTCCCGGTCAGGCCCAGACCAATACATCTGTCTGGAGGAAGATGTGTCCCGTGGCTTTCGTGGCTGTGGATTAAAAGCCTCATAAAGGGGACAAGAGCTCATCTTCCTAGAACCCTCTCAAGACGGTAAGGAGGCAAGATGCCTGGGATTTCTGCTGGTCAATCCACAAAATGAAGTGACTGGTCTTAGATACAAAATTAATAACTTTCCTGTCCTTCCTTTGACTACTCTGGGGAGTCAATCCCTTCATCCCTGGGGAGGAAGAAGGGCACCTTGAAAGTGACGACACGTTCCCCTTCCAGCCGGCTGTGAGAGGGGGCCCTGTCTCGCGAGCCCGGGCTCCAGCCAGGAGGCAGGCTGTGCCTCCACCGGCCTCCCCGGGGAGGCGCGATGGGTTCTGCACACACACAGAATAACCGGAGGCTGTGGAAAATTATTCAGACGTATTTCCTCCCTCTCGAACTAAAATAATAAAAAGCTCTGAACAACATTTTCCCTTTCAAAGCAGAGTGCAGGCCCCTCTATCCTGACGTGAGTTCAGGCGAGCAGACACAGCCTGGGCCCCTTTCCGCACGTGACTCCTGTTCCCGAGAGCCCCTCTATGGCAACGGGGCCTCTTGTGGGCAGATGAGTCCACACAGTGCCATCTCTGCAATGAATCACTAGGGCAACCAGGGAGGAAAAGTGCAAAGACGCGGAGAGAAGAGCCAGGATGCCAAGGAAGGGCATGAGGAGGCAGGAGAGGGAGAAGGGTCGGGCCGCGGCTTCGCGGCTGGAGCAGACCAACGAGGAAGCTGGGCACCGTCTGGCCAAGGCGGCTGAAGGGCTCCCCGCTTTGTCTCATGGGACTGGCGGGCTTGAGGCGAGGTGGAGGTAACTCGCCCTCCTGTATCTTGAAGGCCCAATGCTGTGAGACTGAGGGCAGGAAGAGCAAATAGGGCTCTTGTCTGCTTTTGTAGAAGTTCAAAGGTTCTTTCGATCATCCCTCTGGAAATCCACCTTGCAGGTCCTCCCCTAACAAGACGCAGAACCCCCACGCGCTGCTCCCTCTGCCTGCGGCGCTCTTCTGCCTCCTTCCTCAGTTGCTGTTACTAAGGCTCAGCTTGCCTTTCAGGGCTAGCTTAGAGGTCGGCCCTTCCCTCCGAGGAAAGGCCTTGTTTTGGACGCTGGCAGGTGCCCGCCACTCCTCATCCAGGCTCTGGGCATGCCAGGAGGGCCTCATCAGAGGCTTCATCGTAATGTACGTAATGATCTGCCGCACTGTAAGCTACCCAGCCGGGGCCAGGGCGCTTAATGCCTAATAAATATCTACGGAATTAGGGATGAGTTCTAAAATCTGTCAATGTGCTCTTGTCTGCTCTTCCTTCTGTGGCTTTCTGCTGGTCAAAACAAGTGCAGGGGCAGGGTTGGACACAGAAAAGGTCACGTTGGGGGCTGGGGAGAGGCACACACAAGGACTGATGCCCCTGTGTGAGAAAACTGCAAAAATGCGAGTTTAGAGGGTAGAGGAGACATGGCCGGGGTGGAAACCCAGAGGGAGACTGTGCACCTGCAGTGAGGATGGGTGGAGTCAGACCACAGAGGCGGGGCCCCAGAGAACCGACCCCGACAGCGGGAAGGTGGTGAGGGGTGACACCGCTGCACTAGGCATCTCCCCAAACTGGCGCCCCCTGGACTCCCGGGGTTCTGGCTGCCTCCATGGTAAAGGTGAGGAGACGTGGAGGCATTTACCATCTTGTCCTCAAGACCACAGAAGGACCTCAATGTCCTAGATTTATCCGGTCCTAAGTTTTCTAAGGCTTAGACTTTGTCTCTGTAGCTCTTTAGAGGAGAGTCGTCAAAGAAGACATTGGGGTCCTGGATCTGAGGCACAACCAACTGTCCCCACAGGTCGCCGGGGCAGCTGTGACCAGTACCTGCCTCGCTTGGCCGTGAAGGCTGCACTAGCTTTGCAACTCTGGTAGGCACGGCTCCAGCCTGCCTCAGTCATTCTTCGAAAGGACATATGACTAAATACAATTCCCATAAAACTCACAAACCCAAATGCAGACAAATGGCCGTGAAACTACACCACACAACATAACACCCATTATTTCTTCTGCACACTCCTTCTCCACCCCTCCCTCAAATTTCCTTGAGCCAAAAGGCAAAATGTTTCAAAACAAAACTTTGGAAAGGCTTGAAAACATTAAGGGCCAGGTGGTAGGACTGTGTGTTGACCAAGCCCCCACCCCCACACCCCAGGCTCGACCCCTCAGATTACTTCAGAGTCAGAAGTTTTTCTCAGGCAGTCACCCTCACATCAGAGCTCAGTCTAGAGGAATCTTTGGACACCTAAGTAACATACAAGCTGTGTTTAGGTTTGAGGCCACCACAGCTGAGC
Source organism: Mormoops blainvillei (assembly GCA_004026545.1). NCBI lineage: Eukaryota > Metazoa > Chordata > Mammalia > Chiroptera > Mormoopidae > Mormoops > Mormoops blainvillei. The sequence continues at coordinate 113,075 of PVJD01001438.1, read as the reverse complement.
GATGATGACAGCTACCCCACAAAAATAAGTTGTTGGAGACCCAAATGATCCCATCACAGAAACGCTGAGAACCATGTCTAAACAATGAGAAAAAAGGCTTCGTGAAATCTGCCACAACTCACCTCATGAATTAGACACTTGTCTATGAGCTGTAGATAGGAACTTATATTTTCCTCATCGGGTCTGGAGACCAAGAGCTGCGTGCACACTGTGAATTCAAGAAAAAAAAAGGAAGATGAATTAGCAAAATGCACACCCACCCTAACCTAGTAGCCTCCCTCTGACTTCCTTTCAGGACTAATATTTTGAGAGGTATGTGTGCCAGTGGCTTTACGTAAGGTTCACAAAGGCCAGGAGGCTCCTCATTCCACTGAAGTCAAAGGCTCGGTCACCACGGGAGCCCTCGCCTCGAGAAGCCCCTTCAATTAATTCCAGGCATACCATTCTATATTAAGCCTTCTGCAATCCTTCCCGAGACAGACACTCTGGGAGAAGAAGAACGCAGCAGTGTCCTGAGCTCTGTCTTTGAAAAAGGCTCCTTTTGGGAGGGAGTTCAAAGGCATCAAAGACCACTGACGCTATCAGAGAGCAGTCTCCATGGTTTTATGAATGAACTGCGCCCCTTGTTTGGAGGGATCAAGCTGGCCTATTCTTTTGGAAGAGGTGTGTGGGCGCACCCATGAGCAGGGAGCCTGCTGCTCCATCATTGGAGGGTTTATTTCTCAAAGTGATACACACATTTACACACACACACGTTCCCCTACACACTCAGACGAGCGCTGATGGAGACAGAGCAGAGTCAGTCTGTGGGCAGAGGACACGCACTGCTGGGTCTCTCGTGACCGTGTTGGTGCAGCCCAGTCTGCACTCATCCTAGACATCGAGGTGCTCGGATTTTGACGGGAATGTTTAGAAGGCCACCACGGAGATGGCGGGACAAAAGACAGCAATCAGAAGTGAAAATGCCGTGCACTCAGTAGCTCAAACTTGAAACCTGGGCATCATGAGTTTTTTCTCCCAAGTCCTACAGAATCCATCTGTCACAGAATCCCATTTATACCATGTCTTTGCACGGAGATTTTCAGTATAATGTTGTTTGTAGTAACAATGGAACCCGCTTCAAGGTCCACTCATTGGGGCCCTGGTAAATACACTAGGGTTTATGCACACTGTGAAACAGTGTGCGACCTTTAAAAAAGAATGAGTTGGCATTACTGTATTGATAGTAATAGTAAAGATATATGATGTTGAAAAAGTTGCAGCAAAATATGTAAGCAAGACCTGTTTGTGCATAAAAAGGACACTCATGTGGTTGTATCTGCTTACAAAGTTCCCGAGAGGATATTCCGAATCCATTTATCGTGGTCACCTCTGGGGGCGGGCGGGGTGGGAAGACAGCAGGGTTAGGGGTGGGAGGGCTATTTTTCACTGTCCACCACTTTGTTTAGTTCTGATTTTTTTATATTGAGCATGAAATTATTTTTAAGTTTACTTAAAAGCATTTAAACTTTACAAAAAAGCCATGCCAGAGGAGTGCAAGCCTCCTTGCCACAGGGAACGGGGGTGAGGTACCTCACACTCCGGGAACCACCCCCACATGTCCCTCTTTCCATGGGGTCAGGTCATCTGCTCTAATCTCACACAGCTAAGCACCTGCTGTGGGGTGGGGGAGGGTAAGGAGGTGAGAGGAGGAGACGGAGGACCCACCCTGGTCATTAAGCTCCTGGAATTTCAGCTTCAAGGAATGCTACAAGGCATCTCCTCTGAACCAGATTTTTATGGATTTAAGTCTTTTTTAGGACATGTACCACAGGGAGTTTCTCAGTGCAACTGTAAGACTCAGGTGTCCATATCTTTCGGTAAAAATGTAGTTCTTCAAAATGGCATGAAATATTAGACAATGAAGAAGAAAAAACGACTTCCCCTTCCCGAAAGTAAAGTTACAGGTATTCATCATATTTTTTAGGTAATCAAGATTCTTGTAACATACCCATCAAGCCCAAATTATTCTAGCATTGGACTCAGACAAGGATACGTGCATACGAAGCCACAGCGGGGGACAGAGGGTAGTCCAGGTAGAAGGGGTGCTCTCACCCAAAGGGCCATGTGTGAATTCTGTCCTGCCCTACAGACACACACACATGACATGGCCATGGCACCTTGCGCTGTCCGTGGTGAGGGCTGACTTTGGCACAGTGATTTTCAACTGGTGGGCTGCGACAATTTTTAAAACATGCAACACCTGACTATTCAGTCAGGGGCACTGACCTCGTTTCCCTTAGATTGTCAAACAAGAAAGTGACAATAGCCATCGCAACAATAGCCATCCGGTGCGAATGAATCAAAATTATCCTTATTTTTTTGTCATATCAGCCAAAAACATAGTTTTTGGTGTGCCGTAGAATTTTAGTAATTAGTTTCTGTGTGCCATGAGATGAAAAAGGTTGAAAATCACTGCTTGACCCTGGGGGTCCGAGGCCCAGTGAGCACTCTTCTAGGAGGGCCCCGCAGCCCTGGTCTGGGGGAGTGGGAGAGATCTGAGTTCAGATCCAAATACCTCAACCCCTCAGGGCCACACTTTCCTCATCTGTACAATGCGCTAATGACACGGACTGTGGCAGGCAGTTTATCCAGCACCTGGCGGAGCCCCTCAGGGCCTGGCAGCTCTGGTCAGTGGTGCTGAGAGAAGAGAAGGGGGAGGTAGGGAAATCGGGCTCTACCTTTCCCCATGACACGCGTGAACTGCCCGGGCAGATCCCCCTCTGGCAGGGGGGCGACAGCCATCTCTCCGTCACAGCTGCTCAGCTGGTGTGGCTGGAGCCCACCACTGGCCCCGGCGGAGGTGGTGGCGGTGGCGCCGGTGGCCGCAACACTGTCCTTGCAGTCGGGGCTCTGGCTGTCGGGGCCCAGGAGCGAGGGCGGGTGCGGGACCTGGGGCTCCCGGTGGCGAGCCTCTGGGGTGGCGCTCGGGGAGCTGTAGGCCTTGATGGGGGTCAGGATCATCTGGTGCAGTTCCTGGAGTGGGATGCGAAGGTTGCCCCCCTCGATGATGTCCTGGACGGTCAGAAGGAGAAGACCTTCATTAGGGTCAGAGGCGCCACCTCCTCTGCCTCCCCTGCACCCCTTGCCCTGCCCCAAGCTGTTCCCAGGCAGGACTCACGGCTGCTGGCCCCTTCATCATAACATTCTTTGGACAAGCAACAATATTCATTTGATCATTCTAATATTGGCCCAGGTAGAAAACTTGGAATATGCAGGTATGTCCAGTGAGGAAAATACACATCACCTGAAAACCCCACCCCACTATCTAGAGATGAGTACTAAAATGACTTTGGTCCATTTCCTTCCCTGGCTCCTTTAGTGCCTTCTTATAAAATGCATTTCTATAGTTTACATTCACATATTCAGAAGCTGTATAACAAAGCTGGGTCATATGGGGGCTTCCTGTCCTGGGTATCATTGGTTTTAAATGAAGGAGCCTGATCCTTCACACCTTCGTCCAGCCCACAATGCACAAAACACAGGGGAGTGGTTAAAAGCACAGACTGTAGGGTAGATGTTGGGTTTCGAATTCTGACACTACTGTGTGACATTGGGTAAATGAGTTAACTTCTCTGTGCCTCAGTTTCCCTGTGTATAAAATGAAGATAACTATCGTACCTGCCTCATCAGATGGTTGTGATGATATTAATATTTGTAAAGCTGCAAGTCAGTGTCTGTTTTCGTGTCATGTGCTTCTTTGTTAAATTAATAAGTGTGCTCCCACGTGCCAGGCACTGGGCTAGGCATGGGACGAGATGGGAGCAGCCTTTAGGGTTCTCTCAGGGAGTTTACATCCTACCGCGAGATGAACAGTCATGGTGCTAGAGAGTGAGGTGCAGGCCAAAGCTGCTGGGGGTGACCCTGGAGCGGGGACCCGAAGGAGCATGGGCGTGAGGATCCTGGGAAAATGCGCTCCCGGCAGAGGCCACAGCGAAGGCAAAGGCGCTGAGGTCGGAGCACGGTTGGGGCGGGAGGGGAACAGCAAGGAGGCGCGAGGTAAAGCGGGGTGGGGGCGGGGAGGAGGGTGAGAAACGAGCTCCAAGCAGCCACGTGGGCCTGAGTGTGGAGGTCTGCAGGCTGAGGCGGGGATGCAAGGATTTCTTCTAAGTGAATGGGAAATCGGGGCACGTTTGTCACAGGGCATGGCATGTTTTAGAAGGACCACTCTAGAGAGAAATACCTATAAGATAGATGTATATTATGATGTATATAATTGCATATACTGTATACACTACTATATAAATTAGATCCTTCTGCACATATAATTTGATATACTGGGCATTATTTATTAGAAAAAGGAATGAAAGTTGATTCTGACAGAATTTCCCTATGTGTCAGTTGCTTACAGAGGTGCAGAACAGGCTCGGACACTTGTGGTTGGAGGCCGGGGCCTGGGGGTCCTCCTGGAACGGCGGGTGGGCCCAGCCCTGTGCCACAGTGCTGCCCAGTACTTAGGCAACAAACCTCGCCCTGGGATCCCGGAAGGACACTGACAACCAGGGCCCTCGTCGCTAATGAAGGTTTAATCTTCCGAGAGCCCAGAATAGCGAGGACATAATTTTTAAAAGCATGAGTACCAATCCATTCCTGGGATCCTCCTCTTACCAAGAAAAATTGCTTGATGATGTCGAGGAACACAAGCACTGGAATGCGATCATTTCTGTACCCAGACTATCTAATCAATCAATTAGTAAGAGGAAACCCGAGGACAGCAGCCTTGCACAGGCGTGTTTCAGTTCTGGGCAGCCCAACGCCAAGAGCCCTGCTTCCTCATTGGCGGGATCCTGCTTTGTTCAGGGAGTTGGAAGCAGAGCCTGAGTTGTACCTTAGCCTAGTTGGCACCCAGGAGTTCTGAGGGAAGGGAAATGCTAAGTAGCCACTGGAATTGTCTCAATCCTGGCCAGGGCCACTGTCAGGTCTTCTTGAGTGGACGGAGTGCATTTTTCTCTCTAAGCCTGGCAGACATGGCTGCGGGGAGGCCGCCCGCACCTGCGCTGGCAAGCCTGATGCGTGAGGCGGGCACTCCTGATCCTTCCATTGTCCTGCCACCGGGGCTGCCCTGGCCGTTTACCAGAATCTGATGCTGTCATGTGACTGCTTCTTTGACTTTGGACTTGGTCATCTGGTTCAGGGCAGGGCACATGGAGGCAAGCTGGCTGACCCATGCCAGGAGGGCACCTGCTGCCTTTTCTGTACCAGCTATGTGCCAACTGGACCCCTGCCTCGAGGTCTTTCAGTTACTGCCAACCTCCCAACCACCACCTGGGGTGTGGGGGCTTCTGACCTCCTTGTCCAGCTCCTAACCAAGGAGGGGAAAGTAGAGAGAAGGGGTGAGGCTTCCCCATGAGGCAGAAGGGCAGCCTGTCTGGGAACCGCATGCATCTTGCCGTGCCGTCCCACTCGGCACCTACCACAAGAGGCAAGCAAACGCGCACTTGTAACACTGTCAACTGCCACCAAACCCTCGCCTGCTCTTGTCAAGTGGCAAGAAGGCTTCCGCAGTCACTCAGTGCTGGGGAAAGAGACTGTGATTATACTGAACTCCTTCAAACAAGAAACATACACTTACCCCAAGTTCAAACCTTATTTTATTCTTCTGGGGACAACCACACCGAAAAGGAAACCATAAACAGGAAGAATAATGTCGGATGCTTTCAGAAAACAGAACTGATCAGGAATCACGCAGAGTTTTGTTTTGTTTCTCCCACAGACTTCAAGCCACTGTCTCAACGATAACACTTAACTGCCAGCTTCCACGGGGTGGCACAGAGACCTTCAGGTCACATTTCTGACTCTTCAAAATGAGTTCCAGAACTCAACACTTAGTGCCCCAGCTGAGAAAGAAAGTAGGAAACCACCCAGTGGGACTCAATCCCGTGCCCTCAACTAGCTGTTGGAATTAATTCTCCATATTGACAAAAACAGGGACTCAACCCAAGACCCCACTGATCCTCACGCCATAAATACAATCCTGTATGATAAACGAAACGGCAAGAGCGAAGCTGTGTGTTCACTAATGTGCAGAGCTGAGCAGCTCACATGAGAACAGGTAACAGGGAGGCTGGGCCACCGCCACACGGCCACCAGCTGGGGCAGGCACAGCTCAGGGCAGACAAGCAGGAAGGGCGTTCCTCGCGCGCCATCGCGGCCTTCCTGGCCTGGCTCTTTCAGGTCTTTGAGGAGGGCTGGGTAAGCCTTTCATGGGGCATTTAACAGCAATGAGATGCAAATCATCTGGGAGAGAGCTTCGGCAGCCACTATAAAGTATACGTGCATATCTTATAAAGTATACGTGCATGTTTTATAAATATATATTACTTATATTTATAATGCCTGGACACTCAGGCAACTGTCCACAGCTCCATCCTTGTCTTTGTGTGAGAAGAACTGGACTTCCACACAACAGACAGGACTCCTGCATCTACTTAAATCCATTCTCTCTCCTTCTTTCATTCACCAAGCGTCAGCTGAGCCCTACCAGGACTCAGGCGCTGTTAGGCACTGGGGATCTAAAAGCAAATACAACAGGATCCTTACCCTAAGAAGCTTATAGTTAGTTGCTGAGACCCATAGGGCGTGAGTGCCCTGCCAGGACGGGGAGCTGTGGGAACATGAAAGAGGGTGTGAGGGGTGTGTGTGTGGGGCCGGGGGTGGGGGTGGGTGTCCTTTCTCCACGCTGGTCCCCGGGCTCAGAGCTTCACAGTTTGGGAGTCAGCTGAAAAGGATGGTGAGTGAATAAAAGCAGGCGGAAACATTTTATTATTAAAGATAAATGTTGAAAAATCTGCCCCAGGGACCATTCTAATCTTTTTCCTTTTCCACCAAATATCTTGAGAAGTCTACACGTCCTTTGACCACGGCTTCATCCCCCGTTCACACTTCCCGGCTCATGGTTTTCCCTTCAGTCTCCTCCTGGGTCCCTGGAAACCTTCTTGGCAATGGCTACTGGTGGTCTCCCGATGGCCAGAGAGCAGTGCTCAATCCTCATCGTATGTGACACATCCATGACACCTGGTGGGATTCCCTCCTTCAAACTTTCTTGGACCCTCTGGGCAGGCTCACTCATTACTTGGTTCTTCCATAGTACCAAGTACATAGCACCACTGGTGCTCCTCAGAGCCTGTCCTCAGCTCTTAACACTCAACACACTTCTGGGTCACCAACCACCATTTACACACAGATGGCCCCTCCCCGAGTCTTTCAAACCCCTGTGAACTCTAGCCTTGTTGTCCTGGCCACTGACTTGCCATTCCTGTCTGGGTGTCCCACAGGCACCTCAGACTCAACTCATCAAACTGAACTCCATTTCTCCCACTTGAGGAACTCCTCCTATATTTTTTGTTCCCAAATGGCATGGCACCCAAGCCCCCTACCCACGCTGGGATTCCCGCTAAATGACCTTTCTGATCCTTCACCCTTGCGGCTACTGCCTTGGCTCAAGGGCTCACCAAGACTGGCTACAGGCGCCTAACGTGTCTTCCACCCAGCAGAGGCCCCTTCCTGGGCTGTCTCCTGACCAGTGCAGTGTGGCGTGTTCCAATCCGGGAAGACGTCCCCACCAGCCTCGGTGATGACGGGGTCACACCAGATTATGAGAGTTCTGGCTATATGTCTGTCTGACACAATGCAGTCCTGGGGTCCCCAGGCCAGGAACCATGTATTACTCACCACAGATTAGCCTCTAGAGGATGGAGTAAATCTAGCCCAAGGCAGCTGCTTACTCAGAGTTCAGCAACTGAGTGGAACAGCTCTAGAGGCAGAGCCCTGGGCGCAGAGCTTATCAACAGTGACTACTGATTGTGATCTCCTGACTTCTAAGTCTCTAGGTTCTCTGTGAGGTCAGAATGCATAGGAGGCAAGGGCGGGATGACAGCATTTCCAACAGCATAATCAGCTAAGGATGTCTGGAATGCCAGATAAATGGCTGATTTGTGTCTGTCACTGGTGGCCTAAGTGAAAATAGGTTAACTCGCCCTTGAAGAGCAGGAGAAACCCAGATCCCAGAGAAAAGAGAACAGCGCCGGGGGCTGAGTCCTTGGTGGATGCTGAGGCGAGGCTCACTCCCAGCATGGACACACAGGAGTCCGAACTCGGGTATTCTGCAGCGAGCGAAACACGATGGTCTCACAGACGCCAGTTTTCCTCCTCAAAGAAGTCGAACCAAATAAACTGTTTATTGTTTTCCTGTTGCTCACTGGCTGGCTCGTAGACTTTGTGTTACACTCGTCTTTTTTTCTACATTCCCATTCCAGTGAACCAGGGAAAAAGGACTTTTGTGGAGTTAATATTATTCTAGGTATGAAATCTGGGACACAGAAAATGTCACTGACTCATCAAAGGTTAGACGGGATGTCAGGGGCATGTCAGGGCCACCAATGCTACCTGGGGGCCCTTGTGTTTCCACACACTGATTTGGCCCCAGACTGCAGGGAGTGCAGCTTACGGCGTAAGCTGCAGAGAGGTTCTACCTCTCTGTCTCTCAGGTGAGTAAGTGTTTCCTCAGTGATGAGCTATGAATGAGTTCCTGAAGAATGCTCCAGAAATAAGGGGCTGGGGGTAAACTCACTCTCTCACCATAACACTTAGCAATCTAATCCTTATGCAAAATGTTTTCTGTGCTTCCTAAGAGGTAAGGTAAAATCTGGCCTTTTAAATGTTCCCCTGAAGAAAACATTTTCTTGTATTAAAAACGGCAACAATCACTCTTTGAACGAGTTGCCTGGTAAAGCAGTTAGCATAAAATTATGAACAACAAAAACAATCTCAAATTCAGTTAGACAGGTCACACTGTCATTTGTGATAAACTAATTGTGAACAGGCCTTTCACCATGGATGCGCGTGTGGGTAGCCTCTGTCCATCCATCCAGAGGTTTTAAAAGCAACCTTTCTTATAAAGTACACATGCATGTTTTATAAATATATAACTCATATTTTATGTACTATGCATTAAATATAACTACATATGGCATGTAAAATTATACATACATTTTTGAATAAGTTAAAAAAAAACAGCCCTTCCCACTGCATTAAAATGTTTATGTGCTCGCAAAACTTGCTTTAGGCCTACCTGCCTCAATACTTTGCTCCTTTCCAAAGGCACCCGAGACAACTCGAGAGGTTGCCATTCAAGCTCTGCAGGCAGCAGATCACTACAGAGCTTCCCTCCTACCACTCCCGCCACCTCCCAACGGCAGTGCCCAGGATCCAGACTTTGGGACAGAGGCAGAGCGGGCTCGCTGTGTGTGGAAGAAGGCCTGCTCTCCTTCGGACCTTAGATGAAATCATAAAGTCACCAAGTCCTAAAAATGACACCGTTACCAGAGTGATGTCTGGATACAAAGATAGGAGGGGAATGTGTTTAGGCAGCAAACAAAGAGGGACAGTAGCAGCTGATAACTGCTTTTAACACTGGAATAAACTCTTTTTCAGCATTTGGCATTTTTGAGATGGTTCCTATCAGAGTCATGGGGACCCATTCTGTTAAGTTCAAGTGTGAAATTACTCTCTGGAGAGCCAACTAGGCCCGCCTGCCAAGGGATTCTGATCCCCTCTAGCGAAACCTGGAGCACACCTGTCGGTGTCGGCCTCTCTGGGGTAGCTTTTCTCAAAACCAAATCCTTCCCTGGGTGGAGAACAGGAACGAAGCAGCTCTGCACATTCCCTGCACTGTTTTGTCAAGATTTCAACCTCTGATTGCGGGTGGAACCCTTCTCTAATCTCCACAAACGTATGAAAGGCAGAGGGGGACAGATACAAAAAGAATTCCTGTGACAGCACTTCTCCAGCGCTCTGGGTGAGACGGCCTGTCGGCCGGTCGCAGGCAGGACCCAAGAAATAAGAACATTTCACAGTCAGGTTACAGAGAAGCATGAACAACCAGGAAGTTTCACTTCCGAATCATTTCATTTTTTTTCTAATTTTGGTAAAGAAACAGTGTGGCACACTCCAAGGTCTGCCGATGGCACTTTCAACTGCGAAGTGTGCCCGGTCCATTGTCCCAAGACGAAGGGAGAAATGTTCTCTCAGCTGGGAATAACTTACCCTTTCCAAAGACTTCAGGAGGTTCTGTCGTTCTTTGAGCTTCTGAATGCTGATGACAATTTTGTGTCTTGCACCTTTGGTAACATTCTGTAATTAAATAAAAGTTATATTTAAAAACATTTTTAAGATTCGGCTTAGAGACTCTTGGAGGCTTTTTAGTATTTTACTGCCTACTTTGTTCCCACACATCTGCAGACTAGGGAATATCTGTTTGTCTCTCTCTTTAGTACCTATTGTTATAAACCTCTTTTTACTAAATATTCTAACTCCGTCTGGCTACACGTGTGCCTGTGTCTTTTGCTATAAGCTTTAGGAAAGAGAGAGAAAGCTAGAACAGACAATCAACCCACCCAGCACGAAATTTCTGCATAGTCTTAACAGATCATTTTTAAGTCATATACTTCTCTTCTCCAGGTTTTATCACCCCAGTCCCTCCCGGGTTCCCTGAAGGCTCTAACCCCATACTCATGGTATCTACTCATGTTTTCTCAAATCTTTCCTGTGTTTCCCATCTTGAAATGTAGCATCTAGGACAGGTCTCCCCTGGGGTCACAACGCACAGGCAATTTTTGAAGAGTTCAGAGATCCTCTTCAGTCTCCATAAAAAAATCTTAAACCTATAATTCAATTGTGACTTCAGGTAAATGACTAGAATTCACACATGGTACTGTGGATTTTGTCTTCTTAACTGGGGGCAATGATGAGCTTAAGGATTTACTTTAACACTTGTGAACTATACATACTGCAAACTTCCAAAGGGAAGGCCTTTCTGAAATCAGGTCTCTAACACAAACTTCTTGCAACTATTCATTGAATTCCTCTTAAAAAACGAAAAGGTAGCTCCAGCTGGTGTGGTTCAGTGGATCGAGTGCGGGCCTGCGAACTGAAAGGTCATGGGTTCAATTACCAGTCAAGGCACATGCCTGGGTTGCGGGCCAGTTTCCCGGGTTGGGGGTGTGTAAGAGGCAACTGATCAATGTGATCTCCCACACGTTGATGTTTCCCTTCCTCTCTTCCTTCCTCCTTTTCCCTCCCTCTAAAAAAATCAATAAACTTTTTTTTTTTTTAAAGGAAAAGATAGGAACACCAGCTACATCTCCTTTCCTTGGAAAAATTAAGTCGTCAAGTGACAACTGAACTTACTCTCAAGATGAATCACTGGGGGCTTATTTCCGTTTGGCCTTGACTTTGGGTTAAAGTGAATGGAATTACTCTGAAAAGTTTGTGCTGGCCTCTGGCACTGCCCTCTGCGTCAATTATTTCTTGTTTTTTTCTCAAGTCGAATAACTGATGACTTAGATTTTTTTTTTCCCTCAACTATGACTCAAAGACAAAAATGCTCTCAGAATCAGTTCTCATCAGTTCCTGGGATCTCAAGGAGCAATCAAGATGAAAAAAGCAGTGGGTGACGCGTTAGGGAGTTGACATGGGTGTGTTTCATTCTCTGAGAATGGGCAGTGACTTCGGGTTTTGTCTTGTATCTCAATGCTGGTATTCGGCCAGGCCTGCAGAGGCTAGCTGAGGGTACTGAGTGTGCCCTGGGAGTCCAGCGATCTGCTGGGAGGTATGTGTCCAGACCAGCTATGCCCCAAATGGTACAATATCCTCTTCCTGCAGGGGAAATACTATTAGCCTGTTCAGACCATTAATTCTTTTAAATCACTGCTCAAAGGAAACTGAGGTCAATTTAAAACATGCAAATAGCATTTTAAACAAGGGCAACAAAGACATCAGTCAGATCTATTTACCCGAGCACAGCGTGGTAGGAAACACGCTTAGTTTGGGCAGTTCTGTTGACCGGCCTGGCCTTTGGCAGCCACACGTGGGGCAAGGTGCCTTAGAAGGAAGGAGGAACTTTGTCCTTCGTGGTACACAGACGGGAAATGAAATCTGAGACTTGGGCTAATGCCATCTCAATAACTGCCCTGTGTTATTAAAAGTGGTTAGAGGGAAAAAAAAATATTGTACAACTTACTCCAATCTCAACTAAGACCAGTCTGAACATGTTTTTGTACAAGTGTTTGGAAAGGTTTAAAGCATGACCTGGTGCTTCTGCTCGGTAATTACTAGAACTTAGCTGATTTGTAACCAGACTGGGCAATAGACAACCAATCATTCTGTCATTCCCCAAACAAGCCCTAGTCGGACAGAGGGAAGGAGGAGGAAAGGAATGCAAATACGTGACACAGGTTCTTTGAGGCCTTGGTCAAATGTTCCACTTCTAGGAGATGCCACTGATTCCTCTCCTATGCACTCTTGAACTTAGTGAGTGCACCTACGTTATACCTGTTTCATAATACCCTGTCTCACCGTCATTTGCCCAGTGGTCACCTGCCTGTCTTCCATTTCCTACTGGGCCCTGAAGGCAAGAACCGAGCCTTACTCACCATGCAATGCTGGCCAGCACCTGGCAATTCCTTAAAGAAGGCAAGCTACCAGAAGGGTATAGGTATGAGTCCAAATAAGGTCTGTCTCGGACTTGAACTTCAGATTCCACCTGGGGTACCTTCTCCGGATGGCCCTATGACGCACGTACCTGAGCCTCCAGCTGGCACTCGGTGAGGGCCATCATTTCCTCATAGGTCATCTGGGAGAACAGGGCAGCATACTTGTGCAGGCGGAGGCTTTTCAGCCAGGCTGGAACATCTGTGGTGCAAGATGTGCAAGAGGTAGGGGGAGAGATTGAGAGGGCACGAGAGGAGATGACAACAGATATGGGAAGAGAGAGAGAAAAAGAGGGTGATGGTCAGAGGGAAAGAAGACAAAAAAGCTTTAGGTTACTACTTGTTTAATTGTGGGTTTAGAAGTCTGGGTTTAGCCCTGACTTTCTTGGTCTATCCTTGTAGAGCTCCCTTATTCCATTTTAGACCAGGGGGTTGTTGACTTGGGGTCCGCGGGCTTCTGGGCATAAAGGAATTCCCTAAAATTATATCCCAATTTGTGACTATATATTAGGTAGTTAACAGGCAGAGAAATATCCTCAGGTTCTGCGAGATTTCCAGAATGGTTCGTGACACCCCCCAAAATGGCAAGGAACCACTGCTTTACCCAGACTACTTCATTACTGATTTGGAAAGAAGTGGCTTAAAATGTTAAAACTACGCATGATGTCTTTGTGCTCAAGGTAATTTCTTTCCAAGTTCAGTGCAGATCTCCACGTGCTGTTTCCACCACTTCTCTAATGAAAGGGAAACCAGGCAGCTGTAGACACCCCCTCCCCAGACATGGGTGGAATCGCTGTCATTCTTAGCCTGATCTTTCTCCTTCCTTCCTATACTCCCGTGGAAATAGGGTATCCTGGGCTCCAAAACCATCAGTCTACTGTGTCTGTGTCTGCTGACCATTTCGCTGAGCCATGGAATGTATCTGGATGTGTCTCTGACATTTTCCTTTAATGTGAACCACATTATATCAGGATTTGAAATGTCCAAAAATTGGCTAGATCACAGGATAATGGAAATTCCAAAACGCACCTGAAATAAGCCCCAACTTCAGGATTCTAGAGTTAGGAAAATTAAATAGTAACTGTATTGAAAATCCACAGCATTATTAGCTTGCTAATAACTAAGTACAACCAAAATGACTTAAGCAGTCTCTAGGATCATCCCCCCCCCACCCCTGACTCATTCTACAGTTGGCAAAATGAAGTCGTTAATTCTAGATCACAGAGTACGCGGTGAAACAGGACCCATAACCAGGTCTCTTGAGCCCCCGTTTTTTTCTACTGTGTCGACATTTTGCAAAATGGGACCAAACAGCCCGTCGGCAGGAGGGTTGAGTGAACAGTGACTTCAAAGCACTCAGAAATACTGGGGCTCTGATAAAGGTTATGCGTGTTTTCTGGAAAGTATTATCCACTGCTAACCATGCCGACTGTAAGATTCTGTCTATCGCTAAATGCTTTATTCTGAGGCGCTGACGGAGACCACAAACACTCCGAAATAAGTGGAAAGCTTCCAATTTTTTCAATGTTTAAAGCAGTTAACTGGGGTTGAGTAAACAGAGGCCTGGCCACTCTGAAATCAGGCCCTGCCTCCCCGTAGGTGAACCAAACCTAAGCTTAGGGAATGTGGGTGTGGGCTGATCTCTCGAATCTCAAAGATATGGCGGTGGGGGTGGGGCGCATCTAGTGATGTTACTTTGTGATCTGCAGCAATGTGAAGGCCAAAGGCGGAGAATTTCTCGAGAAATAGAACTGGATGCCCAATGGTATTTTAAGAACAGGATAAGTCATCGCAGGCAAGAAATCACTTGATTCTGTACCTGGAGCCCTTCATTCTGCTGTGACAAGTGGAGTCCCTCTGGGACCATCATTAAGCACAAAGAGACAGGTCTTCCTCAGGTGCACAGTACCAACCCATTACATCCTCCTCAACTCAAACTGTGACTGGATCAAGAGTCCAGGACAAGCCAGCCCAGAAGGTACCTTCCCTCCTGTGATATCCTGGAGCTATTTTACCACACTTTATTCTCCACCACGTTTTTGTTGCTGTTAAAACAACGCTCACACTCCTGCAGACAGGCCAGCAAAGAAACACAGCTCCAGCTTTCAGGCCAATGATGTGTTGCCGCTTTGTTACCAGGTTTTGTGTTTGCTATTTATATCATTGAAAAACCCCACTGAGTTTGCTCTGAAAACTCAATGATCATGATTCAGAGGAGTCTGGGTGACCCAATGCCGCACTTGGCCACAGTTCATCACTAAGGAGTATGGAACAACCTCATGGGTCAACTTTTCACCAGGTTGCCCTATAGCTTAATGATGCAAAATTCACTGATGATTAAACAAACAGAATTCCAAGCTCCTAAATCATGTTGCAAACTGGGTGTTTTATAAGCCAAGGTGACAGTGTAGTGTTTTGAGTCTGGGAGAGTGGGGTGTAAGTCTTGACTTGGCAAGTCTCAGTTCAATCAGTGCTCGTTCCTTTCTATAAAAGTATTTGACAGCCAGAATTCCCCTGGTTGGAGGGAAGGAAAAGCCTGCCTCACTCATTTAGTCAACACACAGGTCACTGGAAGTTGTTTTCCTAGAAAAGGTCCCTACGCAACTCAGAGGATGGCGAATTAGGCCTTCCTGAAGTGGTCTTTCCGCATATGTTCATGGGAAATGTAAGCTCTTCTTGGCTTTATACTCTTTGAAGCAGGCACATGTTAACTCTCCTTAGACAGCAAGCCTCTTCGTGCCTCATTCGGTGCTGTGTGCTTAAAAGAGATCTCCCTTCCTGCAACGTGAGCTGATGAACAAAGAGGAGGGAATCCCAGTTCTCAAGAACACAGCCCACTAACCTTCACTCTCTGGTTGGCGGGGAGGCACCGTCCTTTGTGAAGGATTAAAACAAAACACCATTAGAAGGGGAACAAACCAGAGAACTGAGCACCTTCCCTATTTGACTCCTCCCAAGCCAGGGATTCCAATGACTTGGATGCTAGATACTGTAAGATGTTGGCCAGAAATGAATTCTAACTAATAATCAGGTCCTTTCCCATGGTCCAGATGCCACATGGCTGGATGCAAAGCTGAGAACCACCTAACATAAGCTCAGACCTTCCCTTTTCATTCTGAAAAACCATGGCTATGGTTGGTAGACACCGACAGGCACGGGAGAAGCAGGGGGGTTTCCTGGAGGAGCTGATATGCGTACTTCCAGGGCTCCCACCTCTGGCTGGAACGCTTCCATTTAGTTTCATCTGGGATGCTTCTGATAGACACGCCATTGGAGATCCCAGACTAAAACGGCACTCTCTTGTGCAGTGTGAAAGATAAAGATGTTTTGCTCTATGCTGGGATGACTTCCTTGCCAGGTGTGGGCATCCTGATAGTCACTCACTCCACATTTATTGAATGCCTAGTATGGGGGCCAGGTTCTGTGAAGACATGTCCTTGCCATCAAGGAACTTTTAATCTGGAGAAAAAAATTATAATAGCTGCAGGACAAGCGCTAAGTCTACTCAAAGTTCCAGGGGGGCAAGAAGTTCGCTTGGGGAGTGAGGGATAGCTTCACAGTAGTGGCAAAACTGGAGTCACTGGGCAGACCTTACTGGGGAATGCATCGCAGGAAGTAGGAATAGTATATAAACAAAGCACGCAGGCAAGGGAGCATTTGGGGTCAAGCAAACACTTGGATGGACGATAGAGAATGGCTAGACACAAGGTGGGGCAACGAGCCAGGGGCCAGATGACTGAGGTCTGTAACGCTGAGAAAAGGAGAGTAGACTTCACCTTGTGGATGGTGAGAAGCTGCTGGAATCTGAGCAGTGGAGGCTCAGTCCGGCGGGTCTGTTAGAAAGGTGATGACTATCCATGGAGAGGCTGGACCGGAGGATGGGGAGAGTGGAGCCAGGAGATGAATCCAAGGCCTTGGAGATGGCTTGGGGGGGGCGGCGGCAGTGGAGAAAGAAAGGGAGTAAACTGGCAGTCCTCGAATCGCGGGGAAGCACAGGGAGTGAGAGAGAGCAAAGAGCCTGAGTAGGATGGCTCCTTGGATTCAGCTTTGGTGAGACAGAAAAGACAGGGGAGAGAGACGGTTTGGGGAGCAGCGGGTCCGGGGTGAGGAGAAAGGGGGTGAGCTCCACTTTAGATCAGCTGAGTGTCACTGCCTTTGGGTCATCCAGGGTGCTCAAGATGTCTGAAGAGAGGTCTGAGTCAGAGAACCACTTTCCTGGTCAGGAGCACAAGGCGGTTATTTTAGCCATGAAAGCGGGTGGGGTCACTCAAGGAAAGAGCATGGCGTGAGAACAGAGGGGGCTGGGGAAGGCCTGGGAGGGCCGGCTTCAGGGGGCAGGTGTGGGAAGGAGCCTGTGAGGAAAACTGAGAAGATAAGGCCAAAGGGCAGGAGGTTTCTGAGAGAAAGCACCGCCATCTATGTGCAGACACCTGGCTTCCATGCCTCAGTGTCCAGCCTTTATGAAGCTCCTTCTAGATTTTTCTGCCGTCCATAATGGCTTGTCTTCTCATGGCTATTTTTGATAATAGTGTTACACTCATCTTTTATATGCTCTGTATTTCCCTGCTGGTCTTTACCAATGGGATCAAGTTTCCAGTTATGCTGACTTCTGTTTCTCTTTTCGAGCCTGGCCAGATCAGCCACATAGAGGCTCTGCGGTGCACGCAACAGCTCACTCAGAAGCTGGGCTCCAGTTAGAACTCAGGCTGCTGTCCGCACATGCCTGCTGTGGGCATGGCCGCAAACACCGGCCAGATCAACAGGCCACACAGCACCTGCGCCACCAACAAGGAGGCCCCACGAGAGAGAAGGATGCAGTCGATATTGCTGAAAGGCCCAATATGGGAAGCAAGATACAGGGCAAGGGGGTAAGCCATCCCTGGAAGAGAAAAACATGAATAACCTTGTTTTCCACAAGAAGCCTCACCTGTGGTGGCCCTGGCACCTGCAGATGGAAGAGAAACTCCCATTAGCCACAGAGAGTCAGGCTAGTCTCAGACAACTCTTCTCCAAGATCGAACTACTGCAGGCTTGATATTTAAGGGAGAGAAGAAAGTCACACTGAGGGATGAGAAGGGACTCACTCTTCAGTGTTGAAAACACTCCTTTCTAAAATGAAGAGTAGAAGTCTGGCAACACCATCAAGGTTACTGGAGACTGTCTTTAGTTTTGTCCAGAGCAGAATGAGGAGCCCAATTCTGTCCCAGGGTCTGAGCAAAGGAAATAAGGCGCCTTTATCTCTGGTCCCTGTGGGGCTGTAAGCCTGCTCCCTGAACTTGGAGCATGTCCCTGGTGGCCTCTGGGAGGGGTTACATGCCCGCAGGGAGCATGTGTAGGTCTTAGAAGGCACAGAGATGGCCTACTTTGGGGTAAAATACCCACTGACAGGGGTTAGATACAGACAGAGGGAGTAAATTTCGCCTCACAGCTTCCATGAGCTGTGACATTCATAAATAATGTTCTATATGCAGCCTGCTGTGCGTCATTAAATTGCGGTTGGGTCCCACATCAGAAGCTGCGCCCTGCGTACCAGCATGGCCCTTACAGCACGCCACATGCCTGCTGGGGAATGCTGCCTAAAAGTCTCGGGACCTTCAGAATTTGAGAAAATCTTTGGGATTTGCGTTTTAAAGACGTCAGGGCTCTCAGCCTATCTAAAAAAAGGTAGCATAAGTCTGAGTCCATCAGGACCTATCCGTGCAGGTCACATGTTGGCATTTGAGAATAAAGAAAGTAAAGCACATTTACTAAATCTTGGCCTCTAAGTTACATGAATTCAAGACAGTGCCTGGAAAGACAACATTCAGAAAACAGCGGCTCATTCCCATGACAGCCATGCCGAAATGTGTCCCAGTCGCGTGTGGAGCTATGACACCCCTACTCCATCACTCCCCTTTATGACCCTCAGAAAGGATGTATCCACAACCTTCTCACAAAGGCTCCTGATGGTTTCCTTTTTCTTAAAAAAGATCATACTTCTCAATAATTTTCCTAATCTTATTCTGGGACAGGCAGAGGTTCAAAGGTCTACAACTGAGAAACAACTCGAAACCCCGAAATGGCTATTTCAGAATAGGCAATATATTTCCTTTGCTATAGATAGGAAAAAACAGTTTACATAAGTTTCATCTCAAAAAGACTTCTTAGAAAAGGCAAACTGAGCATTCGTAGTCACTGGTCTCCTCCATTCCTAACTGCTATTCTTCTATCAAGGTTATGGGAGCCAAAGGTTTCTTTTTCGCTTGTATCATGTCTGAATACAAGCCATGTGACAATTTCAGTTACGTCTTTATTTTTGTACCAACATAATACCACACATCAAGGTACACTCAGTTAATGTCAATCTGTAATGGTGAGGCTGCAGCTCCTGTCAAGAGAAACAGAACCCCAATCTCTACCCCTCTCACACTGACAATTGCGACGAGAAAGTCTCACTCTTAGGAGCCCAAAGTGATGGGCTTTACTAGCTAGACATCTGGAACGAAGCCCTCCCAGGTTAAGTTCACCACAGCTAAGCATAATGTTTAGTGAGGAGAGAAGCCAGGGCTCTCAAAAAGGCTGGGCCAGCAAAGAGCTTTGTCCACAGTGGTCCTGGCTGGCATCCTCCACTGGAATGTCCCACACTGTCCCCCCATCCCCAGTCTCTTTCTTTTCCTATATACTTTTTGCTATAGGTGATACCACAGGCTGTGCAGATGTCCCAGGCAGAGACCTGGGTGTCATCCTACTCCTACTCCATCACTGTCTATAGCGATTAGTGTACATTGATTTCACCAAGATCCTGTGAACATGCCCCTTTGTCTGCATTCTCACTGCTAGTGGCTTGGGTCCAACTTCATCTTCCTCCTCAATGACTGAAATATCTTCCACCTTACAGCTGGCCTCCAAATCCAGAATCCCCCGTCCCCTTCTCACTTTGCTTTATCCTCCGTACCACTGCCAGGGTCCTATTTCTGGCAAGCAAACCTAAGCGGGTCGTTCCGCGGCTGAGATTCCTTCGACAGCTTCCACCAACCTCAGGATACGAGCCAAAACCCTTCCTGAAGCCTAGCATCTGGCCTTCCCCTCCCCTGCCCCTTTCCCCATGTGTCCTGAACACTCAAGCCACAGCACCTAAGTAGCCACGCTGTCTCACGCGCTCACACTTGCCGCTTCCTCCGTGCAGAATGCCCTTTCTTCACCTTCTACATTTGGTGATGACCTGTAATCATGCTCTGGGATTGAGCTCCAGCCTCTCCTGCTCCGGGAACTTTCCTTCACTTCCTTCTACTTCAGGGCCCCCCGTGGTACCGGCCCAACCTAGAGCAAGTCTCCAAGA
Source organism: Mormoops blainvillei (assembly GCA_004026545.1). Classification (NCBI taxonomy): domain Eukaryota; kingdom Metazoa; phylum Chordata; class Mammalia; order Chiroptera; family Mormoopidae; genus Mormoops; species Mormoops blainvillei. Next base: position 93,230 of record PVJD01001438.1, on the reverse strand, counting down.
CAAGACATACCTGTTCGTTTCCCAAGCGATAGTGAACCCCCGGAGGCAGAAGCAGTCCCTTTAACCTTTGTCTCCCCAGCAGCTAGTCCAAAGCCTCTCTCATGACGTGCTCCAAAAAGTCGACTGACTTGAATGAGGACAAAAATGAAATCTGTCCATCCATCTCCCTTCTGTTCTCTCTGTTGCCATATAACATGGCCACATGACCCACCAATAGCCCTGGTCTTTTGATGAGTCTTTAGTGATTGGGTTTCTACATTTCTGAGGACACGATGTTAATACAAGGGCCAAAGTGTTTATTCTACCAATGGACTTCTTTTTCGTATTTTCTCTTCTTTCTAGGGAATTACGGAAACGTCTTTAATTTTCCCCTCTTGGCTATCTGAAAGCTTTGCACAAGAGAAGAGGTAAGAGAGAAGGTTCTACTCATGTGACACTGCGGGAAAGGAGGATACTTTAATTGAGTACCGACTCAGGATCTAGAATTGTTCCCCTGGGACAGGCCACAGCGAAGCTTTTGCAAAGAACAAGGGCAACTGAATTTAGAAAACTGCACCAGCATATTTAGTCCAAACATGTGTAATAAGCAGTAGCCCCCACAAGGAATGTCAAAGGGGGAAACTTTCATATTCCCATTCAGGACCTCACTTCGGTCCCGTAATTTCCAGTTCAGGGCTGATCCCACTCTTCCTACGGCCTGAGATCTCCGTCTGAGGTCCCTGCCCCACGGGCCGGCCGGCCTGTGCTTTGGAGCTGACTTAAACCTTCAGGATGGGTATTTACTATAAAAGGAAAAACAAATCAAAGCAGGCAGATGATGTTAATCCTCTGAGAGCAGGAGCTGGTCTACTTGGGAGAGAACTTAGTGAGAATCCCTGGCAGGGAGTGCTGACGCGGAGACAAAAAAAGGGCAAGATCGATGTTTGTGAAAAAATAAAAAGAGCAAGAATGCTGGGCCGTGAGCTTTATTTCACACTTTTGACCCGAGAGGCACATTCCTGAGGGACAATTCATAGCCAAATCTAGCTACTCTGTCTAGATGAAAAGGAAGAAATGGATGAACACAGTGTTTTAGCAGGGTATGCACAGCTGTTGGCAAGAACGATGAATTCACACTAAATTAAACTCAATTATGGTGACTTTTTATTCTTTTCCCAAGGTGCGGGGTGAGGGCTGACATGCATCCCCTAGAGATTTGGAACACCTCCAAACTCTACTATGGATTCCTTGTTGTTCTCGTAAATGGGACGTTTATAAGTTGGAAAAATAGCAATCAGATGACGGCGTCCTGAGGTGGACCAGCACGCCGCGTAAAAGGGGCTGACACTGCTGCCAAAGGGCCTGGTCACGAGAAGGAAAGAGATGGGGATCCGAGAGGAAGTGCTGGCTCTTTTTAAAAGCACTTCATTGGATTTCATATTTCATTTCTCAGAAAGTATGAATTAATTTGGAAATTTAAACCAGCATCTGCTCTTGGACCTGGGACTCAAATGACACACTCTTGGGACAGGCTTGTTAAAGCTGCTTCTCCGGCACCCCCCTGGGGGGGTCATTGCGAGCGGTGGCCACCCCATTAAGACAAACAAGTCAAGGCAGGGCTGGGGGGAGGGTCCTCGGGTGTCCCAAACACTGGCCCCTGCCTCTGGAATGCTGCTGTTTCTGGGTGTGGACGTTTCTACTGCGTGGCCTATCAGCTGACCTGCAAGTATACTTCCCTTACAAATAGAATCCTTCATTGTCTCTCTTGTTCCTTCCTTCCAATATGTTTTGCCCTTTAGTTTGCTAAGGGCTTTATACTTTAAATCCCAGTCCAATTCTTTGGGGGAAGAACAGCTCAGTGGGTCAGAAGGTGAACACCCACAGAAGAGAGTCATCCAGTCACCGAAATGCCTGTTTTCTGGACGCACCCCTCAGGCCAATAAAGAAAATGGTGGATATAAGATCTTGTCTGTGTCACTTTCTAACTGAAGAAGTTGTGAGAAGACCGTTCTCATCAATTCTAAATAAGGGAATCAAAGAAGCTCATCCAGTATATGGGATATTCCTCGAATGCTGGAATATTTTGGCTTTTATTCTAAAAGAGCGATAGGGCATTTATTCCATTTTTCTTTTATTGATTTCTCTTTAAAACCATGCTCTCTCTACTAATTTCTCACCTCAAAATGCCAACACACTGTGAGCACACCTTCGCCTACTTTTGAGAGAATGTCTGAGGTGTGCACAAGGCTTCAAAAAAAAAAGAAGAAAAACAAGAATGAAGAAAGTAAAAGAAAAAAGAAGGGAAGTAAAAAGGAAGAAAGGATGAGAAGAAAACAAACCTCTCATAACCAGAAGAGTGGAACCTCTCCCTGGGAGAGGCCCGTATCCTGGTGAATGGCCCCCTCACTGGACTTCTTTACCCTTCGGTACAAAGTCCAAGGCCTCCTTCCCACAGTTACCAATAGATCAACACATACAATTTCCTGAAAACATGCCACCCAGACACTCCGCTCCACCTGGAAAGACGCCAGTCCAGAGCAGTGGCTGACTCTGCCTCCTTTGGTCTCTCGGGTACTTCCGTGCCCCCGTGACAGGTGCCCTGTTGGCTGGCCTAAAGCATGGCGGAGCCTCATCAGCTACCCCTCACCTGGGGCTCAGCAGCTGGAGCACATAACCATGTCGCAGAACCTCAGAAATGGGTTTTGCTAAGCCTCCAAAATTATGACACATTTCCCCAAAAACTGTGGGAGAGAAAGAAGACACACATCCCCTTCGTGCCAAAACGAGTCATTGTTTTTGCTGCCTGTAAACACCTTTAAAGTCCCATTGGTATTACCAGGTGGAAAACATCAGGACACATCCCATGTGCTCTGGGCACCCAGCACAGGATCCATGGGGGATGGGGTGGGGTGGGGTGGGGAGGACGAAGGCTTGAGCAGCTTGAGAGGGAGGGTCAAGGCCTGCGCAGGGAAGCGGCTTCATGTCAGCTTCATTCCATTTTCAGCCTGGTGCTCTCTCACAACTGGCACCTTTCTGGGCAGTGTGAGTGTCCTTCTGTGCCAGGCTTCCGTGGCACAGAGGGGGCTCGGTACAGAGCCTCCTATGAAAACACTGGCCCTTTTCAAGGGAAAGATCAGAAACAGCAGAACCTCGGGACTATTAACGCCAGCAAAGAGAGTGCTGTCAGGGCTGCCCCCAGCATCGAGTCCCAGAAACATGACCAGTTATTGTCTCTCCCTCTCAAATTGTTATTAGCGTGTCTCTGATGAGCATCTTTCCCTAAGGACTTCCCAGCCTTTGAATAACTGGCATCTAAAAATACAGAACACACGAATCCTCTTTGAATCTATCAAGGATAATTTGGAAATCTCTATCTCCTGATGAGTATCTTTAGAACAGGGTAGATTTACAGGGCAATGTAGGAACATTTATTTATGCAGCATAAAAGGCCTTTATCATCTGTATGCAAACCTGTTATCAGGCTTAAAACACTGTCAGATATTCCCAGTGGTATTTTCATATCCCTTCAACAGATACAGAGAAAAGGGTTGAAAGGTTTCTTTGGATATCAAAGGAAAAGGGAGAGAGAGAGGAAGCACTACTACAGTTCTGCATTAAGAAAGGTTTAAAAAAAGATCCTGTGGTTTGTTTTGCTAAATTATTGATGGTTCCCTGGCCACGGCAACACATGGCCAGTGAGGCGGAAGGCTGGAGCCACTCAGCATCTTTACAAACAGGGCAGGCCGAGGAACGTACATGCAAACAGTAGATCCTGTCAGTGTTGGCTGTGACTCATCTGACTGTCTCAAGTCACTGCATTAAAAAAATAAATTAATGAAACAGGGCGTTGACCTCCCTTGCTCTGGTTCTTGCTTCCCAGGTTTTGGCAAGAAGCCCTGGAAGGGGAATCCGAGCTCTTCCCTCCGCGGTCAACCCTGGAGCTCCACAAAGGATAGGTCCGGCGCATGGGCCTGGGGAGGGGGGTGGGCGCCTTCTCTCTTCCTGACTCCCTCTCTTTTTACCCTTCCGACTCCAAATAAAGGGAAGGACTCTGTTCCCAGTGGGTTCTCATCCAGTCACTCACCTTTCATACCACTACCTTCTTCTTGGAATGTGTTACGAGCAGTGGTTTGATCTTCTAAGTGTTCACTCCCACCACTTCCTGAAGAGGCTACACTGCTTTGTGGAGACAGGGGGGCATGATCGGATGGGAGGCACTGGGGTCCTCTAGCTCGCAAGTCCTCATGAGACATCCATCCATGTCCTAGAGGCTGGTTTGGCACATTCATGGGTGGGGTAAGGGACACAGATCGTTTCAAAGGGCTGTGGTGTGCCTGGCCTGAGAGAACTGGAAAAAAAAAATAAAATGAAATAGGTTATTCCCCCCCCTTTAGCCTGGGCCACAGAAGAACCCACAATACCCCTAAGAGATGCCACTAGCTGTCTCGCAACTCCATCAGTGGTCACAGAGGGTGACTATAGGCCTGGTCCGGTCCTTCCCTTTGGGGTGGATTAAAAGGATCCTGTCTAGACCTCTTGGTGGGTTGGGTTTCTCCAAAGAGGCTACACCTATAGCGCCCACACATGTGACCTTAGCCTTTGTGGGTTGGGATCTGGTTTTAGTCCTAACACTAGAAATCAGGATTCGTAGCAGCAGGTCCATAAATCAGGAGAGACTTGACAGCTTGGTAAAGTGGCCACCTGCCAAGGTGAAAAAAACACTCTGGACAATTTTTTTTTAACACACAAAAACTGACATTACCCATATCGTTACGGTGGACTTCCTGACCAGCAGGGATCTCTGCTGGACTGAACTAGAAGGTAGACTAGTCCTTCCAACCAGGAATTAGGGGGACTACACCTCTGAAGGGGGCACGGGCTCAGCGAGGGCCCCAGTTCTAACACGGATCTCAGGGAATGGAACACTGGCAGCTGTGTGTGAAAGGGTCGATTCTTCCCCATGGCTCCACAGGTTAATGCCAAACTTTATATTGAAAACACTTCCAGGTAACAAGGCTTTCATTCAGAAGCCGGTGGGGTGCTTGCGGTAAGCTGGGAATGGTTTTCAGCGGCATGTTCAACCCTTCCGCACAGTGGGCAACATCTGCGTGGCCCCCTCTTTTAATTTCTTTTCCAGAAAACTAGGAAAAAAGCAACAAAACTCACATAACTAGCCAAATTAAATTGAGGTCATTCAAGGGAGGGATTTAACCAAAATCAACGCCGAGGGAGCCGACGTTACCCGTGGTTGGTTTTTCTGGGTGTGTAAAGTGACAACTTTACAAAAGAAGTCTATTCATAACATTCTCTCGGCACCGGTTCCTGACAGGTCCGGTTTATTCGGACTGCTGCAGTACTAACATGGAATTGAGCCACATGCGTTTTTAAACATTTTTCAGGGAAGCCATTAAGTTCCATCTCAGGCTCTACCTGCTCCAATGAGGTGTTTGCTCTCCCAAGTGCGGACTAGCACTTCTTTGCTGGTGTGAATCTCTCTGTGGTTTTTGGGAAGCAAACCTGACATCCCCACATAGGAAGTTCTGCTTTTTGTTAAACTGCACTTCTGGTGGGGCAGTACCCATGTACGGACCTGGGCAGCAGATCACCTTGTCCCACTTAAAAAGATGAACACCAGAGCCAGAAAAGGCACGGTGTTTTCAAAAAGTGTGTTTGGGGCAGTAGCGGTGTGGGCTGGGTGCTGCTGATCAGCGGACATTAACCAGGCCCTGCGGGCAATGGGCTCATGCCTCTCTTGTCAATGTTTCCATTTGGCTTCGCGTGGCCAGAAGGGCAGCCTCGTGTATGAAAGGGGCACGGGCAGAAGGGCTAGAAACTTCTTTATTAAGAAAAAAAAGGGGGGGGGGGAAGGAGCTGCCAAGTTTAATATTTGTAATCTGAAAAATTTCTAATTTACGTAGAGTCTACCAAAGGCAAGGAATTATCATCTCTAACTTAAAAATATGCAAAGGGAACATTACAAATTTTTTTTTGACTCTAACAGGCTGAAACAGCTGTATTTCCACTAAACAAACTAGGGCAGAAACAATTAAAAAAGGCTCCCTGGAAAATGCATTGCTACTTGGTTGGATCAGAATTAGCAAGAGGAAAAGTGGGGAAAGCAGGAAAAGAAAAAAAATAAATAAAAAGGAAGCAGCAGCAAAAATGAAGAGAGAAGCCAATAGGAAGAAAAGCCAGACATCCAGAAAATCCATTTCATGCCTGTCTAAGTATTTATATAAACTTGGGTGGACTTTTTTTAGGGCTACCCGAGTGCTGGAACATTGCAGCTTAGATGTCTTTGCTTTCTGCTACCTCTGCAGCCATTTCAGAATATCTGGTGAATGCTCTGAATGGTGCCAGCCAGGTGTGCTCCAAGTGGACATGGGGACTCTCTTCACAGCCAGGACTGGAGTGAGCCCAAAGCCATGGAAATGGGCCTTGCCGAAGAGAGAGACGCAGCTGGGAGCTGGTGGAACCCTTCACACCTAGCCTGGTTAGAAGCAATAACTGAGTCCATAGCCATGGGTGGTAACATTGCCGAGATCCTTGGATGCTACGAGCAATACCACATGTATGTAGTAACTGAATTCCATTATGGGATGGAGCCAACTTGCTTCCTTCCACCTAAAGTTTTCTTAAGGTCCTTGTCACCGTCCCACTGATGGACATCCTAGGGGAAGCTGTGAATATCCAAGGAATCCACTGGCTTCTGAGAATGGGACTGAATGTTTACCTAACTTAACAGGACTTATGGGGATTTATTCATTGAAATCTACAACCATTTCCTCATACATTCCTGAGCCTGATGGAAGTCACAGGGGATATGGTATGAACTTGGCCTCTGCCTCTAATACAAGATCAATTATATCTCAGGTGCCAGGGCCTTTTCCCAATGGCTTTCTTCTAAAGGTCCCCCTCCCTGTCTATATCATAAAGACCCCCACAGCTGGCACCAAACTCGGAAACGTCCCCTTAGGATCAACCTGCCATAGCAATCAAACTGTCGTACACTAAACTTGTGATCTTCAGAGAGTGCCATGGATTTAGAGCCAGGCTAGACCTCACATCTAAATCCAAGCATCATACTGGGCAAATGCCTGATCTCTTTAAAGAGACCCAAGGCCCCGAGACAATCCAGGCTGGTCTACCTGCGGGAAAAAACTGAAGCAGGTGAGAGGTGACCCGCCAACAGGCCCACTTTGGGGTGAAGATGAATCTTCAGCTGGAGGTAACAGAGGCCTTGAAGCCAATTTCAATATTACTTTGTGTGCTGGACTACTATGTTTGGCATAAAGTGGCAAAGGAAACACTAAATGCCACGGCAGGAAGATTGTAAGAAAGCAGGTCACCTGGTTGTGTAATTAGAGGTGGTCCACGGCACAGACTTGATGGTTGCCCCATGGCTCCACATTTTATTTTTTTAACCAAATGAAGTGGTGATAACAGAGGGCGAATTGATGTGCAGGCAAACATAAATAAACAAATTGCCTTTCCTATGAGAAGAGCAGGGAGAGAGGGAAGAGACACCTCTGAGCAGCTTCTCAGTGTTGCATTAGCCGGCCCCAGAGGGGCTCCAGCCGGGGGCCGACCTTGCGAATGCCCTCGCGTGCTGACTGCTGCGCAGCTGACAACAGCAACGCTTCATTTCGATTTAAGCTGCCCCCAAATCATAGTCACACAAGCAGTATTAAGTCCACCTTGGGGAAAAAAACCTCAGTGTAGAGCAGTCAAATGTACGTTCCAGCGGAACTGAGGTCCTAAATGCACACCGCACCTGGGACTTTATAACGGTGGGAGCGAAGGGCCAGCGTGCTGGGCTGCGGGTGGACTCATCCTGCGGCGAGCCACATGAAAAATCACCCTGGGAAGCAAATCTGTGCCTCTTTTGCTCTCAAAAAATGGAAGCTAAAACTTAATGTTGCGTACAGTATAGGTTCAACATTGCTTATATTTTTAGAATCTCTACAAGAATTTTCAGGTATGTATACAAGTAGACATGCATGTACATGTATATGTCAGTAGAGCACTAATTTGGGGGACACTTATAAATTCAAATGAACCAAAAATAAATAACAACCAATGAGTAGGTCTAACTTAAATATGAAAAAGCAGCTAAAAATAATGTGCGGTGTGAGTTCAGAGCGTCTTATAATCTGGTAACAACGCCTGTCATGCCCTCAGGGCCAGCCAACTGCTCTGACCTCAGCAAACCTTATGATTTCTCTTTCACCTTCAAGTATCTTTAATGTGACTCCTTTTAATGCCTTTTTAGGGGAAAATCCAACACCTGGCTCTGGGTTCTGTTGTTTTAAGTATTTTCTTGAGAGCCTGGAAATCTATTTATTTCCCAACTTCTTTGACCAACTTTGACTTCTGTCTCAATTTATAATTAGGGAAAGATTTAGGAAACAGCTTTTCAGGATATTTAGTGTCTTTTAAGAAAATTAAGTATAACTACATTTTCCTGCCTTCTAAGATGAGAAATAACAGGGTTGGAGGAGAGAGAAAGGCTTGGGGAAGCGGCCCCACGCTCTCGCTGGTTCAGTCAGGTTAAGTATTATCCTCACTGTCCAGGAGGGAAGTGATCCCCATAAGCAAACAGTCCAGGTAACTGAAGCTTGACTTTTATCCCAAACTCTATTCTAACAAGCTTTAATGGAGATCTTTTAAAGACATGTTACGTATCTTCTGCTTTCTTTTAATTTAGACATTGAATGCCAGTTATGTTTCAAAAAATGATTGTTGTGAGCATAGGCTTATGACATTTTAGAGCTGGAAACCCCCAGAGAGACAACATAATTCAGCAATTCCCAAGCTGTGAGCTGGGGGCCCCTGGGTTGTACAAGAGCTGAGAACCCCTATGTGCACCGGCCTTGTTAACAGATAAAATATTGTGCTATCAATGGTTTTTACATGTATGCAAAAGCCTATTGGAGTTAATAAAATATAAATTTAATGTTGCTAAATTTTTAACTCGTTGTCAATTTTAATCAGCAAAGTACAATCATTGTGTGAAGACTAGTTATTTCATTTGTTAAAAATAGGGTCCTGAATTCAATAAACAAATAGAGATGACTGCTGTGCTCTGCTGTCCCTGTCGAGTGAGGCTTCCATAGGCAATGCTGGCGCTCCCTGGGCCTCGCGGGCTTAAAGTTCTCTGTATGCCTTTCATGGTTATTCTATCTCCTCAAATGCAGTAAACCATTACTTTTCATTTCTACCACTGTACCTTTCCATCTATTTCCAGGCTTAGCATTTTGTTTTAGAGTCTACAATCTAGGCTGTTGAAGCCGACTTTTAAAAAAAATAAGGACATTAAGTATTCCCATATTTCTAATGTCATCCTCTTTCATCAAACCAAATAACCTGTCTTCTCAACCCAAGCTCGGGCTCTGCACCCTCATCAGGACCTTATGAACTCAGCCACACAGACGTCATTTGAAATTTTAATCTTTTTCTTCCTATGCTAGTCTCCCCATTTCTAGCCTGACAAGCTGTCCTTACAGAAAAACTTGTGCTTTGTTAATTTTTCAAATTCTAGGTGCTCAGGTGGTAGAACTCAATCCAATAGCCAGCACAACTAAACTTTTCCAAAATAAATTCTAATTTAGAGGTTTTAGAATGTAGCATTTGTATACGATTTTAAAATATTACCTTAGAATTTCTTTCCTGAATTAAAACGTCCTGGCCAATTCTCTACTCTGGTGATATATGCTGTGTGTGTCAACATGCTAAGAAAAAACACAGGGAATATTCCCTGTGTATGTTGCTAATGGTATATTTTAGCAATATTTTCTAGACCTACTCCCTAGAGAAATTCAGAAGTACCAGTAAGACCTTCGCTGAATACACCAATCTAAGGGCTGACAACATATAATTCCTAAGTTTTACTGTAGGATATGGTCTGGTACTTGTCCAGTTTAAAGGAGAAAAAGCTCAGCCCATGGTCAGCTGCAAAACAGCAGCTGTCGTGTCACAGTTATTGACGGAAGGTCTCTCCTCATGCCCTTCGGTTCAGGTCTGCTCACTGAGCACCTTTCAGGTGCCATCCCAAGAATTCTCCTGCATCAATTCCAAAGCCTCGAAGGAACCACTACTAAAGGCTTTCCATGTTCAAAGAGTAGAGTTCTGCTAACACCACTTGTATGAATATTCCAGGCATTTGCTTAAAAAAAAAAAAAAGAAGCCGATATTTTAGCAAGGCTCAGTGGTGAAATGACAAGAGACCCCGATTCTTCTTCTTTAGTCCGTTTTGTGGTACCACAACCAGTAATCTGAGGCCCTGTGGTAGGAATCTTTGGGGGAGAAAAGATTAATAGGAGTGCAAGAATACATTTAAAAAGAAAACAAAACCAGAGTATTTGATCAGTGACATCATGCAATAAAAGACAAAATAACACCAGTCACATTTATGGCCAAGTACAGATTTGTGTAACGGGAGGGAAGAAGAGTATTAATTACGAAGGTTAAAATTAACATGCTCTGCCCTCATTGCTTCAGGGAACAGATTAAAAGCAAATCTGGAAGGTTATATGCCTCAGCTCCGCATGCTTGCTCTCTGCTTCTTGTCCAAAGGTTTGGAAAACCAGTGCTCACAACATCTGGACACCAGAAGATGATTTCCCCCACACAGCTTCAGACTCCACCTCATTCTAGGGGAAGAAGAGAGAACATGCTACAAAGCCAAGATGTGGTCGGTGGACGGGGTGTTCCCGACAAGCCCAAGAGGAAGCCGCACACTCTCTGGGAAGAGAAAGTATACACTTGCTTGTGCAACAAAGCAAAACAAATGGAGACTCTGGAAGAGAAGAAAGCCACAAAGAACATCACAACAAGGTTGACAGATACACAGAGCTTTCCCCATTAAACCTCATCTCCATACAGTATTGAAGTGAAAGCCCTCTGGTGCCGGGGAAAGTACCTGGGAGGCTTTTCCAATAACCTGAGTCCTTGTCACTGGTGTCAGCCCTTATTAGTCCACAGGCGGCTCAGCCTTCCGGCAGAGCAAAGATGTGTGCTTCTGCCTTCACATTATCACTGAAACACTGGGCTTTTAAGAAGCAAATTAGAATGTTTCTGGCAGATTTTTATAGCTGCATTAATCTTTGGTACATTTCATTTGTCCTCTCTTGTCAGTTTCTATAATGGCAAAACTGGGTGTCATCCTGTAGAAAACCTCTTTTAGATAACTGCTGTTTAATGTCATTATTTATGAAATAAGTTAGACAAGAAGCCAATATATATACATTTTATAGAAAACAGCAGAATTTTACTCACAGATTTAACTTAAAATCAAGCAGTCCTAAAAGGAAACTGCCCAGATCCTCTCATTCCATTCTATCAAAACCAATGACATCAACTATGGAAGTAATTTGACACCACTGAAGCAGATGTTTAAGCCAACCCAAGGAACTGCGGGATCAACCCAGCCATTTCTACCATTCCTGTATTTTGGGTAAACCTCTACTTTCCTGCATTATGTCTCTTTTCATGTGTATAGTTATATCTATATGTACTTAACCCTTAGGTTTGTCCATGGAATTTCTACCCACATTAGAGAGTGACGAGATACCCAGAAATGAGCTTAGACAAAGCTGTAAAATTGAAATAGTTTTGTTTATGACACCAAGTCAAGAAAACAGGTGAGTCAAGCAAGAGGCCAGGAGTGGATTTAGGTGTACGTTTCCTTTGTCATTTTCCAGCTTATCTGTAAAAATGCTCCAGTCACTGTGTTTAAGGAAGAGAGATGGTAGAGAAACTCAGAAAGATAGGTGTTTGACAACAAAACGTCCCACCTACCCCTTTCTAAAAAGATAACTCTCAAATTGTAACTTGTGGCCGCAGCTCACACGCAGGTCCAGGAAGCGCTTCCTAGGTTTACAAAATGCAAGGCCCACCCTGTGTTTAACAACGTTCAGGCTGCTAACTGAGCATGATACCAGCAAAGGAATCCAAGTATGGAACTGCCAAGAGCCAGGGTTTCATGACTGAGCAACCAGGCCCCGCTCAGAGCATCGGTCTCAAGGCCGCGGCTAGGGCCACGGAACAAGTCATCAGTGTATTCTTTCACATCTCGACACCACGAGCAACTCTTGTCCAGAGGAGAAGTGGACCGATCACTTGAAAGGGGCTAACAAAGAATATTTTAAAACTTTGTCTACTAATGCCCACCTTGAGCTGAAATCCAGGCCGAGTCTTCACAGACTCTGGGGCTTAAAGCTTCCCAGATAAGAGGGCAAAGTGGCTCTTAAATGCAGTGGCACTGAGTAGGCAAGGACCGGCATCATTAGAAGATACATGAATCCTACTGCCATCGAGGTCTCAACTTAGCACCAGCCAAATGCATAAGTGGTGCCAGGATTTCTCTGAGCATGAAACTCTGAGCCTTTGCCTTGATCGAGCAACATTCTTTTTTTCTTTTCTTTCTAGTGTTAAGGAAGGGTTATAACTAATGGGAAATGTATTATGTAGTCCTGACTAATTCTCAACTTCGTTCCTTGGTAGAAGAATGAGAACTGGAGATTCTCAGCACTGTGGCTAGCGGGCCAATTTACTGATTAGTGAATTGATTCTTGTTTTCATTAAAGCATTCGATCTAAATGTCAACTCTAACAATACACATTAATGACCATTCCAAAAAACCATAATTTGAGCTTACATTGCTAATTAGATGATGTTTTTGTTGTTGTTAATTAAGAGAAACCGGATGGTTGAGGGTCTCCTGGCTTCTTAATTATATTTGATTGAATCACCATGTGATTCAAGACAAGCTATTGAGGCTTCACACACCCCAATTCCCGCTTTCACTTCAACTTCAGCCTCTTCTCAAATTCTAAACTGTCACAACCTGACCCCGTGGGTGTTGGAACACAGTGAGATTGGTCTGTGTTTGTAAAATTGATTTACTATGGTCTGTAATTACACATAACGATTTGAATGTTTGACTTGGCACTGTATTTTTCATTTAAACCATACTGTTCTTCTCTACCCCAGAGAAACAGCATTTACGTAATTGCTCTCAACTCATCTACTTGGGTATTATAAATCAGTCCTGGAATAAAAGACTTCCAGAGACACTGCAAGCATGAGGTTCCTGGCATAATTCAGCCCCCAGGACTGGTCTAGTTTAAGAATGGGCTTGAGCAGCATGAATTTCTTATTGGATATGAGACGGTAGGGCTATACGGAGCCTTCGGATCCCAGCAGCAAAGAGAACAGGCTGTTGGACCATAGGAGGGCTGGGCTGAGCTCACAAGGCCAGCTCAGACACGCAGGTCAGCACCCTTTGCTCCTTGTCCACTTCTGGACACTCCTTCACCTGTCATACAAACTGGAGCGTGTGCGTGTTCCTCTGTAACATGTCTTATATACTCTTGGTCATCATTACTCACAGAGTCTGTATTTGCAAATTCACCCCTTTGCTAAAATGTATTTGTAACCTCAAAATCAATACTCACAGCATGTTCATGGTCATTCATGGACAAACTCAGAGCGGCAAAAAATTGAGTCCCTGAAGCACATGTTCCTCACTGAGGTCGAACAGACAGTGGTCTGCCTTCCTATGTTAGCTCTCGTGCTATAAACTAGTGTCCTTTTTGAGGTCTTTTTCATGCCCTGTATGTCTAACTTTGGTGTTTTCTGTTGGTGATTTTGTTATTTAAAATGGCATAGTGTTGCCCTGACCAGTGGGCGGCTCAGTTGGTTGGATGTCATTCCACAAAGTGCTGGTTCGATTCGTGGTCAGGGCACAAGCCTGGGTTGCAGATTCAGTCCCCAGTTGGGGCAGCAATCCGTCAATGATTTCTCTAACATCGATGTTTCTCTCCCTCATCATTCCTCCCTTTTCTTCTCTTTGAAAATAAATAAATAAAATCTTTAAAAAAAAAATGGCATAGTGCTGAGGTGCTGGCTAGTGTTCCTAAGTGCAAGGAGGCTGGGATGTGCTTTACAAAGAAGATGGATGTGCTAGGTTAGCTTTGTGCATGCATGAGTTACGGTGCCGTTGGCTCTGAGTTCAATGTTAATGAATCCAACAATATATACATAAAATGTCTTTAAACAGAAACACGCATAAAACTAAGTTATGTATTAATCGCTTGATGAAAATGTTGTGAGTCTTGCAGGAACCTAACCCTATATTTCCCCTGGGAGAAATGATTCGGTATTTGCAAATTTAGTGTTCAAAGTAACTTTATAGAACATAACTATTGCAAATAACGGAATCGACCAGACAGATAGATACGAACTCTTCGTTCCACCTCCCACCCTGTGACATTTTGTCACATTTGCCATATTTTGGTCTTAGGCTAGTGGTGCTCAGCCTTGACTGAATGTTCAACCTCCTTGGAGGCTTTAAAAAATCCTGATGCCTAGGCCTCATACTTGACCAAGTAAGTGGAAATCCCTGTAGTGGGGTGGGGTTGAACATCTGTAACTTTAGCTGCACCTGGGTGGTTCTAATGGCTAGCCAGGGCAGAGAAACACCGCCTTAGGCTATCTTCTTCCCTCGGTGTTCCTCCAGACTCTGTCCTACATCCTAGACATCTTGAACTTCCCCAGGTTGGCAGCTGCTTCTTCTTGGTCTTAATAACACGTTCCCCAAAGATTAGAGGCATCTTATTTACTTTTCAAGTGGCTTTTACTAGACGACACACAAATTGTTGCTTCTCCCACCCATATCTCATTTGCTTTGGGTTCATTCTGTGCAGAATTCTGCCCAGACTCTGCAGTCCAGCATTTTATCACTCTTGCCCTGCCCTCCTGGTGAAATAAATGATATTTTGGCCCCAGAATTCCAACCCACACAATAGCTAGGCAGAAATTTCTAAAGGCTCCCTAGACAAATGTTTAGATTTTTGGGAAGTGATGTATAACCTCTTCCTGCAGCCATTCACTCTTGCTAAGTGGGAAGAGTGAATCAGGGGTTGGCCCAGGCCCTCTTTCACCGTGAATCGACTTCAGAAAGCTCCGAGCACATTTTTTCTTAGTCTGGAAACTTGGTTGGTCAGAGCATAACTGATTGGCAAACAGCAAAAGCTTGTGTTCTAGATTCATGTACCAGCAGCACCGTCATCGCCTGGGAGCTTATTAGAAAGGCTGGACTCTCAGGCCTCACCCCAGATCTACTGAGTCAGCATCTGCATTTTAAGATCCCAGGAAATCTGTGTGCACATTCAAGGTTAAGAGCCCTGGCGACACACCCAACACTGACTTGCTGGCTGGACACTTGTTCTCTTGATGTTGGGGAAGGCATCAACCCCAACAAAAGCAGCCTACTGAAGTGAGAAGAATTTGGGTTGGAAGCCATATAGCCTTTCAGTGCCTCAATTTCCCCCATTAGTAGATATCAAAGGCATCATGGAATTTGGGAAAATATCAAATTATTTAATGCATGTGAAAATGTTTGGCAAACTGTAAAGGGCTATAGAAATATTAGTCATTAGTTGTCAGAGTAAATATAACCCAATATACACCAACACTG
Source organism: Mormoops blainvillei (assembly GCA_004026545.1). Classification (NCBI taxonomy): domain Eukaryota; kingdom Metazoa; phylum Chordata; class Mammalia; order Chiroptera; family Mormoopidae; genus Mormoops; species Mormoops blainvillei. The sequence goes on along the minus strand of PVJD01001438.1, from coordinate 77,770 downwards.
CTAACAGAAAAATCAACTCGAAGTACTAGCTGATGTAAGGACATTCATGGAGCATTTTCGGCATATTATGTGTGGTACAAAAAATCTCTCTGCATACCTGATAGTTTTTCCCAGATTTACAAGAGATGAATTTTCCATCATGGTCTGTCACACCACGTCAGTGCCCTCCACACTCTATCAGGATCCCTAGCTATACTGATCACCTTTCCCCTGCCCCCATTAGAGTAATTTTCCTATGATTCAGACTCAACTTGGTCTTCCCTCCCCCCCACATTAAGTGCTCACATTGCATTTCTATTTTCTGAAGTGCCAGGAGGTACAAATCACTTTCTTTTCCATTAAATCTCAGTGTTCAGAAACATCTCATGAGAACTCTTTGTCCTGACATTGGTAAGCAATGCTGACAACTCAGAGTCCTTACTGACGATTCTAAGTACCTCCATTATAATTAGAAATTTAAGTTAAGAACCTATTATGTGGGTGGGTGATATTGGGTTCTTCACATGGAAAGCAAGGGGTTGGAATAGATAAATTCATTCGTTCCCTCATTCATCAGACAGTTGTTGAGTTCCCAGCACGTGCCAAGCTCTAAAAGCTGAGGGCACAATGTTAAAAAAGCCATGACAGCCCAGTGGATGCTCTCTCAGCCCCTCCCTGCACCAAGCTTCTGTGGTGTTATTTATTAGCATCTTATGCAGTGCAGTGCTCATTTGGACAAAATATTTCCCCACATTATTTATTTCTCCGTATTTTCTAAGAGTCTGCCTTGTAACACCAACAGAACAGCCAGCCAGGGTGTCAGGGTGAAGGAGCTGCCAGCTGCTCACCGCAGGCTGGATTCTGGAAAAGGGAAGACACTAAATTAGATCATTCTTCCACCTTCCTGGCTCAGCACAATGCTCTCATTTCTCCTGCACATTTTAGGCTCTCATGAAAGTGTGAGTGAATGACTGAATGCTCTGTCTCCTTATTCTGTTTCCTTCTTGAACTGCTTGGGGTTGGGGATGCTATACTGTCATTTTCCCAAATGCAAAACACCCATCCCTAAGGACCACGTTTCCTGGTCCTTTGTCCTCTGAAGAGGAGGCCATGTGAGACTGAGAACAACATCCCCAGCTACCATTTGCCAACATCAGGTACTCGGCCAAATATGTATACATGTTGCTCCACATAATTCTCATCTAATGTCTACTAAGGTAGGGTCTCTCATTATTCTCCCCACCCCCCAACATACACACATTTCACAGATTGGAGGCCGAGGTGCAGAGAGTAAGGGACTTGTCAAAGATCAGGCAGCTAGGAAGGGGCAAGAGGCTGCCAGGTTCAAAGTCTAAGACCCTTTGACTTTCAAGCCTGTGTTCTTAAACCCAACACCACATGGCTTTTTGTGACAGAAAGAACTCTGGCCTCTGACACTGAACTCTCAATATCCAAAACCCTGAGGAGCAAGTCCATTGGCTCCTCAGGGTCTCAGTGTACTTGTCTGGAAAACGGTTAAAACAACAGTAGTACCTCTTTTGCCTGCCTCCCAGGGCTGCTGTAGGGTCACAGGCTGCCTGCATCATCCATCCATCCATTCACCCAGTTTTGCTAAGCAAGGCCGTCTGCTGGGCATTTTCCAGGCACTAGCAAGGATGATGAAGGCCCGCTAAAAGGATGTACGAAAGATACTTTCGAAATGAAAAAATGTGAGTTGTTACCTTCCTAAAGAAAGAGTTTAGGTTAATGTCCTTATTCATTCCCTCAGTCAACACCGAGCATCTCTAAGCACAGGGCATTGTGCTAGTCACCGGGGCTACAGATGCCGCAAAGAGTATGATCAAAGACAGGGCCGCACAGATGCAAACAGGACCTCCCATCATTTATTAAGCCATCACCTTGTATCATTTAGAGGCACACAGCAGTTGGGAGCCATAAGGCAGTGTTAATATTCTAAGTAACACTTTGCATGAAGGTGAAGAATTGCTGAAGGAAGTACAAATTTTAGGTGATTTCAATTTCACAATTAATTTGTCACAGTATCTCAAGGACTAATAAGAGCTTTGGAGGAGGTGGTAATGAACCAGACAAAGATGCCTCTCTGAATCCTGGCCCTCCGTGTTAGGATGACGGTATCAGGGGAAATACATGCAAATCTAAAAGCTCTTCTCCCTGGCTTCTATGGTAAATATGCACGTCACTTCCTTGCAAGTTGGCTGTGCCATGCAATGATTTTAAAGCCATGGCTCTGGGTAGCATGAAGATTCTAATTGTATTTGAAATCACCTGCTCAACCACATGGAAAGCATCTCTTTTCCGTTTGGGCTTTCCCCAGATGGCTCCCAAAGCTGACGGCTTTGGTCCTGTGTGGGTGTCCTGAGGGCAGAATCAGGCAAGCATCTGCATAAAAAGCCAAATCAGAATCTTTTCATTTTAAATTAAATGCTGGAGGAGCAGGAGACTTAAGAGAAACAACCAGCTTTTCTTTTTCCCCCTTCAGAAACGTAAGATAATCATTTGATGGTTCCCTAAATGAAAAGCTGTGCTTCGAGAATGGTTCCTCCTGAAATGAGCACTGGTTCACCAGGTGCTCCGTGGGTTGGGCACCGAGCTCCGCATCCCGGAGCTGAGCCCTCAAGGGAGCTGGCAGAGAGCAATGCCGACGTTTTACTGAGAAGCACATAGGTGTTGCTGTTGTTCAGGTGCCCAAAATGAAGTTGGGCCTGATGGAATTTTAATGATGGTGCCACATTCTTGGGCTCTGCCTCCAAAAATATTATTTTCGGAAGACTGGAAGGTGTGACACGGCAACTTGTTTCCCTCATTTACTGACTCCCTAATTACCTCAAAGTTCCAGAACTTTAAAGCTGGAAGGGACTTTAAAAATATGATTGCGGAAGCATCCGATCTGCCCATCTTGCCGTTTTACCAGTCGAGGAATGAGAGGCTTAGGGAGAGACAGCAGCCGCCACAGGCCGCACAGCGAAATCGGCACTGAGGCTAAGACCACAGCCGCAGTGCTGCTGGTCTTCATAATTCGTGTCGTATCAACGGCGACTGGTCTTCACATCAGTGTCACTGACGGAGAGGGGTAAAATTATAGATCTGTGATAATATAAAAGGGATAATCCCCCATTTAACACCACAGTTATATACCGCAGGACCTAAATGTTGAGGCCTATAGGTTTGTACAACAGTGTAAACAGTGTAGCTATCAGGAAAAGTTCCACCTTGAAGAGGGATTTGAAGGGGAGGTAAAGATATTTCAGATACTTCATTAAAGATATTCGTTTAAGAGACAGATTTATCCCCATTTAAAATCAATGGCTATCGGTAGCATAAAATTTCATTTCACTGCCTAATTCTCAAAGATTGAAATAAGATAAGACAGTTATTTATCAGGCTATAGACATTGTACGAAGAGATCTACGTTACATGTCATTCATTTACTTATTCACTCAACAAGTATTTATTTAACATCTAAAATATGCCAAGCAGTGTTTTGGACAACAGGAAGACTGCAGTGAACAAAACCACATCCTTGACCTCTTGGAATTTATATTCAAGTGGGGAGTTAGATAATAAGCAAATTAAAAAGACTTCCAATTTATGCATACATTACTCTGTTCCTCTGGGAAACTCACTAAAATGATAGCAAAGACATAAACCCATAAGGAAAAGGATTCAGGGAAGAGAGGACAGGAGGTGACAGTGGGTATCAGTGGACCAATGAAATCAACAAAATCTTGGAAACTGTAAAACAGAAGGACATGGGATAACTAAGTAGGCCAAAGAAAGGTAACATGTCTGTCTGTAGCAAGGAGAATCATGAGAGTTCACACTGCAGAACTCCCAAGAAGTTCAGGACTCAGAGACCAGGTACCTCTGAAGGTAGAGGTGCAGAGAGGAGACAAAAATAGGGGCCTTGTTGGAAAGAGACCCTTAGATTCTCTCTCTCACTCCCTAAAAACCAGGTGCGTCTCATCCTAGCACGTTTCTCACAAGCCCTTAGAACCCTGGCCTATATCTTCCAAGAGACAAGGATTCCTGTAGGGTAAATGGGCAACCCATTAAAAAAAGAATTAAAGCTGGTGATAATATGTGTGAGTCCCCAAACATCAGCCAAGCCTGGTCCCTACCTAATCTCTGCGATGAAATTCACACACTCAAGGTTCTAGTGCCTTCCTCTTAAATGAAAGAACTCTTTCTTGAGAGACAGGGTCCAAAACAGAGAAAAAAGAAAAAAAGAAAAACAAAAACAAAGAAGAGAGCAGAAAAAGACTCCAAAAATCAACTGTAATGTCTTCAGAGACATTAGAAAAAATTTTTCACCCATGAAACAAGATCAGAATGCAATATAAAAAGGATCATTCAAAAAATAAGAAAGAACTCTTGCAATGAGAAAATATCATAGCAGAGATTAAAAATTATACAGTAAGTCTGGGAGATAAAGTTATAGAAATCACCCATGAAATAGAACAAAAAGACTGAAAATGGGAGAGAAAAAAGTTAAGGAAATTAGAGGATCAACAGAGAAGAGTTATACAATTAAAAGGAGTTCTGGAAGAGAAAAGACAAAAAAACAAATGACTGGAAATTATGTTTAAAATTTGAGAAAATCACCTAGAACTGAAGGAACTGAAGGAGTACAAAGTTTTGATCAGGAGGGCTAGCCCACGGGTAACAGGAGCAAACGGAAGCAGAAAGATAGGCTACAAGAAGGATGTCTTCAACCAAAGATCGTACTTAGACCCAGAGAGGACTTTCACAATCAGTCATGGATAGTGATTATTACTCCCTTTTAATATGAGAAAATCAAGGCCAAGGGAGGTTAAGGCATTTCTCCATGGTGACACAGGTAGTAATCAGTGGGACTCAAACCTAGGTCGGTATAACTCCAAAACATGTGCTCTGAACCATAAGCTGGTATCACCTGAGACCTTTCTAGACTGATTCTGCCATCAACTGTATTAGTGACCCTGCCAGATCTGTGTTAACAGCACATGTTCTTGAATTAGCCGGAGCAGAGCAAAGGAGGGAATGTTGAGAAGTGTGGGGTTAATTATACAACTCTCCTTTCAATCCAAGAATCTAGGCCACATCCATTGCTATATTTCGGAGGTGGACTGGAGTTGATTTAATTCTGGAAAGTCAGGGATATGTTTGAACTACAGAACTTAAGGAAAAGCAAACATCTCCAGCAACAAAGACACCAACTCCACTCTGTGATGCACTTAGCGGTGGGATTCCCAGTGGAATCCTTGTGATCATCACAGGCTTGTCTGAGGTAGAAATTTCACTGAAGTTCCAATTGGACAGACTTGGCACTGGGGTTCTATAGAGTCTTTAGGTTGAAGATAAATCTTGGTATTAAGCAGGTTTCCTCTAGCCTTCCAACAGCTCAGCCCAAAGGTCCACTCAGATCTTTGCCAGTCTGGGTGACTCCAAGGGGCTGAGTCTAAGCCGAGTGATTAAAAAGAGGGAGAGGCAGACGGGAAAGATGTTCTTCTGCATCCTTCTTCCCCAAAGTTTGGATACTTAAGTGAACTATACTATCAAATGCTTCCTTTCTCTTAGTCCATTCCATTGAGGGTGGCACAGTGGTCTCACAAGGCCGACACCTCCGGATGTAAACCATTTACCCAATATGATGCAGTGCCAGCAAAAGCAAGCTCGTGGGTCAAGGAACTTCAGCGGCCTTTTTTGCTTGAGTCACACCAGCTTGAGAGTTTGACCCCAAGAGTATAAAGCTTCTTGCTCCTAAGCCATTACAGGGGCAGCCAAAAATGAAAGGCCTTGGTTAAGGACAGGAATATATCTTTTTTCTTGGCCACTTTGTAGCTACTTTTCAGTGTGAAGACCCAAGAAGTAAACATAAAATCTTCTACTTGCTCTGTCCTTTAAGGAAAAGCACTTATTTCTTGTGTTGACCTTTCTAAAAAGTTTGTTCGTGCAACTGCAAAAGACTAGGAGGCAGCACACATGCAGATGTGTGGATGTGAATGAGGAGGTGGCTGCAAGTGTGACCCCGGCGCTAAGCGATCCCAGTTGAGCATTAGAGTTTTTCTCTGAGCAACTGCTTCTCCAGCACCCCATAATTAGCCTCCTCTCTGGGCTGCATGCAGATGGAGTAGCTGGGGAAGAGGAGCAGAGAACAACTCTAGAAGTAGAAAATATGCCGCCGTCTAGCAAGAGAGGGAAGATCACCAACAGAAAATTAGGGAAAGAAATGAGACCATACGAAGCTTTAAAGTCTTTTTCACAAATCTCATAGGATCGAAGCCTTGAGCAACACATCATTTGCTTGCAAGATATCTACCTTCTCTGAGTACTGACAACACTCATTCCTGAACAGCAACGAGCCTATGCAGCGAGGCTTACCTTGAACTTGGCACCTGCAGCTCAAATCCAGATTTAGGGATTGGCTGGTTGCAATCTCATTGCCAGCCTCAGAACCAAAGCTGAGATGCTCTTGGGAATCAAAATCTCTCAGACTTTGAAGTGAAGTAAACGATGCTTTGAGATTCCAGGTGAATTTGGATCTCCATTGCCAAAAGTAAACAGACATACAAATGTAGACATTTTTACCCAAAGATGCCATTATTGTACTCATAGTGAGCTCTGGCATTTAGAATAATAAACATTGAGTTGGGATATTAAGATTATCCTGCTAAACCCAGTAGAGTTAATAACAACATCACAGGCACAGAATGATTTTGTGGATAATGATGAACACATGTGAATAATTCCCTTTCTCACAACCTACCTCCCTGAGGCCTAATGACCACTCCGAAGCTCTTCCAACTTTCCAAGCCGGCTACAGCCTGCAGAGTTCTCCCAACGCCCCCAGTAGATGCAGACTCAGGCATTATTCTAGCCAAGCCCTCTCGTCAACATCTCTTCTCCGAAAGCTCTCTCTCTAGCTCCTGAAAGTATTCAGGACGACTTCACTTTGCATTTACAAACTCAGCCCGAGGTGGGAATTAGAGCTACCACCTGCCCTGTCCACCCAAAGCCATATAAATGGGACTTGTTGACAGCAGCAAAGCAAAACCAAGAAAGCCACCCAGGCACTCCAATTTACCAATCAGAGAACTCTTATATGTATGGCAAAATAAAATCACCTGATGAAATCCTTTCAATATTTGTTACTTTAAAATACTTTATAGATGAACTCTGATAGAGAATCTCAGGGGCCGAGGCCCTTAACCTGATTTTAAGAGTTCCCACCCATGAAGATTGTTTAAAAACCAAGACAATTTATACCCCAAATTATACTTTCAGTCAACGGAAACATCTGACTCAAAAAGGTCATTTTCTTTTGTTCTTTTTTAAATTTAATCTTTATGGTATTTTTTCCCATTACCGTTTAGTCCCCTTATACCGCGCCCCCTCCAGCCATCATCACACTGTTGTCCTCGTCTATGAGTAAAAAAGGAGGCTTGTATGCCGTATATGTTCTCTTCCAGGTGTTTCATCCCTTGATACTAGCGATAAATTAGGAGAGTGTGCTCATTTCTTAATACCTGCCACTGTCCCCCCTTTTCCACGGAGAAAGTTGGGTGCATTAGCTATCCATTGATGCTACTCAGAGACTGCCTCTCAGGAAACTGGGACTAAGATACACGTCTAACTTAATTTTAACTTGGGTACAGCAAGAGGTGTGTGTGTGTGTGTGTGGTTTTCAGCCCCAAATGGGCAGTAGTTTTCGAAACAGAACCCCAAAGCTGCATGTCCCTGCTCCGACTGTGGAAATGTTTGACATAGTGGTATGGGAATAAGACCAGTAACGTGCTGAATGTTTGTCAGGTCTGTTAAAACAAACAGCCTTCAGCCCAGGCCAGTGTGACTCGGTTGAGTGTCATCCCATAGACTGCAAGGTCGCGGCTTCAATTCCTGGTCAGGGCACGAGTGGGAGGCAACCAATCGATGTCTCGATGTCTCTCTCTCTCTCTCTCTCTCTCTCTCCCCCTCCCCCCCTCCTTCGCTCCCCACCCCACTTCCTCTTGCTCTGAAAGCAAAGAAAAAATATCCTCGGGTGAGGATTAAAAAACAAACAAAAAACAAAGAAACTTCAAACAGTCCTCTTTCCTTCCAAAAGAATCCCGTCATGATGACGCAGTAATCACAGAGCAAGAGTGGCTTTCAAGAGGCCTGTGGTCTAGGCGCCAGGCACCGAACCTGGTGATGCCCCATTTTTTCCTATCTTCAAGCTCAGAAGGATAGAGAATCCGCATTCGGATTCCACATGCCCTGGAGTTTCAGCATCACCAAGATCTTTACCTATCATTTCTGCCAGTTTTCTTTTCTTTCCATATGGCCCAGACCACGGAACTCATGAGAGTGCCCTTCCTATTGATAACTACTCTGGGCTATATTACCCTGTGTTCTGTTTTAGAATATTTTTTCTCCCTTTCTTCACTAACATCTTCCTATCTTTTTCATATATATATATATGAAAAAATTTTTTTAATAGGTTATTATAGCACTAACATGATACTCACTTCAAAAGATAGAGTGAAAAGTAGCTCCCCGCCTGCCCCCCGCCCCCAATCCCTGTGTGCCAAATTTCCCAGATCCACATTCCAAGCAGTAGTTACTGGTGTCTGCATTCTTTGAAAAATGAGGGGGACCAAAATCATATAATATTCTTACGGAGTGTGTGGTTAATGCTGGATATAGCAGGAGGATCTCCTGGCTTTGGCAGGTGCCAACTCTCTTAGACTAGCCCAGCACAAAATTCTTGGCATTTCATTCTCCTCCTCCAGCTCACACCAACAGCACTGAATACTCATCATCAGTGCACTACAAGTCAAAGGTTTTTCTACCTTGGAAGCATTGAATGAAAGGCCTGAAAAGAGTCCTTAGGGGTCATCCAACATCATGCCTTCATATAGAAGTAGTAGTCCTTGGGAGTGTAAGATCCCACATTGAGTTAGAGGTGGGGTGGTTTTCCTAACCCCCCCTCATATCTTTTCACTGTGGCACTAACATTTGGTGCTCTTGGACTGGCCACATTTCCCTGGCTTGTGTCCATGTCTCATTTATGTGCATCAAATCCTGCTCTGCTACTTAAGGGTTACTTTTATAAATTCAAATCATATCCTTACATTTATTACTAATTTAAAACATTATTGCTGTCAGCAATGGATCCCAAAGAAGCAACAACAACAATTATCTTACTCTTTACTCTTTCTTTTGTTCTAGTAAGATGTATCACTGAAACAATCCTTAAGCGGATACTGGTATTTGGGGAAGGCTGGCTCTTCAGCTCTTTGTAGAGCTGAGTAAAGCATCTTGATTTCAGTTCAGCGTATCGGAAGACCTTTGTCAGGTGGCTATCCCAGGGAGCCCATTATACCCTAGTTTACTGCAGAGTCTGGGCCAGTGGAAGAAGCACCCCTTCCTGTATCCACATTAACAACCAGTGCAGGAATAATATTGGGGGCTATCATTTGTTGATCATCTTCCTCTTCACAAGAGCTTCATACACATTTCTCATTTAATCGTCACGATAACCCTTAGAACGAGTTCTCTTTGCTCATCTTCATTTAACCAACTTGCCAGACCAACCAGTACTCTCCGTTCCCTTTAGGTTACTTACTGATGCCCACAGCTCACTGACTCTTCAAGGGCTGTAATTGACTTGTGTGTCTCTGTTCCCACCAGCTGACTTGTAGGTGTACCAAGAGTTAGTTCTCAAACCTGCTTATGCCAGTGCACTTATTATGGTAAATACGTAATATTAAAAAGGATAACAGCAACGATGACATATGAATTATAAAAAAGTTAATTGCACAAAACTTCATTACATGCTTTAGAAATACGCATTGTTTTGCTTAAAAATCTACTGTTGAGTTTAGTGTGATAGAACTATAAGCTAAATTATAAAAAGAAAGAAAACAAGATCTAGAAAGGTTCTGCACTCTGTTTTTGCAAATGTCTTCACATTCCTGCTCCATTTTAAAGAAATCATAAATCAAGGCTGTGATTTATACAATAAAGACGAAGAATAGCCACGGTTAGGAGCCCAAAGGAAGGGTCCTAACTCAATGCAAAAGACAGCACAGGAAGGTATATATTTATGCTTTAAGTTAAAATCATATGGTCTTATGCCATTTTAATAATTCCTTTCTCGAAATGGCTATTGTAATGAACACATCACCTACCCATCCTGATCAAGTCCATTAAGAGGTCTTCTACTGAAATTAATTCTAATTTTATAGATGAAGAAAGGAGGTTTAGAGGTCAAGTAATTTGTCCATTGTCATATACCTAGTTATAGGTGGAGCTGGAATTTAAAGCCAAGTCATGTTCTTGATCTTTACCAAGATTGCCCCATCATTTATACCTCAAACTTGAATATCTAAAACACCACTTAGAGATTTAGAATTCCCTTTGCATTGCAGTGTCTCACTATGCAAAGGAGGACCCTTAAGCACAAAATAATCTGTTAGAAATCTTTTCGCTCCATATGGGTTTTGCTGGGCTTTTCCAAAAGGGCGCATCTCAGCAAGGTTGGCCGTGAGACAAATCTCGAAGGCAAACCCTGTGCTCTCATGGCTCCACTCTCTAATTCTAGCCACGGAATTTGTCTATGGAAACAATCCAAATTTTTGGCGAAGAATGATTACCCCAGAGTATGTTGGGAATTTTAGCCTTTCTCCAGTCCACAAAAATCCTTCACAGCATTTTCCAGATTTTGGAACCCCCTGCCTATCTTGCTTCCCCATCTCCACACGCGTCTCTTATTTGACTTATACCTGAGATTTCCTAATGCTGTATTTTACCTGACAGAACGCCGAGGACTGGGGTGCGGATAGGGGAATGGTAAAAACGGTATTTCCAGTGATTGAGTTAGAAAGTATACTTGAAATTGATAGGTATTGCTGTCACTAAAATTCACCCTCACCTGAAACCATGAAATTTAGGGTTTAATTTGCTTGCTAATAAAGATATCAAAGATATATATATATCTTTGTAGTATATATGCATGTATGCTACATTCATAATATAACTTTCCTCAGTATAACCTGAGTTTGTCCCTGAAAATCTTAAAAGTGAGATAAGTAAAAAGTAAGTAAATGTAAGATTAAATCACTTTTTGTCCAGTTGTTTGTGGAGCAGACACCGTTAGCGTGACACTAAATTTATGAAATAATAGAAATCATTTAGTGTGGAGCATGACACTACATTTTATAAAATAATAGAAATCATAAGACTGGGGACTCAAAGTCTTAAAGAAGCCATCCTGCCCATCTCTTCCTTGTTCCTCCCCTCTTCCAGGATAGTCCAATTTAAGCCATTTATTCCAGGCAGAATCTATTCAATTTTTGAAGTACAGTGGAGAATTGGAAACATTACTGCCTTCCTCTGTAACTCATCTAGTGTTTAATAACCCTCACTGTCATTAGAGCCTAAAAAAACCCTCCTGGGTAGGAGACGGATGGCACAGCCTCGTGACCCAAAGCGCACGTAGCTCATGCGGACCTTTGACTTTTCCCAAGCAGTGGAATCTCCGATTCACAATAAAATAGCAGGCTTCTTGCTTACTAGCGCGTTTTCCTGATCTTCCTTAAGCCCCAGAAAACAAACGCTAGACATGGTGCGGAAAACCACGGTCCCGTAAAACCGTTGGGCTCTTGGGAAAGGGAGAGGAGAGGAATCAGGCGGCGGTAATACTGGGTCCTCCAAGACACCACTGAGCCATCCTCGCAATGTGGTGTCAGGAAGGCCAGTGGCAGACTTAAAAAAAGTTTACCCCAAAGGGGAAGGAAGCTGAAGCTAAAAATAAATCATGCCAGCTGTTATAAATGCTTTTCAAAAGAAGCAAAGCAACTAGAGTTACCTCCTTGAAGAGCAAATGAGGGGTTAAGGAAATAATGGAATTTTTCAGTTACACGCCAGGTTGGCTAGACTTTGGGGAGGAAGAAATTTTCCACCCAGAAAAGTCTGTTGGTAAAAGACAAAAATAATTCCGTGAAAATGCAAAAGGACAGGGATGACCTGCAGCCTGCAAGACAGAATCAGAGTCTCCAGACGTGTCCTTCCTTTTCAGTTTCCAAGAGGCCACTTGTGAAGCATCTCTTCTTCTCGGGCCTGCCTGAAGCTATATGGTCTCTCTCTTTCCCTTGAATATTTGTATTCTGATGTTTTTTTTGCAGTCTGACTAGAATGAGTCTGAAGTGGTTGGTGGCCTCGAAAGAAAATGTGAAGGGCAAAGAAAAAATAAAGGACTTCTTGAGCCAAACAGGTATCTCTGAAAGAGCTGGCTCTGGCTGCCTAAGGGGGCGATCGAGGGACTTGGAGGGGCTTTTCCAGCTGCAGATCAGGGGTTCCAAAGGAGCCACTTTCCCTGAGATCCACGCGGCCCCCACTGCTCACCTGGCCTGCTGAAGTGGTGTTGTTTCAGCTGTCAGCTCCCTGGCGCTGAGCGGTCATCTCTTCCATAAATGGACAGACCCTCCACCCCCACAGAGGTCAGGCAACAAGGACCAAAGCTCGAGAAATACCCAGGTTCTCGATGCCCCAGTAGTTTTGTTTTTTAACTTTTAAGTTTGAAATAATTACAGATTTAGAAGGAATTGCAAAATACAACACAGAGGGATCTCATGTACCCCTGCCCCCGCCTCTCTCCCGAGGTGACATTTTACGTGACTGTAGTGTAAAAACCGGATATCAAAACCAGGACATTGACCTTAACACAATACAATTAAACAAGATGACAGACCTTTCTCAGATCTCAGCAGTTTTTCTACATGTTAATTTTTGGGGGTATGAATTCATGTATAACTTTATGGGCATTTTATTACATGTATGAATTCATATAATTACCTCCACAATCAATATCATAAGAAGTATATGTCAGTACTGAGATTCAGTTGGTAAAATATGTCACCAAATAAGCAAGAGTAACAATAAATGTCACTATGAGGATTCTGACAGAAGGCTAAATGACCAATTTTATCACCAAATATTTAGTAAATTCCCAAAGACATTTTTCTCATTTATTCTTGAAATTCATCAATGGCATGACCCTCTGCCTAGTGAGCTCTGAAATCTACTAAGTCCCTACCATTCAGCAAACACGTATGGCAGGGTGGGCAGACAGGCTGTAGTTCACACGCTGTCTCTTACTGAATTACAGTGGCTGCCCCCAGGGGCATGTTGAGGAGGATTTGGAGGTCACATCTGGGCTTAGTGAGAGTCAGATATTATCTAGCAGAGATGCTCTACCATGGGACAGTGGCAGCTGAATGCATGCCAGGAATCTGACATCTCCAAAATTTCTGTGACATTTTGAGCACACGGTGTTCTAGGTGATGGGGAGGAAGGATAAAGACACATATCCTGTCCCCCAAGGAGATTGTAATCAGGAAAGCGAGGTGAACATGTGGACCAAAAACTGTGACACAGAAGGCTAAGGCCGGACATCCAAGTATATGAGTCAGTGCAAAGTGGGCGCCTCCTCTGAGAACAGCTCCTCTTCTTCAGGGAGTCACACAGAAGCAGCTGTTGGGCAGGGTCTTAGATCTGCATGGTGTGAACACTGATGCTGGAGGGTGGCTGGTCTATGTGGGGGCAAGTTCAGGGTCAGAGAAAAACAAAGGTCTACTAACTACTAATGGAGTCAATCTCTGAGGATGGGATTGGAAGGGAGAGGCATGTAAGTTGAATTCGGAGTCAGACTTGACTTCCTGGGTTCAAACCCCAGTTCATCCACTTTGTTAATTTGTCAGGTTACTTTGCTGCTCTGTGCTTCAGCTTGTCCACATGTCAAATGGGGTAACAATAATATCTATACCATGGGATTATGAAGATTAAATGAGTTAATGTTTATGTAGAGGGTTTTGAACAGCACCCAGCTCGTGGTAACTCTATGTAGTTATATGTTACCACTGTTAATTTACTTTTTATGATCCATGGTACCAATTTATTTAATCTATCATTTTTATCATCAGAAAAATCAATTGGGATTAACAAAAGAAATACTACAGTTCCAAGATGTACTGTAAGACTGTAGAAGGGAGCAGTTCAAATGGAGCATTTTGGAATAACATTTGTTACTCAAAGTTTCTGAGTTTTTGCTTCATATTAGGCTAGCAAAGGTGAGCACCCACGTATTTTCAAATCCAGATGTAAAGAATGCTAACCAACAAAATCTAGCATTGGAAGGATTTGAATAGAAACAAGTTTCTCTCCAGGTCCTAGTCTGCCAGTGAAGAGCGGAAAATGGTTAGAAAGGAGGTCTGGGGAAAGGAAGGTGGCGCTGACCTCCACGCGGGGGAATGCCGTGGGCCCTGAATGAAGCCAGGGGAGACTTGTTCTTTTCCCGACTGGTTTCCTTCTTCAGTAGCAGACCAGACGGCAAGCAAACCTAGAGAGGCTTAGCCAGGTTCTATGCACTTTACGTGTGGAATTGCTTGTGATGGTTGAGACAAAGTTGACCAAGACTTGTGTATGGTTTGTGACAGCCAGTATTCTGGTCCCTTCTGGTGCCACAGGCTTATGACGAACAATCTGTACATTCTTGCTCTTAGTCATCAGACCCCTGAATAGCCTTACAAGGAGAGCGAGGTATGGAAAACACACTCTTCCCTCACTTCTGATGCTATTCAATACGTTGCTTAATGGGCTTCTCAGCCCGTCCCAACCCATTCTTCTCTTATCTCATGGAAGAAGGGCCCAGCTCAAAGGTCCTAATAGAGCTCACTTGATTTAACTTCTGTCTAAATAGATGAAAGCAGGTTGATCCTTGTTATATTAGGGCTTAGTTTTTGCCCCTTACTCTTAACCTTATCCTAATCCTTTTCTTGAAAAGCTCTGTGTGGTTCCATCATCTATTTTTAATGCCTTCTAAACATCATTTTTCTCTGCCTCAATGTTCCGGCACATAGCAAACCCAGCATGTGGTAACTCTATGTAGTGGTATGCTATCACTGTCAATTTACTTTTTTATCACCCATGGTACCAACTGATTTAACATATTATTTTTATCATCAGAAAAATCAACTGAGATTAATAAAAGAAATACTATAATTTGATACCATCCCCAATGTACTAATCTTGTCAAGACCTTCCCCTGAATGTGTAAATCAGTAGAGATAGAAATGTGGTGACCCAAGACTAATTTCAAGACACATGACCTAAAACTCTACCCCTTACAATATAAAAGACCAAGTTTTGAGAGGGCAAGTAGCTCAGACTTGAATCTCTCCCAGCTGGCAACGAGTTTTGTAAGAACTGTTAGATTCTGCCGCTGACCCAGGAAACTTGGGCAGAGAAGTTCTGTCATCCCAGCCTGCATCATCTGCTCTAATCGCCCCAGTTTTTGCTCCCTGTCACACAGAGGGCGGTGGGACCATTACCTGGATTTCTAGTCTGTGAAAAAGTCTGTCACCAGAACCTCTTTTACCTAATAAATTAATAATGAAATTATCACCTAATTCTCAAAATGTACAAGTTATTGATACCTAAATGAAAATATAGGAAAATAATTTTTTTGAGAATTTTTATGAATTTATTTGGGCCAAACTGATGGCAACTGCCAGGAAACAAAATCTCAACATATTGAGAAAATGCTCCGGAAAAAGAATTCAAAATCTCATGTTGTGGCATTATCAATGCAGTATCTTAAGTATTTCCTTGGTTATTCTACTAAGGTACTGTTTTCAATTAATGTAGTTATAATTCAACACTCTTCTGTGTTTGAGGAAGCCATTTTAAAAGGCCCAGTAGCCAACAGATCCAAGTGGAGGTAGGGGCCGAGGAGCCATCATTGCCCACTCTTAATACTCTCCTCTCTTTTAATTGGGGGTTTCTACATGTTGACAGGCACACCGTCTAACTACAAAATGCTCTGCCCTTAGAAAGTTATCTCAGCACTAACACTGTATTGACAGAGACATGCCAACTAAGCATCAAGGAATTCTGTTTAATGATAGCCCACTCTCTGCAGCTGCTACTTCACAGGGGCACCAATGCCATTTTGAGAAGACTCTAGTCCTCATCCCAGCCGTAGGCAGGGTACTTGGCTTTTGTGGTCAAAAGAGTAGGAGACTGTCCTCTGCTCTCACCCCGCAGAGCAGGTCCTGACCCGCATCTCCCAAGGGGTTAGACTGAGTGAGAGAAAGCCCCCGCATCCACACCAGGCCACAGCACAGAGCAGCATTCTGTTAGCAAACCTGCTCCCCTGGTCAGCAGGGAAAGTGCCCCCAACAACTGGGCATAAAACCAGGAAATGCAAGGGAGGGAACATTCCAGGGTGAAATTTAAAAAAAGAAATAGAAAAAGAAAGAAAAAAAAAAAAACCAAAAGAAAAAAGGGGAAAAAAGAGAAAATGCACGAAGCCCATGAGGCTGTCTGGTTAACCACGGGTTAGAAGGAGTTTTGGAAAACTACACATAACAGCATCTGTGCAAGTCCGAAGACCCCAGGGTGAAAGACATGTGGGTGAAATGCATTTCACCACTGATTCCCTCTTATTTTTAATTTTTAAAAATCTATTGTAACCCAAATTTGGACCATCAATCATTTTTACCTGCCCAGCATTTTCATCCTTCCAGAGTCAAAAGAGCAACAAAGGTGGGGTCCAAAGCCCTTCCCCATAGCCAATTCCAATCAACCCTTCTGTCCCTGGGTTACGGGTGCTCAGAGCAGACACTGCAGCGGGACATGCCACACACAGCCAGTCACCAAACCAAACTGTGCTAAAGGGCTTCCAGGGACTTACTTGTACTTGTGCTGGTTCCAATCGTATTGATTGTAGTCGGGACAGATGAGGAGGAGTAGAGGGACACATGGCCGTTCTCACACCCCAGACTTTTGTCCTGCCAGCTGGAGGCGTTGATGCAAATCCCAGAATCCCGAGAGTTCTGCCACCCATTGAGCTTGTCGTCGGAGTTCTGTCTTTGGTGATAGTAGTGTGTCTGCCCATAATCCACAGAATCTGAGCGGCCCCGATTCTGGCCACCGAAGCTGGTTGACGTGCGGTCCTCCAAGTGATTCAGCCACATGGCCAAAGCACTGCGGTCTTCCAGCGAGGTGGCCGGATGTATCAACGCGTAGGACAGCAGCTGCCTGCTCTCTTCGATGTGCTGGTTGTGTTCAATAGAGTGCGCCAGGATTTTGGGCAGCAATTTCATATACTCTACCTTTGCGTCGAGGTTTCCTGGCTTCAGCAAAGGCAGGTGAGTTAACAGGAGGGAAATCACCTTATCCTTGGATTCCTGTTGCCATTGGTTAATGATTCCTGGAAAGGAAAATATACAGGGCAAATAAGTAAATACAGCCACAGCGACACAAAATTCCACACTGTAAAGAGAATGCCGGTGGATTAGTGCCCCAATCTAGGGACCCTGGCTAATTTTTCTCAAAAGAGCCAACGCATTGGATTAGATAACTGACCTCAGGTTGCCAGAGGGAGCGACTTCAGTGAAATATGGAACGAATGTTCTTAGATGTTTGGGTCTGCAGTCTAATTCTCATTTTGGTCTCCACAGAGACTACAACTACTTTGGTACAACCGATTGGAATTACAGCCCTGTTTTTTTTTTTTTTTTTTGGTTTTTGTTTTCCCTTAGAAAAGTCTAGCCACACCCTCAGACAGATGGGGGAGGGAGAGATAAGGGATAGGAAAATCTCCATTAAAAAGCAAGTATAAGCAAGGGTCCCTATACTGGAGTCCTTGAGGATGAGACTACTCCCCACCCTGACCCCCACCTCCACAGGTATCTGTGGGAAAGTGGTTTAAACCCCGGTAAAGGCATTTGTGTGAAGTTGGTAAAACTTCTTCGCTGGAGAAAACTGTCAAGGAAAAGAACAAAGGACTCCCCTTACTCCCGTGAAGTAAGCCTGCATCTTGCTCATGGGAAGCTAACTCAGAAAATGTGAGCTCAAATCTCCAATGAGCAGCGGACTCCAAGCTCCAGGAGCACCTCTGATCACACAGGAAAGCAAACTCTTTCTCTATGTATATAGATCTGTTGGGTTATTTTTATTGTGGTAAAATATGTATAGCACATTTACCATTTTAACAATGTTTCAGTGTACATTTCAGTGGCATTAAGCCCCTTCACAATGTTGTGCAACCGTGACCGCCATTCCTCCCCAGATCTTTTTTATCTCCGCAAACTGAAACACTGTACTCATTAAACAATAAGGCACCATTTCCTCCTTGCCCCCACCCCCACCAACCACCGTTCTACTTTCTGTCTCTGTGACTTTGACTACTATAGGTCTCCCATATAAATGGAATCACACAGTATCTGTCCTTTTGTGGCTGGCTTATTTATAAAGTCTTCAAGTTAACCCATGTGAAGGCCTGTTTTGAAACACTCAGAAGGATCCCTCTTGCCCTCTTCTGAACAAAACACAAATTGGTTGCCTTTAGGTAAACATGGGTAAACAATGCACTTCGCCTTGATTGGTCTTTGAGAAGTAGCTTGTTCTGGGGACTGACAGTTTATCTACAGGACCTGGGGTCACAGGAAAGAAAGCTCCCTTCTAGCAAAGTCATGCCTGACAGCTGAAGACCTCAATTTTGGCCCACTGCTGACCCTTCAAAGACAGGCAGTCCTGCTGGCTTTCACACAGTACCTGCAGGGTTGAAAAAGGGTTTCTGGAATTCAGCAGAAGGACTTTACTATTCTAGTAAGACACATACATATCAGAATAAGCTCAAGAGGCATCACTGGCATACGTCGCAAACGCGTCAGCCATGTACTCTTTAAGGCCTCTCAGGACTACAGGGGTGTATTCAGAGAAAAGTATCGGGCAAGGTAGGTCATGAAAAGAATGTGGGCTTTGGAGTTAGGCACACCTGGGCATGAATCCCAGCTCTGCCACTTAATTTGCGGCAGAACCTCGGTCAATTACTTAACCTCTCTGAGCCTCAACTCCCTCATCAATCACGTGTTACCAAGAGCCATCCGCCTTCCTTGTGTTGTAGGACTGTATGAAGTAATGTAGCAAAAAACCATTTGAGTATTTGGTGGTGGAAATAATTCCTTCTAGTTGTCCCTGCATTAGTCAGGTCCACATTAGAGCAATATTAGGTGGGTGTGTTTACCAAGTTTTAAAAATAATAGACCAGAGATGACACAGGGAAGATCGTTCAACGTCATCAAGAGCCGGAAAAGGGGAACCAAGTCCAAGGGTGAAAGAAGTTGGGGTTGTTGAGTTTCCAACTGAACAACATGGAAAGACGCTTGACTCCTTTCCAGTGGGGATCTAATCAGGAGATAAACAGTCAACTATGTCAACTATTGGAAGTAGACATCTTCAAATTGAAGCAGGAGAGATTAAGGTGAGATGTGGAGAAGAACCAGGCGCCAGAATGACAAAAGACCCAGAGGGGTCACCAGGAAAGGCTCTACAATCTGTCCTGGGCGCACAAAGAACAGAACTAGATGGTCTACCAAAGCAGATACAAACAGAAATTTCATATAAGTGGAAGATAGGATTTAATGTAAAGAATTTTAAATTTTCTAGCATTAAAGGTGAAAAGAGGTGAAATTAATTTTAATGATCTATGTCATTTAATCCAATATATCAAAATACTGTTATTTTAGCTTATAATTAACCTACAATTACTGATGAAATGTTTTCCTTTCTTTGCTTTGTATTAAAGCTTTGAAATCCAGGGTGTATTTCACCACTGGCAGCGCAGCTCAGTGTGGACTAGCCCCAGCCGAGGCGCTCGGAAGCCGCGTGTGGCTGCTGGCTGCTGACCTGGGCGGCACGGGGCTCGAGGCATTCAGATGGGGCGAGAGGCGGGTGGGAGGGCACAGATGACCTCGGCAGGTCCCTCCCAACTCCCTGCCTCTATATTTAGCTAACTGCCACCTGACACAAGACAACCCTCGTGTGTTCCACTAGGTATAGTCTCCCTTTTTTCAAGAAGCTCCAGGAGATGAAAAAAAGCACCAATCCTAACTTTCTCATTGATACGTTTTCAACGAACACCTGGCCTGTTATAAATCATGAATGTGCTTGGGATGAAGACAGGAATCTATTCATTAAGCCCAAGGAGCTCCAGAGGCACTGGCAAGAAGCCAAAGGGCCTGAGAGGAAGACGAATCCATGTCCGATGCCAAGACCCATCAGATGTGGCTAGCGTGCACCCTGGAAAAACGTATGTTTAAAAATAAAAGTTGGGAACAACCTTGAATAAAAATTCACAAAGCAGAGGAACTCCTTGGATTTCTTCTAGGTCACTTCCCTGTTTGGATACTCTACCCTTCTGCAAAGGTCAGTCTAAAAAAAAAGTCAGGAACAAAAACAAAACGGAAATAGGACTCAGAGTACAAACTAAACAGGTTACCTCCGTGCGAGCCCTCTCTGCCAGGTAGCAACCTGGGTTCCCGAGGAGGGACGAGCACAGCAAAGAGGAAAGGGAAACGAGAGGCCACTGGCTCTGGTCCTTCCCCAGCTTGAAAGGGCTCTTTCTCTCTCCTCGGGGACAGGGCCTGGATGGCGTGGGGCTGTGACACGGCCAGGAAGACAGCTATGACTTTTGTTTACTGCCACTGGGAACGTGGACTCAAGATGGCCTTCGGAGGGCTCGCTACCTCAACGGGATCAAACTGTTTCTGCTGCTGTGCAGCTGCCAGGCTGACAGCTAACAGCACTGAAAGTCTTCTGTGTGCCAGGCACTCTTCGCGGTGCTGTCATATCATTATTCCTCGTTCAATTCTCACTGGACGCTTAGGACGTAGGTCCTGTTACAGCCTTATTTTACAGATGAGGACACGCAGTGGCACAGAGAGGTCAAGTAACTTGTCCTAGGTCCCCAGAAGTGACAGAATGGGAGTATGAAAATTAGCATAAAGATGCATAATGATTATCATGCTAGAAGAGCTTGGATATAAGCTAAATATATTAATAGTTATATAATATATAATTACATAACACATGAAATATATACTTATACACATAATATATAATTACATATAAAATTAGTATATGCGTATTACATTTATAAATATAATAATATAAGTATATTAATAAAGTACACGGGTCAGCTATGAAAGTACAGAAAATAAGAAATTACAGAGACAATGTAGGTGATATCTATTGTGGTTTCATTTTAATTTAATTTAATTTATCCTCAACTGAGGACAGTTTTTCTTTGCCTATTTTAAAGAGAGAGGAAGGGAAAAGGGAGAGAAAGAAACCTTGATCTGCTGCCTCTTGTATGTGCCCCTACCAGGGATCGAACCCACAGCGTAAGTGTGTGCCCTGACCAGGAACTGAACCTGCAATCCTTTGGCTACAGGACGACGTTCCAACGAACTGAGCCACACCAGTCAGAGCACCTGCTGTGGTTTTAAAACTTGTCCACAATTTCCTTGGCACTTCTCTCCAAAAGGTAGAGCCTAATTAATACCCTTTCCTTTGAGTGTGAAGGCTGGACCTAGTGTGTCACTCCCAGAAAACAGAAAGTGGCATGACAGTGTGTGACTTCATGAATTAAGTAGTAAAAGGCACTGCAGCTTTTGCCTTGTTCTCTCTTGGATCACTCAGTTGGGGGAAGCCAGCTGCCATCTTGTGTGGACACTCAAGCAACCCAACAGGGTGGGAGCTCTTGGTGGGGAGGAAGTGAGGCTGCCTGCCAGCAGCCAGCACCAACTTGCCTGACATGTGAGAGGACCATCTCGAAAGCAGAACCCCCAGCACCAGTTATGCCTTCAGATGACTGTGCTCCAGACGACATACTGAAGGACCCTGAGCCAGAACCACTCATATTCTGATCCACACATGCTTACTGTTGTTTTAAGCTGCTAAGTTTTGGGTACTTTGTTATGTGGCCAATGAGAACTAATCCACCTACCCACGTGACCCTCTAGGAAAAAGGAAGTTTTAGGCATTTGGCTGGCTTTGTGTGCTTCACTCCTTTGGGCAAAGTCATTCCCATTCTGAGATGAACTCAGGAAGCTAACTAACCTGTTGCCACTTAGCCTCCCTCATCCTGATTAAGCCACTCATCAAACAACTCTGGACTATGACTTTGCTTCCCAGGGACCTTCAGGGAGAGAATGAACTGATCGTACAGGCTCGAGGAATGTCTAGACTCTGTGATGATGATTTTTCAGGGCAACTTACTAAATGGTTTCTGATTATGATTTGGCTTCCTGTGGCGGCCTTGCTGTGCTGATTGTATGGACTTTGAGTACATCTGGCCCCTCTGATGATGACGGTTCCCCCTGGCAAATTAATAAGCCAGCACTGTAGGCTCTACTTCTTTGCTTTCTACTTGGTACTGAATCAATTTCTCAGGGTGAGCATCCCTAGGGCACTGATGAGAGTGAGCATCTCCACTTTCAGAGAGAAGCCAGTCCCTACCTATGGGACTTGGAACATGACGGCTCAGTCCTGCCCAACTGCCCACTGGCCTTCTTTGTGGTATTCATACCACCCTCCAGGCAGAAAAGAGCTTTTACTGAGATGGCACTCAAGGGATTCTCCTTACTGGAGAAGGCCCAGGAATCCTCAAATTTTTCAATAAATCGATCTCTTTTGTGAGGCAGTTTCTATTATTATTCACTGCAACATTTTTCTATTCAGTAGAGTCTGGAAAAATGGAAGTCCAAGAACGGCAAGGTTCAGTGATGCCAACTCACCTCTATTACTTTCTCTGAATACTTTATTAATCCTCTGGATAAAGAGCAGAGATGTTAAGAGTTTGCTGGATGTCTTATGAGGGTAAAATTTAGTGATTTATAGTTTATAAACCAGTGACATAGTAATTAAAAAAATCTTAGTAGAAGAACTATAATTAAAGACCAAGAAAATGTCCCAATGATTGTTGGTATGACAAAGAGTGTCTTCAAGTACCAAGTCTGGTATTATTACTACACAATGGTACTATACAATGGAATGTCAATGTTTAAGGGCTCCAATTATTACTAAATTACCCTTGAATTGCTATTTTATTATACCCTTGTTCTCAGTTTAATAACATTTACCATCTCACAAGTGTATTTAGGCAATTTGCTCATGTGACAAATGTCTGGAAATTAAGTACACACATACAAGAAGTATTTATTAAATAAACGTGCTAAAGAATACTAGTGGGCATTAAATAGTCAAATGTCCCTTGGGAGAATTTATATTAAAACTCAATCCTAGACATATCATGTAATAAAGGCTTCTAAACATAGTGCAACTCTGTACAACTCAAGGACAGCCAGCCAGTGGTAACACCTCATGCCATGTATTTAGTGAGCTGACAGGGGACCTGAAAATAAAATCAGAGGGAAAATTGGCAAATGGTGGGATTCTTGTGTTGGCACCTGCACTTGCCTATTGTCTCCCAAGGTACTTTCTTGAGCTAGAGATGACTGGAGAAACAGCCCATAATTTGGTAGAGCCCTGCAAGAGATGTTGATCAGGCCAGTTGTGATGGGGGACCCAGATAATGTGGCGTGACAGAGCTCCTATAGCTCCAACTGGTGCTTAGAGCAGAGAGAGGTAACAGGGAAGATAGAAACCTTCGCTCTATTTTCAAGGAGGGTGATTGCTGGCTTCCAAGACAGCCCGCTGGTATTCAGACCCTTGTGTGCTCTCCTCCCACAATGGCTCTGAGCAAGTCTGCACGATCAATAGAGTGTGGTCGTGGTGTTCTGAGATTAGGTCGTAAAAGGCACTGCAGCTTCCACCTCGCTCTCTTGGTTCACGTGCTCTGGGGAAAGCTGGCCACAACAGTTATGAAGACGAACAGCCCTGGGAGAGGTCCTTGTGGGGAGGAACTCAAGTTTGCTGATAGCAGCCAGTACCAACCGCTAGCCATGTGAGTGAGCCACCCAGAAGTGGGCTCTCCAGCTCTAGTCAATACTTTGTGAAAGACCTTAAGCCAGAACTACCTAGCTAGGCTGTCCCAAATTTTTGACCCTCAGGAAATTAAGATAAATGTTATTATGTGAAGCCATTAAGTTTTGGGGGGGGGGGTAATTTGTTACACAGCAATAGCTGACTTGGTAAAAAAAATCACTCAAAATGCTACTGCCCCACGTGAATTCACTAGAAAAGGCAGGGAGCTACATGTAGCAGACTCCATGGCCTATTATACCCACTGGAGCTTTCTTTGAGAACAAGAAGGTCGTCAGGTGCTGGTCATTCACGGGCACCTGACCATCCTCAAAGGGCGAGGTCCAGGCAATGCTGGTCCCGACAGACACCGCAGACCCACTTGCTGCTCCAGGGTAATCTGGCCATCTCGTCAACGAGGGCTTTCCATCTCAGTCGCTTTTTTTTTTTCTGGGTAACAGTGGCATGGTCCAGTGCTTGAAGGGGGTAGGATTCTTTGCTCCTAAAGACCCCAGGCCAACAGTAAACTAGCTCTGAGATCTCAGCAAAGGGCTCAAGTTAGGGCTGCGATTCACCTTCGGGCTTCTAACCTTCTCTCGGCTGTGACCAACTCCTATGTCTGACGCTGTCCATTCCCAGCAGGCACACGAAATAGGCCAGCTCCCTACAGCACTTGCCTCAGTACTGACCTCTGGCCTTGCCTCCCACATCTGCACCTCTAGCCCAGATCTCATTCTAAGCTTCAGACTCTTATATCCCAACTGCATCCTCTATGTCCCTATTCAGATGATCTCAGGGTTAACATGTCCAAAACGGAACTCGTGCTCTTATTCACTAGATTTGCTCCTTTGTTCTTCCTCCCTGTCTGAGCAGGTGACTTCTCTATCTCTTCAGTAGCTCAGGTCGAAACCTTGGAGTATCGCTGGCAATCCTTTCTTTCACATCCCGTATTCATCTGTCAGCAAATCCTGTCTGCCCGGTCTCCAAAACATATCCAGACTCTGTCTACCTCTCACCAAGCTTCTGCATTCCACCCCCTGCCAACAGTCTATTATCCATATAACCGCCAGACGGTCTTTTTATACTAGAACAACGATTTTAACCAGCACGGCACTATGCAGGCACGCTGGCGGGCGGCGAGAATTTTTAAAACCTGCAACATCTGACTATTTAGTTGGGGCACTGGCCTCTTTTCCCTTAGATTGTCAAATGTGCAAAATGACAACATCCAACATAACAATAACTGTCCAGTGTGAATGAGTCAAAATTATACCTATTTTGGGTCAGATCGGCAAAAAGTATATTTTTTTGGTGTGCCGCAGAGTTTCAGTAATTAGTTTATGTGTGCCAGGAGACGGAAAAGGTTGGAAGCCACTGTGCTAGAAGATGTCACATGTCGTTTCTCTGACCAAACATTCCCATGGTTTCCCATCATATAGTGAGTAAGGGCTGCACAATGGCCTGTCAGGCGCTCTTTGACGCAGGCGCCCCGCTGCTACGTCCCTCATTCGCTTCAGCCCGTCCCGGCTTCCTTAATGTTCCTTTAACACTTGAAACGTGCGCCTGCCTCCCAGCCTTTCTTTGCACTTGCTGCTTCCTCTGGTTAGGCTGCGCTCCCCCAGGGTCCCGGGCTAGCTCCCCTCAGTTCGGTCTGCGCAGACACTACCTTTCTGGCGAGAACTTCTCTGTCCACACTATTTTAAATTGCCCACGTCCTCCCCGTACCCTACACTCCCTTATCCCCGCACTGCCCTGCTTTATTTTGCTCCATACCACTCATCGCGTGACCTGCTGTGGGTCATTTATTTTCTGTCTTTCTCCACTAGACGATAAGGTTTATAAGGATAGTGGAGCTGTCTCCATTTTTCCATGCACTAACGTTTTCTTCTTCATCACATTTTCGATTATCTAAAATCACGCCCAGGTAGTTTATTTAATAGTGGATTTCTTACTCCGAATCTCAGGCACTTCCTAGAAATTTCCTTTAAATGAAGACTGACGGTCTGGGTGACCTGCAAACAATAGTGGGTACCAACTGTCGCCTAAAACTGTTCAGTTACCTCTTTTGCATTTAACTCTGCAGAATTCTGATTCTTTTAGCTCTAAGGTCAAATAAAAACAAGAACATACAAAGGAAGAAAATAAATTGATTAGCTCAATTTTCGAAATCTTTACAACCACCCCCTTCTCAATATTCTCCTTAAGATGGAAAATTTCCCTGTGTGCTAGAAAACAAAAGCATAATGGGCACTTTTCCTGATTGTAACTGACACCAATTAAAGTAATCTACATGATAAAGATTTGAGAGGCTGAGACAGCAGAATTAAATGTATTTAATACGCTTTTTTGCAAACATCTGTTGAAGAAAGGAAACCAATGCCAATAGGATTGTACATACAAGTGTTTTTAGCTGTAAGTGATTATGTTCTAATAAAACCTTATAGGAATGGGCCTTCTAAAGGTCATATAAATTAGAGATGAAGAGAAGGTTGCCTTACTCGTGACAAATGCAAGACAAATCCTTGCAAACCACATTTGGCTAGTTTTTTTTATATCAAAAACCCCTCCGAGGAGAGGCTATAAATGTTCTAAAAGCAGGAAGCCTTCCCACTCACTAATCTTCAGTGCCACTCTCGCACTCCCAGACCTCCACCGACAAAACCCCACACACCACAAAATGGCTCTCCAATAGTGTTTCAAAATAATGAATTAGCGATCTTCTTGCCAACCTTACAAAGGAAACAACCATGCTTTGTCCTCCTACAGTAAGTCCTCATGTAACGTCGTTGATAGGTTCTTGGAAACGGCAACCTTAATCAAACGACGTATAATTAAACCAACTTTACCACAGGCTAATTGATATAAACAAGAGTTAAGTTTCTACAGCATATTTCTGGTCACAAATACATCACAGAACTTCTAAATTAAGACCCAGAATTCTTGTAATATTAAACAGTGAAATAAATGTGAGCTATACATACATTTAAGAAAGATGAATAAACACAAGTCAGGTAATTCTTTTCCAAACTGCTTATTCCAGGTCAGGGTCACGGTTGGCTGGTGCCTATCCCAGCAGCTCCGGGGGCAGGGTGGGCACTGACCCTGGCCAGGATGCCCTTCACACTCATACCCACACTCATACTGGGATGATGTAGACACACCAGCTCACCTCACATGTACATCTTTGGGATGTGGGAGGAAGCTAGAGGACCCAGAGTAAACACATGCAGTCCTGGGGAGACTGTGCAAACTCTACTCACACAGTGGCCCCAGCCGGGAATCAATTTTTTTTTCTCATTAACATTGTAACAAAATAATGTTGAACAAAATGATGTTATTCAAGGGTCTGCAGCACACTGAGATTATGCCTTGTCCATGAGAAGCACTAGAAATGGGAGTCTTGAAAGGAGCACACCGTGGTCCATGTAGCCTCACTGCAATTATTATATGTCAGCCAACTCCAAGACCAAAATCCTTGGCAATGTCCAGACACAGTCAACACAGGAGTGTCTTCGGAGGAATATAAACAGGTCAAATCACAACAGAACAGTTTGTGGTCAATCCAACAGGCCAAAGTGAACAACCACCACTTCACACAATAGTGTTATAAACCTCACAGAGTCTGGAATGGGCCAGAGGGAACAAGTTTTACCTCTGACAACAGGGAGCCAGTCTATGTCTTTAAATGAGTCTAGACTGTTAAGTCACTGGGTCCCACACTTTCTAAAATAATGAGGAAGCTGCTCAACAATGTATAGGCAAGATTTCCCATCTCGAGGGATAAGAATCTAAGGTATAAGTGTGAATGTAAGAGCCCTGTGATGTGTGTAACTATGTAAGTATTGTCACCCAGGAATGGCACATATATGTTTCCAAAATATACACGTTAGAAAAGTTAATAGTAAATTCACGTATTACTCATTCGAGTATGAAATCTGAAATACATGTACAAGTTATTCTACAGAGAGGGAATAAACAGTTCCGTGGAGGTAAGACACTCAAATTCATGGCCACAAATGAACTGTTAATGTATTTGAAAAGGAGGGCCTAGTCCACTGTACCAGGACAGTGTTGGGTGACCTGCCCTAGGGACACAGTCAATCCCACTCTCTCCTCCTCATCAGGGTTAGCCCTGCAGAGGGAGTTAGAGGCACACCTCCCTTTCTGGTTCTCTTGAGCTATCAGCCAACTCTAGGAACTTATGCGAAGGTAAGCAGAAAAGCAGCTTATTGTCACCTGTTACTTGGGCACTGAACTCATTTTCAGGTTAGTAGGACTGTGAGTGCAAACAGAATAGGATTTTCCAGGTGTTTTGAGAAGAGGAGCTACTTTTTAGTATCTGAAGTCCTCTGGGACAATGGGATAAAAAGGAGAAAAGTTAGAAAGGACGATGGTAAAGGGTAAAGTTCTCTAATCTGGAACGAAAATGCCTGAGGTCATTTCCCTCCTTCTGGGTATTGCACCGTGAAATTAAATAGACCCCAAGGTCAGTGGTTGGACTAGAATCAGGGCTAACCAGATGAGGACTCTCTGCTTCAGCAGACTTTGTGGGAAATGTTGCAGGGGAAGACAAGAGCTCAGAGCCATTAAGCCTCTCATGCATCTTTCCTGAGTCTCAAACACGCCAGCCAGAATTCTAAACCAAAGAGAGACACAAACACAGCGAGAGGACTTAGGCCACACTGGTCCAGAGCTGGGAGTGGTGGCAGTGACCTGTTTCATTTTAATCTAGCTATATACCACCACATTTGATGGAGGATATAGTCCTGTATCCATTAGATAGTTATCCTTGGTGCCTTATCAGTGTATATGGCTAGGACCTGTCCTTTTTGTTGGGCTGCGCTGGGTCAGAAATAGCCATGGGAAAAGTTTTGCACCCCATGAAAACGTCTGCAACACAAAGAATCTGGAGAGGATCAAAGCAGAGGGGTAGAGAGATATGAGCGCGCTTAAGAAGGTCTCTATTTGTAGAACCAACAGGAAGCTGTGTAAGGAGTAGAATCCATTCTCTAACGTAACCCCAGAACCTACAGGAGACCTCCAGCCATCAGCCAACACATTACGCACACACACACACACAAAACAATATGAAGAGCTAAATCGATTATCACTATACAAATGAAGACTTAACCTTTGGCTGTTTAAATCTTAGGAGAGATCATTACTTATCATTAAACATTCTTTGCTCTAGATATACCCCTTATACATCAGAAACCTCCCCCTCCCACCTCCGCACCATCACCCACGACATGGTTGAAGAATCTGCTTCCCTCCTAAGATCCTGTTGATCTACTCGGGCCCTCAGTGCCTTCTCTCTACCATACAGGTTAGCTCAATGATGTCCATGCTTGTGTGACTTTTTTTTCCCCACTCAGACCGCACTTTAAGGGTAGGGACGGTGTCTGCACTCATGTGTGTCCCCTACTCACTTTCCCCATCACGTGCTGGTGTCAGCATGTCAGCAGCAGAAACTCTGGACCAAGGTGGAATGGGGAGAGACACCGACAAAAAGTGAGCACTGGTCTGTCTTCACAGGTGAATGCTCCCCAGGGTCTTCACCTCTGCCTCCCCGTTGGTCCTCCCAAGTCCATCCACTCACCTCCACTCACACACACACACAGAGGTTGGGGGCCCAGCTGCCCGGAGACTTGGACCCCAACATGCAGGTTATAAGTACCAAAAATGGGCTCGGTAGTCTTGGGCCTCCTTTCTGAGACACCCACTTCCAAGAGCCGTAGGAGTATCCGATGCTTTAAGTGACTTGAGGGAAAGGAAAAGAAAGATAATAAAGCATAGTGATTGAGGGCACAGATTCTAGCTGCACTGTCTGGGTTTGGACCCAACCTTCCATTTAGTTAGTTTTGTGTCCTTAGGCAATTCACTTGACCACTCCATGCACTCCAGTTTCCTCACCTGGAAAATGGGATGCTTCCTAGAACTGTTGTGCTATTTGGATTATTTGATTTGTATAAAGCATGGGGGTCGATGCCTGGCCCATGGCGAATACTATATAGTTTGTGACAGGTACCATCATCTAAGGGATGGGGATGACACCCCAAGGGACCCTTTCCCACAGGCAGAGAAAAGGGGAAGGAGGGCCAGGAAGGCCTAAGGCACTGGCTCGCAAAGTGTAGAGGGGGTCATGCACCTGGGAGCCTGTTAGAAAAGCAAACTCTGGGACCCCATCCTAGATTTCCTGAATCAGGAACTGTGTTTAAAACCCCTTCAGGTGATTCAGATCCAGACCTAAATTTGAGAACCAGAGGTCCAAGGAACAAAGAGAAAATCATGGCCTCCAATTCCAGCTTTGGATGACCAGCAGGTTAAGGCTGATGTGAAAAACTGGTGGGAAAAATGATTTCCTACCGAGAGAAAGGTTCAGAGAATTTCACTCAAACAGTGGTGGGAACCTATTTTTAAGAGGAAATTGTTGGGTTAAAAAAAAATAACCAACACATACGCAATTAAAATATCATAATATTTCTAGGATAGGACCGATCTGTCAAGTTTCCCAATGATAGCAATGTTAAAAGGAGTGACACCACCTTCTAAGCCTGGGGGGGTGGGGGGGCGCCACGAGTTGGCCCGTGGGGTTTTAAAGGTCAGTTAGAACAATAAAGTCTGACCAAGCCTGAGGTAGCGGAATAAAAATATGAAGGCGGGTCTTTCCATCTTAAAGCATCTTTACCATAGAATCACACCCTCACAAACCACCCCTCCGTGGTCTCTGGAGTGCTCTGCTGCTCTGAGGAGGAGGGTGGAGATGGGTCTGCAGGAGGCCAACAGAAACCTGGACCGCAGAGCCAGAGTGTTACCTCTGAACGGGTGCTCCGGAGAGCTGTTCACTGAAGTACCAACTCACGGGTCTGCCGACGAACCATGCGACATGCAGCAACAGGACCACAGTTCTCAATCAAAGGACCATAATATTTTGCTGCACTTGCGGGGGAGGTCACAGATGCTGAACAGGTTATATGGAGCTGAACACATTACAGTTGAACCAGATGTTAGGTGAAAAAGTTGTGAGTTGATGGAATTGTCACATAAGGGACTGCTCCATCTCCTCCCTCTCCACTTTGTCCTCCTCTTCTTCCCTGCTCTGGTGTCCACTGGCCACAGCTCGCCATTATTGAGTGTCTAGCTAGGTATTGTGATGTCAGAGGCATCACTGGACAAGGCCTGAGGAGAGACTAGCAGCCCCACCCACTTTGGAGACACATGGCCCTGATTTGAGTTTCCGTGATACCACGATCCCTCCATTTACTTGATAACATCTCACATCTCATACATCTCTGGAAGCCCTTCTCCTCCTCTCCCAAAACTAGTAGGATGCGACAGGGAAACTGAGGCGGGGAGAAACTCACCCAAGGTCACATGGCAATATCTTGGTACGGCCGTGAACAGTGCCAGAGCTTCCTGACCACTTGTTCACACCGGTCCAGGGGACCCGGCTGCCTTTTATAGAAAGTTTCCATACACCTTCTATTCCTAACCTCAATCACAAGCATTGCCGGCCCAGCAGGGTTCTCTGTGTCACAGGCTTAGTAACGTGCCCCATTTAGGCCGTGAGCACAGCTTGTTTGTACTGGACACTGGATTCTAGATATTCTTCTTGGGTTGCTTTGTTTTTATTTCAAACATGGCTACCAAATCAAGGCTTTATACATCAACAAAGCTGACTCTGATTCTCCAAGAGAAATCGGCAGCTTACCATATACAACCCTTCCCAAGTCCTCCCTAAGACACCAAGAAAGTCAAGAGTCTGCAGCTTGGGGTAGGAAGAAGACTTTGTTCCTAACTGCCCGTGGTGGGACAAGACCTATCTTTTCTTGTTTTCATTTTGAAAGCTTACAGTAACAGCCCTGACACAATGAAAGATAATCTAATAAACTGAGATCATCACGTTCTAATATATACTTAAATATATAATAGATATTTACTTTGAAAGTAACCAGGACGTCTTGACCTTGAGATCTGCAATGGGTACAGCCTTTGGGAAAAAGGGAAGCAGCTCCTCAGAATAAGATCTGAAGGTGAAGGTGAAGAACAGATATAACCTTTAGCACATGGCCTGCTCCACTAATCACTGAACAGATTCCAGGACCTAAATAAAGCCCCAGAAAGCAACCATATCGGAAGAACCGGCTCATTTATAAAACAACCGATGGGTGCAGGCAGGGAGTGCTCACCAGCCAATAAGGTGACTTGGTTTCCCAACATGACAGACGTACATTTCAACTTCGTAGTAAATAAGGTAAAACTTCATTGTAAAAGAGCCCCAACTGCCCCCCATGTGATCCGCCTTTGCTGCCTCCTCATGTGACTGGCCTCCCAATTTAGAGCGTAACCAACTCCCAATGACCTGTAATAACACCGTTCCCAAATTAGAGCTCTCAATTTGACTTGGCCTCGGTCCCTCCCTCAAAGCAAAATAAAGCATCCGTTTTCTTTTTTTCACATTCATAATACTCTCCTTTTTGAGTTGCCAACTTAAACCCTGCTCCAGTCAGATTGAGCCCTTCCTCTTTTTTTTTTTTTTTTTCTGGTTAGCCAAAGAACCCGATGGAAAAACACCAAGAGACAAAAACAAAAACAAAATCAGACGAAAATTCCAAGTAAGTGACATTCAGCTGGAAAAGCTATGATTCACATGCAAATAAAAATCTCCCTGAATTCACTGTTACATGACGAAAGCCCCTGGCTTCAACATAAAAAGGGCAGAATGAAATCACCCACAATTAAACTCACTCTGGAATACTGGAATTCTCTGGCCAGGCCTCCCCAGCTCATGATAAGAAAACCCCCAACTGTAACAGAATGAACCTAATTTTGTTGGATCCCAGGGCATCCCCACCTCAGCAGGCCTTCACTCCTCGACACGCCCCGATCCAACCTTCTCCACCTTCCCTCACTCCCTCTCACCTGGATTCGGCATAACGTACACCGAGATGGGGCTCAGACCTTCCCCCAAGGGGCAGCCCTCCTTTCTGGGCAGACATGAGGGGATGGCGAGCAGGACGCTGGACCTCATGCCCACACCCCCATCCCAGGATGCCAGTGTGCAAGGAAGCTTTTCTAAAGAACTCTGGGAGGATTCCCCCCAAGACCAGACAGAGCCCTCTCAGCTTAACAGTATCATCAATCTCTGACCTCAAGTCCAGGACAGAGATGGTTTAGCAAGTCACCTCTCCTGACTGGTAGATAATTTACCATCCCACTTCCGCTTTTTCTGCTCAGGGGAAAGCTGATGAGATACCACTTTCTTTTTCTCCCGAAGGTTTCCTTAGGAAGCACCACCTGCCTGAGAATCACAGAAGACTGCAGGTGGAAGGGCCCTCGGAGATGTGCTAGTCCTTCCTTACAGTTGTGGGGGTCCCACCACACGATTCCTCCTTGACAGTCACCAGGGTTGCACTACTCCCTAGCCACAGAGAGCCCACTTCCACTACTAAAGCCAAAATCAGCCTCTCTGGAACTTCTTCCCATTCAACAAAGGTCAGCTTTTCTGAAACCACAAAGAATAAATCTACAAATGCTTGTACACCCACATTCATAGCAACGTTATTCACAATAACCAAAAGCAACCCAAATGCCCATCAATGGGCGAATGAACAAACAGAATGTGGTAAACAGTACAATGGAATATCATTCAGCCTTTGAAAGGAATGAAATTCTGATACATGCCATAACAGGGATGACCTTTGAAAACACTATGCTAAGCGAAGGAAGGCAGACATAGAAGGACAAATATTATATAATTCCATATATATATATATATATATATATATATATGGTCTAGAAGAGGCATATTCATACATACAGAGAGTAGATCAGAAGTTACCAGAGGCTGGGGGAATGGGGGAAGTTGTTTAATGCATAAAGAGTTTCTGTTTGGGATGATAAAAAGGTTCTGAAAGTCGACAGCAGTGACAATAGCACAGCATTGTGAATGTAATTAATGTTAAAGAACTGCATGCTTAAAAATGATGAAAATGGCCAATTTTATGTATATTTTACTATAGTTAAAAATTACCAAAACATCTACTCCCTCTTTCACAAGATAGTCATCCCCCTAATTTTTTTTTAAGGCTAAAAATCTCCAGTTCCTTCTATTAATATCTAGATAGGATGATTTCTAGTCTCCCACAGCTCCCTTGCCACCCTCCTCTGGGTCCATTCTTTGAAAACCCGTTGCCCAGAACTGAACTGCAGACTGTGCTCAGCCCCCTCCTCCCCAGTGTCTCCCTCTAAGGCCCCCCGGCTGAGCCCCCAGTCAAAAACTGCACAGAGTGGGCCTACAGGCTGCCTGTTTTGACTACTGGGACAGAAAGGTCCAGGTTCAAAAACATACCATATTCCACTCCCACCCCCCACTGCTGCTTCCCTGGGCCCAGATCCATTTCCCAGACAGCTGTGGGCAGCTGCAGCAGAGAAATAAAACCAGCAGAGGTAACTGCAGGAGGGGGGCGGCATGGGGGGGTGCAGCACCTCAGCTAAGCACTCTCCGGCTTTTCCACAGATGCCCCTGGTTTCTTGTGGGTGTTTGGCAAATGCAAACGGAGTGGGCACGGGAGGCATCTCTCTACAGGCACTGGGGGGTGCCTTTTATCAGTCACCCGCTGCGGCCTGAGGCCACCATCATGGTGCTCAGTCACGCAGGCTGGACCAGCCTTGCTGGGCTTGACCCACTCACTCACCCCTCTGGGTCCATCTGGAAAAGGTTTGAAAGTTGGAGGCAGTAAAGTTCCCTTTTGCATTTTAAAGTATGTTGAAACTGAGCAGCCTGGGTGTTGGTTTGGTTCCACGAGTGCGTAATCCATTTCCTGAAAGTAAACTGCTCACCCTTTGGAAGTGGACCAGCAATTTCGGGGGATCGTTTGAAGTGTCACTAACTTAGGTAAATATTTACTGGCACAAGCCATGGCGCTTTTCTAGGAATGTCAGTTAATTTGCTAAATTAGTGACCCTTAAGGTGGCACCCTTAAAAACAATTAGCCTCTAACAGGTGAGCAATTTATGCCTCTCAGAATGGGGTATTGGGGGAGGGGTGCTTCTTTTACTAGTGAGAATAACCACATATAAATTAAACCCAGGAATGAATTTAACATCTCTAGCATCTAACTTTTCTTGACTCCTGATTTTCTATTAATATCTGAGCCAATGATGGGTTGACTTTGGAAAACTCCATTGTCTATACCAATATTTTGCCTGGAATTTGAAATGATGGGATTTGAAAAATCCCTCCTCTGTGAGCCTCAGGGACTCCACAGAGAAGGTCTCATATAATAGCCTCTCACTAAAAGACTGTGCCCACCTGGATATACCTGCGGACATGCCTCCCGTTCTCCTGTGTGGAACGATTTAGACTTCAATCAGTTGGCTTGAAAAAGCCTTTTGTTTTGAAGAATAAAAAGGTGATTTCTTTTCAGCTCAAATGATCACTTAAACAATCTTTTCAAAAAGACTCCTGTGCCATCTTCTCCTCCTCCTTCATGAAACAGGCAATCTGCAGGAAGTAATCTAAACTTTCTGATTAAAAAGATGTAGACAGATGAGTTTTCAGAGCTCTGTCGGGAAGAGAATAAGTGTGTGTGCGGTGGGTTCTGATGTAGGAATAAATCAAGCCAAGAAATGACTGTCAGTAGAGGAATCATAGAAGTGTATGAATAGGACAGAGAAAAGGGTCTTCTGGATTCCCATTCTTGTGCTCAGCCTCTTCTCAATCTCTTTAGGATCAAGGACTTGGGCGAAATTCACTTAGAACACATGGGACTGCGTTGGGCTCAGGCATCACCACCACCCACGTGGATCTTCCTAGACAGAAATGGGAGGTTCCCTGACTTTCCCCAACCCCTGCATGGTCCTGTGCCTCAGACTCTTCCCTACCTCCTAACCACTAAAGCCTGGGTTTCAGGCCAACTGTATGTGATATCCTGGAATCAGATGCCACCCACCTGCTAGTCCATCCCCATCAGGGGTATCCCAGAAGGAAGCTGACTCTGTGACACTCAGAGATGACAGCCCTCTCGTAGTGTCCTGGAGCCTGACCCTGTGAAGACCAGAGCATCCGCACACACTTCCGTCCTTCAAGAGCCAGGCCGGGTGCTCACCGGGTCCATAGCTCTTCCAAGGGAGGGCCCACCTTTGATAGCACTGCACAGCGGCTAACAGTGTAAGAAAACAATGTGCTGGCTGCCAAGAACACAGAGTTGGTTATCCAGGTAGCCAGCAACTCTGAAAACAGTGTTTTTCCTCTTCATTTCCTTCCTTTCCAACAGGCCTACATATAAGGCAGCATTGCTTAAGCAGAAGTCACCGAATGCCTGAAAAACAGGGCTGGCCTATATTGTTAGTAGAGTGGGAGTTTTGTCTTAGTGTACTTCCTTTTATGCTTTAATTTGGCACGTGTTTATTCTCCGTTGCATTATCTTTTCTGTTTATCATTTGAAGAATTCAGCCACAGTCAGAATGTAGACCCAGAGCAAAACATCTAGGGAAGTTGATTATGTGCTGAGAAAGTCCATCTTAAACACTTTTTGGAATAAGAATAAATGCTTAAAATATAACCAATGAGCAGTAAGCATCACTATGAACAGGGTGGCCAGGATCTGGGGAATGTCAGAGAGATTCACACGATGAGCCTTCAATGGGATGTGTGCTGGGAGAGGTACAGTTGAGAGTTAGGGACCCAGATATGGTGTCTGTTTGTCACTTGGCTACCACTGGCACCAGCACTCAACAGCCCCCTGGGAAACCACCTTATTTTACTTTTCTGTGAGTCCCACCTGTCCAGGCCTGGTCTGGGGAGTTAGAGCAGCCCCAGAGGACAGCAAATGGAATGAAACGGTCGAGACAGGAGGCCGACATGGAATTAAGCAAGGCCCCGCTACTTCTGCTATACAACTTACCGACATTTCCCATACAAACTCCCACCTCAAGACTCTCATGCGTGCGGCAGACTCACCACGTTAAAGGCTGCACTGTGGGATAACGGCTCCTTCTTCATCCAGGGACTCCTGACCCACACAGCTCTTCAGTGGAATACTGCCTCAGGTGCGTTCATCATATTCCCCCCCCACGGTCCCTGTAAGGCCAGGCCTGTAGCCCCACAGTGAATGTTAGGACAGCTGTCTTCACCAGCTCTGTATTTCTTCTTAAAGCGGGACGTTGCATCAGCCATTAATCTTTCCATCATCTGGAGAGGCGGTCTGACCCAGCTTACTTCTACTACTTGTCTTTTGGGAGATTTCCAATTCTCACTTTGTTTAAACTTCACAAAACTGCTGAACTGGTCTCCCCGCATATTTTTCTCTTGGGGCCCCATCAAGAAGTGACTAAAAGTTCTCCCAGGTGTCCCCTACACATAATGATGGATACGCACATATAATTACATTTACCTACTTAAGCTCTGGTTTAGTTTCTACCTTATTACTATTTAACATCTGTGAAGCACTTTTTAGAAAAGTTTGCAAAAATCTCTTTCTGAACATGACCACATCTAATTGGGAAAACAGGGATGGCTGGGCAGGTGGTGAGGAAACTGAGGCTGGCAGAGGGGAAGGGCGCGCTCAGGCCCTGCCGGCGGCCCCTCCTCCCATTCCCCTCCTCAGCCCGGCCCTGGGGCCTCTCGCTGTGAGGCTGAGCTGAGGCGCCTGGAAGCAAGTTCTGCGTGTAGAACGGCCTGACCGGTTCACTTATGTTTTCTTGGTCCTTCTTACGAACGCATCTAAACCTGGACGGACATTAGAAATTTAATAATAGTTTAGGAGCAAATCCCAGCATGTCTCTAAAGCAATAGAGAATCAAATTCTGAAAGCAAATAAGACATTGCTTTATTCTTCTTTCTCTGGCTCCGCTGGCAGGGTGTGAGGGAACTGGGCGTGTCGGGTGAGGGGGGAAGAGCCTCGAGAACATACCATTATGATTATCTAACAATAATAACACTCTCACTGGCAATGTCAACTGAAAAGATTGAAAGCATGAGGTTTCTTTACTCTTCATGGCAACAAGTTTCTAAAATTAAAAATTAAAAATATAAACGGCTTCATTATGTCTCGGCGATACTGGTTACCTTAAGTTTTCTTTAAACCTTAACATTATAAACCGAAGAATGTGCTGAGATGGAGGTTTCTGGGTCTTGTTTCGACTAAGTCATCTTTTCATCTTTTAATCTTCCAGAAATGAAGATTTAACAAATGCGACTACATTTAAGTAACTTAAGTTTAGTCAGCTGTCCCTTCAAATAAGCATATCAAAAGGTAATCACACGTAAAAAGGCCTCCATGTCCACATCACGACCCTAAACACTGTCTCTGCTCACGGTCCAGAAACATTCACAATCCTGGTCTCTCGGTCACAGCCCTGAAAATCGCGGCCCTGAAAATCACAGCCCTCCACAAGAAGCATTAAAAAAGGAGTGGTCATTATTTAATGCCCAATTCACCAGGCACTGCCTTATTTTTATTTCCTCAGAAGTAATTTTTTTCTCAAACAGAAAATCTGGCAGTTGTGTTAAGACCAATACACTTAGTTCTCACTTGTGTAGTCCTTACGCTACAGCTCCATGAAGCCTACAAAAAGATTTCTGTATAAAGAAATGCACAGTGACCTCAGGCACACACGTGAGATTTCCCAGCAGACACAACACGGGGATGAATGATGGTGGAAGACGGGGCATGGGCCACTCACAGTCCGCAGGTGATGCAATGCGGCCCCAGTGGGACTTGGGACACACTGGCTCCATCTTCTCTTGACATACACACATACCTGTCCCACCATCATTTTGCCTCCAAATCGTCCAGGTTAAGTATCCCACCCCGTTCCCTCTGTCTCAGGTCCCAGACAAGATCCTCAAGACAAATCGTGAAGGCCGTCAAACAGAAGTATTTCCCTTCATATATTCTGAGAGGTAGACTGGGAAAGACAGGCACAGGGAATAGTGACCATACAGAAACTAGCAATGCAAAAATGGCTTGGCTCAGAGTGGTCTCCCAACTACAAACAGGGCCTCAGAAACATAGCACTAGGTTCAAAGTCTAGGAATGTAATCTCTTGTGCCTCAGTTTCTTCATAAAAAAAATGTAAACATAATGCCTTTCTATCACGAGTCACTTCCAAAAAAGGACATGGAGAACGATGGTTTGCATATCTAAAGACTCATCACTACTGAAATGTTAAGGCATGCACTTTGAATGCCCTTGTCTAAAGATCGTTACTCCTATAAGCTAAAACCTCTACTCATGCCCAGACCTCAGAGTGTCTTCTGAAATCCAGTCTTTGCCTCCTAGAATCTTGCATCATCTGGAAAGGGAAGAAAGTTTAAACATTTTTGGTTGCAGATTGGTATTTTTAGCACTTTTAGAAAAGATTAGACTGTTTTTCATGTAATTCATTTCTTAAAATATTAGCACTTGTGTTTTAAGAGCACATAGCAGGGAGCTATTGTCAGAGAAGACAGGATCAGAATAAAGTGGCTGAGTGATAAGGTATATTGCTCATTCTCTTCTTTTGCTGAAAATATCTTCTAAATTCTCTACCTTCCAATTAGCAGTCTGAACATATCCCTGGCCCAAGGGACTATAGAATAAGAATCACCAAAACCAACTTCAAATATTTGGCCTTCCATTCCAATCTCCAAGAATGATGGGGAACTGGCTCATCTGAGAGTTTCCACAAAATTCTACCAGTCTGTCAGACAAAATTCAAACCCAAGTCAATAAAAAATAAGTGTCTGAAATATCTGTCTTCTTTGTTTCCCCCACTTCTTCCTGCTATTTCCTGGCTGTTTTACTACTTTTCAAATCTCACATAGTACAAAGGAAGGGAAATGACACTTGAAAGGAGTTTGGAGACAAGGTTGGGTCAAGCAGAAGGTAAAATAAAAGGCCGGGATTATCCAGTGTGTGTATGTGTGTTTGAGAGAGTGTGCGTGTGTGTGTTGTGTGTATGCATATGCACACAATTACAGACAGGTAGGCAGGCAGAGAGGCAGAGAGAGAAAACAAATGAATGAGAATTGGCTGCAGGTCATTAGAGACTATTTAAAAAGCATTCAAATACTAGTATAAACCCCACGAGACGAATTCAGTAGACAAAAATGCCCTTTTAACCAAACAGTTCCAACATATGCGAGAACTTCCTCCTTTCGCTAAAGCCAAATATTTTACTGTGCTTTAAAAGACTAATTAAAACAATATTGTGGTATTCAAGCATGCGTGGGTTATGACTTCATAAGCAGACACTGGATCTATGGTGAGTGTTATGCAGGGCTGTGAAGACTGTGCTTTGTTTCATTAATATTCGCATATCCACTTAGTAAGAGCTGTAGCCTGGAACTATGAGATTTCCATTACAAAGCCCCTGAAATGCCAGGAATGAGTCATGGCATTGTGCCTGGGCACTGCACTGGTTTTCTCCATTAACCAGGCATCCACACTGACAACTTCCAGGAGAAAAGCTGAATGAGTCAGTTTCAGGAATAAACCACATTAGAATACTATGTGCGTGGAGGAGGTAGAGTAATAGGAATTGGGATTTGCCTTGTTATTGTTTTGTTCTCTTTAAATAGAAACAGTCATAAAATCCATTTCTCCAAAGACAGCAAAAAGCATAGATCCATCCAATTATAAAAATGCTAACACCATGACCAGGTATGTTACCCAAACGCTGCACAGTGTTGTAAAGCTGCTGGGGTCAATGAAGGTTTTTCAAGGACAGTTCTCCCTTGAACCTCGGGACCACTCCCAAACATCTTTCCTGGTCCTGACTCTTCTTCAGGTGTCTTCCACTAGCTGGCTTTCCCAGAGAAATGGGAAGCCACCAATAGATAACAAAATGAGGGAAATGCATGGCCAGAATGCAGGCAGAGAAAAACACACTTGACTTTCAAACGGGTCTCTGGCTTCAGTGGCGGGCGAAACGTGCAATGCAAAGGGCTCCAGACTGTGGCGACCTCTGTTGCATCCTGTCATGTCTCCTTTAGCCATTCTTGTGGAAATTGGAGTCCAAATCTCATTAGTCCTCTCCTTTCTCAAGAATTGCTTCCTATGCTTAAGAGACAAAGGCCTGGAACGCTGTCATCCTGGCCATTGATTTAAAAACTTTATTTAAGCACATTTTGGGGAATCCTGGCAAGGTGGAAATATTGAAGAAGGTATTGGGTTGGGCCAAAAAGTCCATTTAGTTTTTTCCATAAAGTAAACGACACATTTTCCATTTTCACCGATAACTTTATTGATTTGGATAATTTGAGTACATCGGCTATTTCCCGCTATTGGTTTCTACTGCGTAGAGGCCAGGGGTGCTGCTAAACATCTTCCAATGCATAAGACAGCCCCACAGCAAAGAATTATTTGGCCGAAATGTCAATAGTACCAAGAAACTTTGCAGACCACTTTTGACATGTTTGAGCGGTCACAGCACCTTCTCCATACGCTGCACAAATCTTTTTTTGCATTTCAGTTGTGTTTTTACCTTTTTGTAAAATATTAAAGCATAATACACCAAAAATGTTGCTTATTTTCTTCCATCTTCAACATTAAAATGGCTACACAAACATTCACCAATTTTGAGTTTTTTAAAAAGTGGACGCCGATATGACAGCAGTCACAATTACAATCTCACAAAATTGTTTTGAATGAAGTTAAAGACAACTAAGCGCTACTAGAGCCATCGTGTGGCAAAAACTAAATGAACTTTTTGGCCAACCCGATACTAAAAAACATGAACAGCTAACACCTTTTCAGAACTTTTGATCTTACCAGGAGTTTGAAACCTGGACTGTAAGATGGTTTGAAAACGGAGAAGAATCATGATGAGTGGAGAAATCTGAACATGCCAAAGACTCTTGTAAAGCCAAAATATGATGTTCATTAACGAGAATGATTACGATGCGCCAGCATCTCTTTCCTACCACGGACCTGCAGCGGTCGCCAGTGGCTCCGCTGCCCAGACGTATACTCAGTTGTTCCACATCGTTCTGAGGACTGAGCCACAGGCTTGCTTTGTCTTTTTTTGGATTTGGCTTCCAACATTTAGGCACGAGGCAGCACACACAAATGAATAGATTAACTGAGCTCATTTAAAGGAGTCCTGCCATGGAAGGGTTGTTTTTTAGCTCTCTATATTTAGGTTAACGTTTGTGCCCATGCAAGACACTGACTAAAGAACTGAGTTTCCTAAACCTGGCAAGTGAGGAATTTCTACCATGAAATCTTGCCCCTAGCAGGCTACTTGCCTGTTCACTGGGGCTCTGATGTCCCCAGAGTGGCAGAGCATTAAAATAGGCCAATTAAGGTGACCTCCTTTATCTTACAGGGTGACTCCTGCCTCGCCTGCGGAAGTGCAGCAAGCGCATGTCACGTGGGGAAGAAGGCTGGTGAATTTCCCTATCAGACAAAACTTGATAAAATTTAATGTGATAAGACAACTCCACTGAATTGCTACCAGAAGCAATAACTTCCGTTAAATCACAGGGTAAAACTTACATATAGTAACAAACCCTTCGAAGCGCTCCGCTGCTTGCCGAGACATCGATTCTCATGTTCTTACACGGTTGCTTAATCGGACCCTAATGTGTGGCTATGGGATAAGTTTAGAGTTTGGCCCTCAAGGAAAAACTTCAGAAAGATTCCGTGGCTTCCCGGCTAGGAAATAAGCTGCTCTCCATGGTAAGGAGGGGATTCTCTGCTTTCTTTCAAAATCTCTCCCCATTCCATTGATAGGAGTGTCATTTTGGGACATGGCGACAATGTCATAGTGACAAGAGAGTCAGTGGATTTCCTTTTTACGTTTTTGACTTTTAAAGACATCTGCAGAAAGGTAGCCTCCATCTGTGTCCTGCTGGCAGAGACTAAGCACCTCTAAGGGAGAAAACAGCCAGGATCCACTCATAGTCGGAATGGACCTTTCGAGAGCAGAATCAATCATCCCTTGCGTTCTCTCTGGTTTCTCAAATTCTTGGGCATGCGGAAGAGGTCAAGCTGCTGTTTCGTTCTTGCTTTAGAGAACCTCATGCAGAAATTTATGTCCAAAAAGCAGATTGAAGGAGCAGCAAAACTCCTGCCCTTCTGTCCCTAAAATTGGAATAAATTTACTTGGCAAAACTCTTTGCTGCCACTGAATATCTTTACTTCTTAAATGAGACAAACCTCTGGCCAGGCTTCTCGCTCGCTCTGCAGAAACCCAGCCCTCTTTCACATAACCTCTCCTCCCATCGAAAAGAACGAGAATGCCATGCTTTAATATTCTGGCACTTCCTATTTGATGCAAGTGGGACACTAAAATGGATTTAGGTCCCAAGAGGGGAAGTAAATGGATTTGCTTCACTCCCCACCCCCTTAATTATACGTGCCCAAGAGTTTTTAAGGCTCAGAGAGTAGGCTGCAGGCTCGGGGGCATCAGAGGCCGCAGAAGGCAGGGAAGCGTGGCCCCCAGAGTTAGGGTCTGAAGAAGAAACCAACCCAGGTCTGTGGGTTGAGGTTTGAAGTTTAAGACTAATGGCCGTGACTGTTTACACAGACAGAAGACAGTTATTTAAGGGTGAAATCTGATCTACCTTTAGCTCAGCCAAATGATGACCCGAGAGAAGTGTTATGCTGTCTCTTCTGAGGCTCAGATGCTGAAGGGCCCTGCAGACCTGGTGGGGCTGCCAGGGGGGCCCACTGCTCTCTCCCTCCCCGCCAAGGGCTGCGGAGCCCTCCACCCCCACCCCAGGGCCCCGGTGTAGACCTTCCCCCCAGGGATGCCCGGGCAGCCTGACAGCAGGTGGGGGATTCAGTGGGCTTCCAAATTGTTCCCTCTAAGCAGGCGGAGAGGGTGAAAGAAACCGGTCCAAACTTCAAGTGCTAAAAGCAGCCGGCAGCCTGCTGTGCTGACACCGTCCAAAGCCTGTGGTGGAGAACAGGGCGGTCATTATTTTTTCACTGGTCCTCAGAGAGCGCGGCCGTTGCCTGTATTGTTTGCTAACTTTGGAAGCACCAAATAAGGACGACTTTTGGTTCAAGGTAGGAGCCATGACTGTTTATATGACTTCACTCTTTCTTACATAATCTGTTCAACAGGCCCTTTAAGCCTGAGTTTGAAAGAGCCAAATTCTGCCTCTGGACAAACATGTGTGGCTCCCATTGAAGGTGGTGTGACTTGGCTGTCAGACAGATGGGGACCAACTTCACTCTTCAGCGAGGATGTGGAGGATAAGTAATAGTTTCCAAAGCCAGTTGCGATGCTCTGAGCAGAGCCACTGGAGAAGCGTGGAAAAAAGTGCCTTCGAGCTGAAAGCAGCACATACTTCCCATTATTTACAAGTGTGCTTGTCCACCTTCACAGCTGGCAAGGCAACCTTTGAGAAAGGGCCCCAGGCACCTGTCTGGAGGTTATTCAAGACGCCTCCGGGTGAGCCTCTACCGCTGGCAAAATGCAGCCTGGCCCACAAGATCACTCCTCTAGCTGTTAATAAGGTGACATTTCACTCCCAGTCCCTCCATGGGAAGATGCACAGCAGGTTTCAGAGCAACAAATTACTTTATAGTTGCACTTGATCATTTC
Organism: Mormoops blainvillei; assembly: GCA_004026545.1. NCBI lineage: Eukaryota > Metazoa > Chordata > Mammalia > Chiroptera > Mormoopidae > Mormoops > Mormoops blainvillei. The sequence continues at coordinate 33,439 of PVJD01001438.1, read as the reverse complement.
ATTGTTCCCATGTTTCAGACAGACATTTTATGATAATTGGTCTTGATTTGGTATTACACATAGATTTACTGTATACTACGTTGTTCCAAAAAGAATTTTAAATGACTAACATGAGGTCTTAAGAACTGCCCCCTCACTGCCATAACACTTACAAAACAATATTATGCTCTCATAATAACTTGGGTGACTTTTTAAAAACCAAAGGTAGCCTTCACACAGCTAAAGATGAAAGCTTATCGGACCTAAGGCATTGCAACCCTCAAATTTTTTATTTAAAAACAAATGTCAAGATGACAGAGCGTCTTCCTCTCAGAGGCCCTGTGAACCGCGGGCAGCCCTTCCTGAAGCCCTGCTGAATCCAGCTGAGAGGTGCCTTGGGGGTGGGGGGGTGGGGTACAGTCCACGTCCCGGCGGAGTGCCATGTCTGTAAACGACAGTCCCCTGTGATGGTTTTTAATCGTGTCCACCGCCCCTCCAGCCGAGCACAGGCAGTAAAGGTGACTGCATGCATCGCGAGGCTCAAAATAAATAAACCCAAACTCAAATCAAACAGCTGCCTATTCCCTAAAGAAAAAAATATGTAACCTGAAAAGGAAGCAGTAGGTGGGGGTAATGGTGTGATATTTCCTTCCCCTGCCCCCCACTCAAAATCTCTGCACCTCCCCTCCTTTCATTCTCCCCACCCTCCAGTTTAACTTCCTGTGAGGGCTGTGCTGTACATCTCCCCTGAGGTGTCAGTGCAGGCCTACGTGTTGAGCCCTGATAATCCAAGCTTCGATTTCATGCCCGCTGGCATCTGGTGTGGTGCCATGTTCGCTGGAGCTGAGATGTAGAGACCTGCAACAGGTTCAGATTCCAGCTTCACACACATGGACTGAAGTCTGAGACCCCTCTGGCCTGACACTGCAGGCCCCCCACAATCTTGTCCCACGCGGCCTTTCCCTCCCTCTCTCGCCTTCCCCAACCCTACGCCTCAGTGCAGATTCTGACTTGGCAGGTGCTACCCTCCACCTGGAAGGGCACTGCCCACCTTGCTCAATGGGGAAATCCACACCTGCACTTGGGCAAATTCACTGAACAAATACTCACACAGCACTCACTGTGTGTGTGCCTGGCGCTTTTCTAAGTGCTCTACACATCTCACTTAATCTTTACAACAATCGTGAGAGGTAGGTACTATTATTAACCCCATTTTAAGGATGCGGAAGCAGAGACACAGAGATGGGATCGCGCCTGCTCAAGGAACCACAACACGTTAAGTAGCAAGGCCAAGGGTCACACTTGGTGGTCCAGTCCCATAATCTGTGCTCTTTTTTTTAAATCCTTGCCCTGAGCATATATTTAAGGATTTGAGAGAGAGAGAAACATTGACTGGTTGCCATCCCCGCCGCGTGCCCCAACCAGGGACCAAACCTGCCACCTGGCTATGTACCCCGACTGGGAATCGAACCTGTGACTTTGTGTCGTATGGGACAACGCTCCAAGCAGCCAAGCCACACCGGCCAGGGCCAGAATCTGTGTTCTTGATTATCATGGCTGGCTGTTTCATAAAACCTGCATGTCCTAATTCCAGCTAAAATTCCTCCTAAATTCCACTGTCCTTTAGTGGTATCTCTCTTATGGTCCTGTCATTTTCTACCTAATTTCAAGATGCTTGTGGGCATTTCCTCTTTCCTGGTAGATGGTAAGGTCCTTGAACAGAACCCATGTCTCTTTAATTTTGGCCCCTATAGCTCGCCCCTGAACCATGCGTGAGCTCAGTGGGTGCCTGTCAGTATTTACAAGTAGAAGGAAGCAAACAAAGAAGGAAGAAGGAACCCACTCCACTAAGGGATCCCCTGCTGGAGTGAGGAAACTTCATTCTTTGTTCTTACCCTATGCAGTTGCAATTTTTATGTTTACTTTTATTGTTTCAGGAGCAATTTCAGCTGCTACAGTGAGAAAGGCAGGTAGTCTTAGAGATTAAAGCTCTGTCTCACGGGCATGGGAGGCCAAGAGCAGTCAAGTTCCCCTTTGTTCTTCCCATATCCCAGAGCTGCTTGTAGAGGAAGTGGTAATGACAGTGACAACAGCAGCAGTAACAACAACAACAACCACTCTCAACTACTGCGTACCAGTGTTAGGCACGTTATATCCAGTGTTTGCAATCCTTACAATAGCCCTGCAAGGCAGGTCTTACCATCCTTATTTTTTTGCAGATGAGAACTGAGATTCAGAAGGGCTAATTCATTCGGCCAAGGTCACAAGTTGGTAAAACATGGTACGGAGGGCGGAACTCGATGGTGCTTTGCCCAGCATCTGTCTGGGCTCCGTCCACTACACAAGCAGTGCCTATGGCCCCGAGGAACAACGAAAAGCAAGTCACCTTGGCTGTCCATTCCCTACTTCCTGGACTCTCTCTGTGGTTTAGCCTTTTATGTGAAAAGCTACCCTCATGCACGGTTCTTCCAAGAAACCAGATGAAGAATAACCTACTTTCACATTGTTCAGAGTCCTTAATTATTAGGAACACACAGGGCAACGATAAAAATTGTACCATGAGATCTACAAGCGGGGGGTGCACTTGCGGGTGGAGGGCAAAGGATGGGGCCCGACAGATTTGTTTGGATTCAAAGTGGCAGAGACAGAGCTAAATGTTCTGTTTATTAGAAAGAATAAATCACTTTTCATTAATCTAGAAAGTTGTGTTAGTCGCACCACAACAAACACTCAATGCTTTCACAACATCACCACAAAGACATTTTAGTGGTCTCGGTGTAATCAATGGTTTTCATTGCACAGGAAAAGCAATGCAAAGCAATGAGACTCTCAGGTCATCAGTCAAGAAGCAGGAGCCGGGCGCGGAGGGAATCCCTCAAAATGCAGCACACACTTAAAGATGATTCAGCTCTGATTCATCGAATCTGGAATCATATTCTATTTACTCTAGGATTCTTGGTGCGAAGTGTTCCCTAAATGCTGGCAAAATCAGCTTTCCCTGCTCCTAAATGAGAGACCACTTCCTCTAACACGCTCTAAACTCACAATACACTTAAGATAGATTTGTTGCGTGGGAGAGAAAAGTGGTGCTAACATAAGCAGAAATACCAGTAGCTACTGTGGGCCCAGTTAAAAACCAACCACATTAACAGGAGACGAAATAAGAGAGTCGTGCTTCTAAAGAGAAATACCCCCATTAAAAATTCTTTATCGGCTCACTGCAGCCAAACCTAGTACGTTTGCTTTCTAGCCATGCTGATTTCAAGTCCGTGACTTTTTCCCTTAAGCGAGCAGTCCATGGAAAGCACATGCTCTGAGCAGAACTTCCAAGGAGAAAGCTACCACCTTTCCTTCTCTAACAGACTCCAAGCTGGAGGTATGTGGACCATTTAGCAGTCTCCTACAAGGAGCAGAATATAAGGAAGAAAATGTGGGCCCCGTATTCAGGAAGTTTCACGGGAATCAATTTCTGACAGTAATCCAGGCCGCAGCCACAAACTCGGCAGCCTGGCCACTGCTCCGGCTGATCAGCGGCATTTCTCCTCAATTTAAACGAAAAGAAGGCAAAGTGTGGCAGCCGAAGCTAGCTGTACGCTGCTCTGTCAGCTTGGGCACTGATCCGAGGGTCATCCTCGTTCGGTATCTTTCCCTGTCTGTTGATTCTTTCTGACCCTGCAGCGTGACATGGTAGAAGAAGAGCACAGACTCGGGAGCCAGACTGTCACTTACCTGCTCTGTGACCTTGGGCAAGTTACTTGACCTCTCCTCACCTATAAAAACGGGCCTGAAAAATCACAGTACCTATCTCTTAGGGATGCCACAGGGAGCAAACTAGCAAGGGGATTAAGTTAAAACAGAAATGACGTATATGTGTCAGCGATTATGATTATTAACATTATTACTTCCTCCTTTCTATCTTCTTTGCTTTCTTTCAACAAATATTTGATGAATATGCCCACTAGAGCCAAGACTCTACACTGGATGCTATGTGAGCTTCAAACATAGACAGGATATCGACCTTGCCTTCCAAGGAAGGACCGAAGGTAAAAAGCAATAATAAATATGTACAAATATCAAATCATGACACTGTACACCTAAAACTAATACAGTGTTATGTCAGTTATTCCTCAACTTAAAAACAATTTGTGAAGAAAAAATAATGGAAGAACGGTGGTATGGGAAGGTACATCTGGTGGTGGCCTGCAGGAGGGACTGGGGCGGGGGAGAACAGTTGGGAGACAACTGCACAAGGACAACTTGGAGCGGGAGGGAGGCGGGCCCCTCCACGGAACAGCTGTCCCGTCCAGGAGCTCTCTCAACCTCTCTCCCCCACAGTTCTCGAAGTCAACAGGAGGATAACACAGCAGAGTGTGAGCACAGTGCCTGACACACGGCAAGGACTTAGGAAACATTACCCAGAAAATAAGAGTCCCCACAATGAAAGCAACATTGCGAATGAAGAATCACTATGCAACTGGGAGTGAGTTACTGGTGGAACAACTATCAGGTGACAGGAAGAGGAGCGGGACATGGAGATTTCCCTCAAGTTGCCGGCCCTTGGGGCAGGTTATAAAATGAAGGAGAGAGAGTCCGGGGGCACTTCAGGATGTGGAGGAATGGCCTGCACCTCTCCTCAACTATTCATTCAGAATGACCTGGGGTCACGGGACAGCGTAGTCACCGGGGTTCAACAAACGTGTAAACTAGGGAGAGAATAAAGCCAGTGCCATCCCTGGGCAGGGCCCCAAGGGAAGACAGGGGAGGCTATTCCCTCAGACTCTCAGCCCCAAGCTGCCAACAGTGCTGATTGTAGAAATCACTGCACCCCACGAGAGGACAGTCAGCATTATTGTTTCCTATTTTAAGGTGAGGAAACTGGGCTGAGGTCACTTGGTGAGTTGGTAACAGCTGAACCCGGAGCCTAGGCCTTTGTCTCGGACTTGAAAACCTGTTCCTCTTCCAGCTGTCTCTCAGGGCTGTTTTCGCCCCAATCAGCCTTCACAAACGGATCTAAAACTACACTGCAAATACAAGAGCGTGAAATTGGAAATAAAATAGGTGCTTCTATATCTATTTTAATCCCATTTATTTTTAATAACTACTGAGGTTAGGCTTTACATGAAAGCTGAGAAGTTGTTTTAAATCTTGATTTAGCTCTTGGTTGACAAGTAAAATATTGTCATTCTGCTCAAGTGAAGAAAAGGGCCATTGAATGTGTCACACTTATTTAGCTTTTCTTTAAACTAAGCAAACACCTCCTGGGCACTTTCTTCCAGGGTCTTAAGCACCTGTGATTTACCAGTTTTTGGTTTACTGGTATGTACCATTCCTCCAACATGTGGCACATATGTGTCTGTAGGCCTACGGCAACTGGAGGGGTAATATTCACTGTCAAGAGCACATAAATTCTCATCTTAAGTGGGAATCATTTGTCCTCTTGGTTGAGCGTCTCCCACGATATGTGCTATTTATAAGCCAAAGGCATCTGGCTCAGAATGAGGGCTAATGCAATTACAGTAAATATATTAATAATACAAATTGGTTAGATGAAGCATCTCTAGCATGAGCAAAAACAGTTATGTCTATAAGCCCACCCTAACGTGGAAGTAAATGATAGCCACAAAGCATTGCTGTCCCCAGTGCTTCCCATGGGTCCCTCTTTCTATTGATTTTGGTAGTCCCCTCTTCACCTCAGTGGCCTGGAATGACGCTTCTGGGTTTCCCACAATCATCTGCTTCTACTAATGCCCCTAAGTGTCAGTCTTGCTTAGTCATGGGTGGTTTCGAGTTCCCTCATCAGACTTAATCTAAGAACCAAAGTCTCTTTCTTACTGGGTTTTACCTGAACAACAATGGAAGCAATTTGCCTCTTACACTCACTCCTTGCACTTCAGAGTTCACACCTTGCCCAGCTGTGTCTCCTTATTACTAGGAAAGAAAATCCATTACTACTCAAAGTAAGGGAAAGATCTCAGGTTGAGGCAGCTTTTTTCTTCCCTAAGTCTGAAATATCAGGCAAGTAAGTAGTTCTAGTTCTTTCAATCTGTTCAGAGTTCAGTTGGCACATTTTGGTTATCCTAGATCAAGAAAATCCTCCAAAATCAGGGTTCATTAAGAAGGGTCGGAGAGATGCAGATGGATAATGATCAACCAGGAATTAATGAGGATTGAGGAAATCTAACCAATTTCATCGGGAAATCTCTGTGATCATCCATCTTTTCTGCCATCAGCTCCAAATTTGGACCTAGGCCCTGAAAGGCAAAAGGCAAATCCATCCATCTTAAACGTCCACTCAGGTGAAATGCCATTATATTGTGTTATTGTCCAGAGCTGCAGAGAGAAACATTTTTTTTCTAGTTAATCTGTCAGCCATCAGTTGTTCCCCCATTAACTTGAGAGAAGCATCTGGTTTATGCTCTAGAATAAAATACCTCACAATTTATCAAAATAAAACCCCTAAGAGCTATTACTGAAATGAAGAACGGTTTGTTATTTGTTGGAGGCAGTGGATTCAGGCTTTCCCATGAAGTTCATGTTCTGGCATTCTTATCTTCAGGGTCTGCATTCTCTGGATGAATTGGAACCTAATAATCATACCTGTTTTACGATTTTAAGCATTCCACATTAGCACAAATTAAAGCACGTTCATATGGCTTTTATAATGGAAGACAATGATCACCTCACTGTATAGTAAAATACTATTCTTCCTAAGAGTTCTCGAATCCATCTGTTAACATATCCCAGTATCCACAGACATTCTCACATTTTTCCTGCAGTTGTTTGTGCTCTGATATAGAGCACAGACACAGCACAGAAAGAGAGGAAGATCTTTCCAAAATGTTTTTAGACCAAAGAGAGTAGAAAGATGATTTTATGATACTTCAAATAAGTTTCCTTTCACTATATCCTGATCTCACTTTATGATAAACAGATATGCTCCTAAATTACCTGATGTAAAGTCACATTTTAATAAATCGAAGCTCATTAAAGGAACATACATTCTGTGTGTGTGTGCGTGTATGTTGGGGCTATATAAATAAACATATATTTCAAACCTTTTAGAGGTAAAGATCATATCTTTCTTGGAACAAGTACTTTGAAAAACACTGTTGTTCAACGCCAAATGGTTTCTCCCTTATTTCAGAGTTCCTTGAACTAAACAACATTGCTTAGGGAGTGAGAAGGAGGGAGAAGTAGAGAGAAAAAAAGAGGTGGGAGAGAGGGGAAGAGGAAGAGCAAGGAGAAAGGGTGGGAGACAGAAAAGTATGCACTCAGGAGAGCGTGCACTCACTGCTCTGCCCAGTATCCCTGAGCCCGCATGTGTCCTTGACGAGCATGATAAGGGAGATGCGTGTCTGCTCCCTCCGAAGCCTGGCTCAGTTCTGTTGTCACTCACATAGTGTGAGCATCTTGTCATGCTCAGCAGACATGTATATTTTACATAACAGGCCATCCCTACAAAAACCAAAACAACACAACTCTAACCCAGGACGACTGCACTGATAGTCAGTTAATCTTAAAAGAAACTGGTTAAAGCATGAAATCATAAAAATGGTACACTCATTATACATATTAGCTGATATTTATTATATATATTCATAGGTATTTAAATATATGAGTGCACACTTATTCACAAGCTTGGTGTAGGAGCAATGCCTTGTTTTTAAACAGGGGTCCCCAGTCTGGAATTCCTAATGGTCTTTCTTGTAAAACCAGAAATCTGCTATAATTTTCAGGTTCCGTTCCTTTAAAGAAGAGGAAAAACCCAAAGACGACTGAAAATCAATTCGACTGTGGAATCTGCCTAGGTTTTTATGAATTCCCTCTTAATCTTCTAGAGTTATTGTGTTTGTACTTAGCCACAATTTTGTTTTTTAAGCAAATTCATCATTGACAAGTCTTTCCAAGACAACAGTATAATTTTCACAAAAACACCTCTCCTTTTCACACCCTTATCAACTGACATAATATTTACTTACATGTCTTCACTGGAAAAAGTACAAGTGGCATAAACAGGTTTGAGAACAAACAACTCACAACTGGCTCCCAAATGAAGTGACTGGAGAAGCGGTGGAGGGGCCCGGGGAGGCACTACGGAGCGGCATAGACACCTGGCACGCTTGCCAGAGGGAAAGGAATCGGCCCGGCTGGACCGGCGGGTGCGCCCAATGCGCTCCTCTGCCCCGCATCTGAGGCTCAGCCAAAGAAATCGCTAATGGTCTACTCCAACGCTGGAGGGGAAAAAATGGCCAGGTTGGACCTGGGGAGGGACTGTAGGCTGGTCTCTAACCTGACGCCTTTCTAAAGCTTTGAAGGGTAATTCTGTCTGCTCAACTTTTACCTTACAGATTACTGGATAAACCTCTTAGACGCAGTAAGGAACGCTGCTGCAAACTGGACAGAAAGAAAAAGCAGTCATGCTTTTAGCTACACAGAGAGAGAAAAACCAAAAGGTAGAATATAAGCATATATTATAAAAGTATTTGTATATAATGCATTCATTATATAAAATTAAACATATTATATATGTTTTATATAATATATTCTGCCTTTTAGTTATACGTGTATATATATGTACATATATATGTACATAAATGTTTATACATATGTCTATGGTACATATATCTGTGTGTGTATACTTAGCTGACGGTGCTTCATGAGATGTGGAGGTTCACAATGTAGTTTAAGATCCTTTGACTAAAAATTTTAATCCCTAAAACTCCAGCTAGCTTGAAAAATCAGCTTAGTTGCCTTGGTTCAGTACTTTAGAGCTCAGTCCATCATTTTACTCATCATTGCTAGAATATAGGGTTTAGATAAAAATATTTTGGATGAAAAGTATCTGAGGCTGAATACAGTCTTAGTGTCAAGGAGTGAAAACCCATAATCGTATGCGCTGGCTGATCCCACTCTGCAGTACTTGCGGCTGTGGGGGATGGAATATTCTAAGGGCCTTTATTTAGCTCTTGAGTTTTATTTATTTATGATTTATTATTTACATCCTGCCAACTTCCACGAAGGATTTGAGGCAGCTTAGCTCTTCAGTTAAACCCATTTTTAATCAGTTTCAGTCACTTCTCCCTCTTCCTGCTACATCCAACTTCAATGAAGTCGTTTTCCCAGTGTGATCAATTAACTCAGACTCCTGTGGTCAGGACATCCCTGAGCAACAGAGGTGGTGCGTTTGCCGAGACTGTGACCTTTGGTTAGTTGCCAATGCAGGGAGCTGCCCCAGCAGCACAGGAAATCCTGGCAGAACTTCCCGGGGCATCCCCTTTGGTGTCCAAGGCCTCTCCAGGGGATGGCATGGGCGTGGAGACCCACGAGGTCATCAGCCGTTGTGCACCCTGTGCCACAGGGGCTAAAACACGAGTGTTCTTAAGGTCCTTCCCTAGACACTATGGAGAGCATCAACGAATGTCCCATCCAGTAGGGGTCTCCAGCAATATGTTCAATAATCACACGCTCACTCTTTTGTGTGAGACAAGAAGGAGGGCAAAGCCCTCAGCGCCTATAGGTCTCCACACCTGACGAGTCTCTGGCTAATGGGGCAAAGTGTCACTGGGGTGATTTCAGGCTGCCATCGACCCCTCTGGGCTGAACAGGTCACCGAGCTTCACTATGCTTGTTTTTTCCATGTATACCAGTGATTTTCAACCTGTTTCATCTCAAGGTACATGTAGGCTAATTACTAAAATTCTGCGGCACACCAAAAAATGTATTTTTTTGCAGGCGTGACCAAAAAATACGTATAATTTTGATTCACCCACACCAGATGGTTCTTGTTGTATTGGTTGCCGTCCTTTGTTTATTAGACAATCTAGGGGAAAAGAAGTCAGTGGCTAGTCAGGTGTTGCATGTTTTATAAAATGCTGGTGGCGCACTGGCCGAAAATCGCTGACCTACCCCCGCCACAGCGATGAGCGCGCCAATCAGAGGCATGCCTGAAGAACCTCGAGCGAGGGCTGCCGCGTGTGGTGGCAGGACTGAGGTCCTTGTGCCTGAGAGTCACTGCTATGTGCCGAGTCTGACCACCTTCCTGCTGTCCCAGCCCCTTGCTCCTGGCTTTTCCCTGTGGGAATGACGGGTGCCTATATCAATGACTCACAGAATCAGAGAGCACTTTCTCCTTTTCTTTGCAAACAGAAGACGCTCTTGGCAAAACTTGTGCCGGAGAAAACATACCTAGAGAGACGTGAATGAGCCAGTGACGACTGCTGGGGCTTATGTGCCTGGCCCATTGCTTCTTGGAACAAGTTACCGTCTTCTCAGAAGACTCTTGCTCTATCAAAATATGGGGAAAATAAAAATACTCTCGACTTACTGTGTTCCCATGAAGATGAAAGGAAATAAGGTGATTTGAGAACAACACAGCACTGTACAAAGAAGAGTTTAGATGTCAGCAAATTCTGGGCAATTAGATTCACCAAGACCCTGGGTCAAGGGGAGTGAGACTGACAGGGCACCTCTGGAGCTGGCCTGGCTCACTTCTCTAGTCCTTCCTTCCAGCCCCAAGCACACCTGGTGATGACCCTGGACCGCCTAAACTGCCCCAGTGTGTTCTGTTATACAGGGCTCTGCCGTGGTCCAAAGTGTAGTCCCAGGCAATGACACAGCACAGGTAGTTTCCAAAGGAAATTTCCAGAGTCCAGAGTCAGCCAGCACTCTAACAGCTGGGGTCCCTGGCTGTTGGTTTTTAGGTGTCGTGTTCTGCCTCATGACCACTAGATCCCGAGGTTTGGGGGGCCGATGTCCATCCATCTTTCTTTCCCCAAAGCACCAAGTAGAGCCTCCCCAAGCACAGGGATAGTGACTAGTCACGGTCCAGATAAAGGGAGCGCTGGCTACAAAAGAGCCAAATGTCCCCTCCCGATAAGAATGGACACCACCAGGGCAGATGGCAGGTCTCCTGTGAACTGTGAGACGGAGTTCCCAACCACGATGCGTCTTGAATGCATCACAGGCCCGTGGAGATGTTGATCCCCTCCGCCCTGGACCTGCTGGGCATGAGCCAGGGTAGCTGGGTGACCCCAGGGAGCTGAACAAGTGTTAGTGCTTCCTCCCTGTGCCCAGGGTGTAAGGGACAGAGAAAGAGCCATAGAAATGTGGAAGTGCGACCTGAACATCTCCTATGCGCCAGAGCTCCAGAGGTAAAACGGATACTTGGATCCCAAGTGTTATCTGTTTCCTTGCCTGGTTCCTCATGTACGACATCAGGCCCTGCTCACCCGCGTCCTGTGAGCAAGGCTGACAGGCAGGCAAACTGAGCAGAGAACAGAACACAGCTCTGACAGCAGGCTGCAACACACTCTGCAGGAAACCCTGAATACAAACTTAGAAAGAGTCCTTCCACGCAACCTCTTCTTTTCTCCTCCGAAAACCTAGCATCTCCCTGATTTCTCAACCGGCAATGAACACGCGAGAGCAACAGCCTGATCACGCTGTAAACTCTAGCTGCCTTGGGGAGTGAAAAGGAGTCAGGGATAAAAATCTGCACTCAAAGGACTAGGAACACAACAGAGCAGCGAGGAAAAGTCCCTAATATATGAACTGACAGCGCTCCTTACAGAAGGAAAGTTTTAGCTGATGATCGGTTTCAGTTCCTCCTTACACCACAGAGAGGTGGTGGGTGAATTCCTTTGCTTCAGTAGCCAATACACCTGGAATATTTCATAGTAAAATATTATAATGGCCAATAGTAACTGTTATTTATCACTGTAAATTTAGTGAGGAAATTGAAAAAATGATCACACTGCAGGTGTTAGACATGTCTATAGATTAGATGGGATGCATACCTTCCTCTGAAAGGCATCCTGAATACCAGTTTGGCATTGGCTCCCACTGGGAAATAGTTGTTACGTTTCTCCAGGGAATGGAGAAATGGAAAAAATCAGTTTATTTGTCACTTGCCCTCTGGGCTTGGCAAAGTAGGTGAAAGCACATAAAAAGCTAGTCAAAGAATCAGCTTTACTATTATTTTAAAGGACACCTGTGTTACGTATCCCAGTGTCTGTCAATATCTTAGTAGACAGATGCATGCTTGGCATGTCAAGACCGAGGGGACTTCTCCTGCCTCCACCAAGTAAGTCAAGTCCGAGGTCAAAGGGGAAAAGTCCAAGAGGAGGCGACCTAGGGAAGAGACCCTGACAGTGTCCACCGCAACAAAAGCAGAAACTTCTCCAAAGGTGCATATAGGAAAGGAAGCCTTTGACAGCTTCAGATCAAAGTACCTCTCCACATGCCAACAGAGAAGAGTCAACAAAAAATGTAATCAACGAAAACAATCTAGACAGAGTGACATTATATGAAAATATACTGAAATGATGAAGAGTAAAAACAGAAACCAAAATTTATTGAAAAGCTGAATTCTACAGTAAGGATAGTTAACCAATTCTTCCCATCTGATTTTTATTAATTTCTCCATGTCCACCACAAAACTAGCTTCCTCCATAATATTTTGATTTTATTTTTTAATTACAGGCGACAGTCAATATTATTTTATATTAGCTCCAGGTATATCTCCATGATATTAATAATAAATATTTGCTGATCATTTATTATCCACCAGACTCTCATAAGCACTTTACACATATCACCTCCTTCCCTTAACAAAACAAACCTCTGTGGTAAATTCTTTATTATCTCCATTTTACAGATGACAGCAGTGAAGTACAGAGGGGGCAAATAAATTGCCCAGTGTCACACACCTCGGAAAAGGTAAGCCTGCATTCGCACCTGGACATTGGCTCTAGAGACTCGGCTCTTAACCACTAGGCTTTACTGTCTCAGAGGAGAGAGAAAACAATGCCAGTGAAATAAAATGGTCTCTCCCTTAAGCCTGTTGGAACAAATGCAGTCAGTCAGTTCCTAGTGCTTTCATTCTGTGTTCCCCAGGCAAAGTGCCTATCGAGGTTGCCAGCCCAGCCTCCATCCCACTTTTCCCCCACTGCGGAGAGGACATGGGGTTTGGGCAGATCGGTCCATCGACATAGTCTCTGAAGGAGCCTATCTCCTCTGTGCACGAGATGCATTTTTGTTTATGGATTAGCATCCTGTGAGCTTGGACGTACAAGTATTTCCAGACCAAGCTTCAGGTCCGCAAAGCTGAAGATCAGATCCTAGTTTACAATGAAAAAAAGCCAAAAAAGAACAGCGTTCCCTGAAGTGCAACCTGGGACAGTTGTGCAGCCTCTTGACTTTTCTGAGAGAGAATGAAAATGAACATCATTTACTGGACGCTTACTCTGGAGGCACCAGACTCCGGTGTGCTGCTCTCTGTGCATCTTCCTCATGCTTCCTTTGTGTTCTCCTCGTGGAGAGAGGCAGGGGCTCACCGGCCATAGAGTGAAAGGCTGGCGGTTCCCCAGTATTACAGATCAACACTGCTGCTGGGACACAATTTATGTTGGTCTGTGGCTACATAAGGAAAACCTGGACAAGACAATGAGTTCTTCTGGAAGCAATATGTGTATGGTATGGAGGACTACATTCTGAGATTATATTTTTCCTCCTTTGGGTGTTGAACTAGCTTTTCTCTTATAAAAGGATTGCAACATCATATGACAATTTTATTATTGCTGTTTTTAATATCTTTACTTCTCGAGATAAATGCTAACAACTCTATGTTGAGCCTCCTCAATTAAAAGAAAAAATGTTGTTACATCATAAAATCCCTAAGTGTAGAATCACTGGCCCAGGGGGCTGACGTTCTGGGTTCTGCCTCACATCAACCATGAAGAGAACTTAGAAAGCAAAGAGTCAGTCCCATTGGCCGAAATATACCCTGTGCTGCTGATATCTTCCTTGCTAAGCTCCTATCTGACTTCCAGTTACTCCCTTAGTCCCCAGTGGCTGCTACCAGTAGGAATCCCCTATCCTTCCTGGCCAAGCTTTCATGCTGGGCAGAGTTCAGGACACAGCTTTAAATGTGGTTTCCTGATTAACAGAGAGGCTCCATTAAGCAGGAAGGAGTGTGCGCTTGCATGCTATATGTCATAGTTATACTGGTGCTTAGGAATGACCACATCAACAGAAATGACCCAGGGCAAGCCACCATTCCCGAGAAAATCCCTGGCAACTCTGCGAGAGACACTGCGCTTCATCTTTTGTGCTTTCTTTTGATAAGAAAGTGACACCCGTAAGACTCAGTTACTCCACAGCACATTTAAGCCAAACAGTCTTCGAGAAGGCTAATGGTGATGGAGAGAAATGAGTGCTGAAAGGAACCAAACACATCTCTCTGACATCCTGGCTAAGAAAGAGGGTGATGAGAAGGGAGCCCCACAACAGGCATCAGGTGATGGGGCAATTGACATGGTTCTAAGGTAGTTTTGCCTCGGGGTCTTAGGAGAAATCATTCTCAAGTCTTCCACTTCCCCACCTGCAAAAGAAGATGACTGGTCCCTCTAAATCTTAAAATTCTCCGATTCTGTGCATTGCTTGAAGAAAAGGGCAAGGTATCTTTATAATCCAAGAACAGTGAGATATAATATTTGAAAGAAAACCTTGAAGGAAAAATGGAAAAGCTCCTTCGGGGTCTCGAGACCCTGACCCGATGCTGAGGAAGGACGAGCTGGGAGAGGGAGCCCCAGGAACACCTCTGGGGGCTCCGTCCCGGGGGGGAGCTGCCAGCCTGAGTGATGGAGAAGTGGGCCTATCTTGCTGAGAGCAAAAAAGAGAAGGTAAGGAAGAGAACAGGAGGGAAAGATGCACAGAAAAGGCAAAGGCCTAAGAGAAGTGGAATCCTGTGAGAATCAAAACGAATGTGTACAACTCTGCAAGATTTACAGCCCCTGGGGGAGGGGAGGGGAGGAAAGAAGAGAAAGCTGAGGAGAGGGCAAGGGCAGAAGAGCAAAGAAAGATGGGGGACAAAAGAGAATCAAGACCTCTAAAATACATTTTACATAGAAATGGAATTTCTTAACTCTCCCACCACCCATTCACCAAAAAAGTCACCAGATGTGAGGTCCCGTGGCACGCTGCCAAATTAAACAGAGAAAAGCTCACTCTTAAAAGAGAACAATACAGTACCATTTCTATAACATAGTGAACACAGAGACAGTCCATCTGTATGCAGATATGGAAGGAAAAAAAAACAACTCCACAAAGGGTCCACGGCCTTTAAAAAAGAAAAAAAGATTCGTGGCTAAGCTATCCAGAAATAGAACATTTTGATTACAAAATAAAAACTAGGTCAATAAGATAATGGACGTGATTTAAATGAAAATCACAATATTTGTAATGGGCTAAAAATGGTATCAATATTACTGCAGAGAAGGAATATAATTAAATGTATTTTTAAACAGCAGCTCCCCACCCCAGCCCCACAAATCCCAGCCCGGCCACCAGTACTCCTCCACCTCATCGCAGAGGAATGTGCTGGCATGCCACGAGTTGGTCTGAAGAATGCAGAGTTTCCGTACTACTTTAGAAGATCCCAAATGACACTGGTTAGCTACATTCTTTCACTTGTAGATCACTGTTATTCAATTATAAAGCAAAGAAATGGAAAGGTTTGGGATCTGACCATTTCATTCTTTTACCATTTTTACTATACGGCCAGGAAACATGCAAATGGAGGTAGTAACTGCCACTGCTCTCTTTGGTCCACTGAAACAAGAATTCTGGACTGTCACATGAAGTGGACATAGCTCCGAAGAGGTTTAGCAGAGGCTCCAAATTAAGATACAGGGCAGAAGTGCAAATTCCTGGTTTTCTTTCTACAACTGTGGTGTGACCTTGTGGAGAAACTGTGACTCTTGGGTGTAATTTATCTTCTAAAGCCTCACAAGGAAAAGAGAGACAAAGAGGTGCAAGATGAATTAGACCTAAGAAATCGTGTTCTGGATGGTGAATACAATTACCACGGTGAGCACGCAAAGGGGACTGTGGCATTTCCCTGGATGTCTACGGAGGAGCCAGGTCTAGGAGTCTATTTAGGAGGAAGTATCAATGGCCCTTCCAAACTTGGGCTATCTGTAGGGGTCAAATAAAGTTTAAGCAGAATTACTCTACAATAAATATATCGCCACTTTAGAATACACACACACACACACACACACACACAGAGTATTCCTTATTAAAGGAGATTATATCCATATTTATATGACGGAAATCTCAGAATAAGATACCAGCATGACTACACATACCTATTAATCATTCAGGAGAAGTTATTCTCACAATTTCATTGTGAGTAGTAGGCATTAACTAGTCAGTTTTTAAAAATTAATTAACTCCTTAATACGTACGCTTAAATTCCAACATGCCAACCATTAGTTGCAAGGTATTTGTTCATCCTTAGAGACCATAAGCTTATCTCCCATGAAGAAAATCTGTTAAATGACAGCAGAACTTGTCAAACAAAAGAATAGTACTTAGTCATTGTTATCTTACGATTCATGTCATGCTGAATTCCCTAAGTCAAATGTGTTTGTAAAATGTCATTACATTAGTAACCCCTTTACCCACTCTCTACTATAATAAAAAAAATTATTTCAATATGTAGCAAGTTGACAGACACCACAACCACGAGTCCTTTTTGTAAGTGACCCAAGCAGCTCCAAACCCCTGGTATTCTGAGTCAAGTGAAATAAGTCACTATAATAGGTCCTGAGGAATTCTAAACCAAGAGAAAGGCCAAAAAGTTAAGGATCATCTGAGCTCATCCAATCACTCTCAGGGTTGTTCTTATTTATAGTTCCTTCCTATCACCAGGGCTCTGAACCCTGAAATGAAAATAGAGAAGCAGACGTGTGGCAAGGGTCAATGCAACCAGGGCAAAACTTCCGCAAATACCCAGAACGCGTGCTGTTCGCTTTTCTGCTGGCAAGTATTCACTCAACATTGGTTTTAACTCTGATCTTCCATGACCTCAGTTTGGAGATCCTGATAGGGAGAAAAGAAAAGAACTGAAGGGTGAAGCAAGTGAAAAACACTGAAAGAATGCTCAGCATAAGCATATGACTGGGGCACGCCTCTGTTCAGTGAGTCTGGTGGGGGGGAAAAATGGATTATTTATAGGAGAAGGGAAGCAAGATGACAAAATAAGCTCTTGACAAAGAAGATAAAAGCTTATGTTTGGAAAAAGCTTGGGGGAAGGAAAAGGCATCAGAGTCATTTGCACTGAGACAGAATGAACTAGGTCTAGCAGTGACTCTGGCATATTTTGGCTTCTCAGCAGGGAGAAACCAGCTGGGGGCTGGGGAAACTGGTGTTTTGGGAGAAAGAGAAACAGCTGCTTGAACACGAGTGTCATCGGAAGGAAGCCCTCTTCCCTGCTGCCAACCCACAAGACGTTACTATAATACGGTCTCAGGAGCTGCTATAACGAGGCAAAGGGGAACGAGACTGAGTCACTGCCAATTAATGCCCTAAGATGTTTTGACAATGGGACTATTCCAACAAATGCAAGAAGGGAAAAAACACTAGACAATAACATGGGGACCCTCCTCTATAAACAGGACTTATGGAAGGAATTCTAACTGTATTTATTTAAGTAACTAGTAATTACTTATACAGGTTCAGGGACAGGATGGACTGTTGAATCAATAAATGATGGAAAGGTTATCTATAAATAATATGTAAATCCTTTGTTCCAAGTCTTGTCTCTGATAAAATTTGTGGGTCTGATCAATGTAATTGATTTTCAATTCCCTTCTCTCTGTCAATTTGTCAGCTGAGGTAACTGTAAAGACAAGAGACCTCTCTCTGGCGTAATCCTAAGTAAGAGTTCTCAATAACCCCTTCCATTGCCCTGTCGGTACATTATAAGACAGTAGCTATAACAGAAAAGCTTGTGGGGTTTTTTTTTTATTGTAAACATTTTAATGGCCGAAAGCCTAAACAGACTGGAAATGAATACTGAATATGTCAAGACTGGCCATTTTAATGGGAAAAAATATAAAACACATATTTTCAAGTAAATGGAAACCCTATATTTGTAAAAGCAAGCAAGATAACTATGTGGGACAAGCACTCACAGGAAAATGAGAGAAAGAAGAAAAAATCCCCCTTCTAAAATAAAGCATTTTTTTTCTCAGCATACAATTCTCCTAAATTCTGACATGTATGCGTGCTTAAAAAAAAAGAAAATAATTTAAGTCAACACTTCCTACTCTGTTATCCAACCCCGAGGCATAAAAATTTGATTAAATACCCTAAAAGTACTTTTACACACAAGGAGCAGGAAACAGCTGACCTGCCCTGACGAAGTCACGCTGTAGTTTGACTTCCGCCCGGTTGCTGTGTTGGTCCCTACTACGCCTCCAGTTCCCGTCTCCTGCTCTTCCTCTCCCCACCTTCTCCCTTCTCTGAGTGCTACACCATAGGCTCCCAGTGTGGGCTGTCCCGCCGTGATCACCACCATGCCATGTTAGTCTACTCAAAAAACACCGTTTCTGTTTCAATAACACCATAACCAGAATGGCATCTTCCTCCCCTGGGTCAATGTCTCCATTCCAAAACAGGGTCCTGTGACTTCCCACTTCCTCAGACCTCTGTCCCATTCTTGAATACTCTTGTCACTCAACTTCTCTTTCTCTTCGGGCTCCCGCCTTCCCCTAAAAGTCTTAATAAACCACAACCCATCCAATCGTGTTTAACTGCCTACTTGACAGCCCCTAGAGGATGTCTACTAGGCATCTGGAGCTTCCTATGTCGATAAACAATACCACCCAATCATCCTCGACTCCTCTCCCTCCCATGTCACACATCTCACCCCACAACCAATGCTGTTGGCTCTGCCTTGAAAATGTATCTCTGGGATCCAACCACTTTTCTCTACATCCACCAGTGCCATGCCGGTCCAAGCCATCACGATCCCTCACCTGGAATACTGAAGTAACCTAACAGCTCCGGCTTCCACTCTTACCCTTTCACCAAAGTCTATTATCTGTCCCGCATTCACAGTGGCTCTTTACAAAGTCCAAAGAAACTCCATTTTCCTTCTCAAACTTTCCAAAGGCCTCCCATCACGTTTAAAATATAATCCGAAGTTTTACACAGACGGGAGAGCTCCCCAGAGCCTACAAGGCTACCTCTCCAATGTCATTTGCTCCACACGGTGTCTTGCTCACCCCACTTCAGTCACACTGACTTTCCTACTACTTTTTAAACATATAATAACTCTGATGATCTATGTACATGGACTACATATATTTATGCAAATGTGCAATCTATTTATCCACCTACCAACCTGCTTCTCTGATACAGTCTCAGGATACACACTCTATCAATAAGGCATCTCAAGTAAGATGTCCCTATGCCAACGCAAATTAGACACTGCACAAAAGAGCTGTTTTCCCATCACCAGGCTCGATGCCTTGAAGTAGCTGCCAGCCTCCACTGTATTTCAACCCACAATCAGTGAGCTGCCAACTCCTGCCACGTTCCCCAGCACAGAAGTCTCAGTTTGTCCTTTCCTCTTTTTCCCTCTATTCAGAGTCTTGCGTCTGTCCTGCCCACCTCATGTCTGAAATCCCATACCTCCTCCAGTTGTCCCCTAGCTTCCTCATATTGCTGTGACAAGTGTCCTTCCAGAGGGCTGACAAGGGCTTCTTTCTACACTCAAGTCCAGGTCCACACTGCAGCCTCCATTCCTGCCTCCTAGCTCTTAATTTTTCGATAGCCTTCTACTGTCTCTTTGCTGTCCAATGCGAGAGCCACTAGCCACATGTGGCTATTTTGGTGTCAATTAACTGACACTTAATGAAACTAAAAATTCTGTTCCCCAGCTACACGAGCCACATTTCAAGTCTCAATGGCCACATGTGACTGGGGGTGCCTTGCTGAAAAGCACAGCTCTAGAACAGTTCCATTGTCATGGAAAGTTCTGTTGGGTGGTACTAGAACCTAGCCCCTCTGGAAAATTTACTCAACTCCCCCAACCAAATCTTCTGTTAGAATAAAGTCCTTACCCAAAAAGGCCTTTCCATCCCAATTTTTATCAAGACCTCACAATTCAATATTAGGGAGTTCCTGAAACATTCTCCCCTGAGATCCACCCTCATTTTAAGGGAAAGACAAATTACGTACCGTTCACCCTGACCCACATAAACATGTCTTCCTTTCATGAAATTTATTTGCTGTGCAGAGTAAATATTTACACATTAATATTCAATTTATATCTTTTTCAATGCTTGCTCAGCTGTTAGGCCTTCACTATCTTGCTCAATAAGGTAAACTATTTTAGACTGAATGCTCTTGGGGGCAGGGTCAATATTTAATGATGCCAAGCATAGGAAGCTCTTCAGTAAGTACGTTTTAATAAGGGTGAGAGCATAGTGGGAAGGCATTAGGCTTTGAAATTACCCCGCATCTGAGATCCTGTTCTGCTGCTTTCTAGCCAGGGACCTTGGGCAAGTTGTTTAATCCCTCATCATTCTCCGTTTAAGCATCTGTAAAACAGAGAAAATGATAACCGTCTTCTTCATAGGGCGGCTGTGATAATTAAATGAGATCAGACCTGTAAGTACCTTAGCAATAACTGGTACGTAATGGCCACTCCTTAATGTCAGCTGATGATGGTATATATTATTTCAAAGAGTTGCAAACAACGTAAATTTAAATAATACTTGAGAAGGTTACAAGCAGGATGAAAAAGAAATCCAGAAGCAACTGCTTGTCTTATAGAGTCAAATGAATGTCTTTAGATACAATGTGATGGATATTACTTAAATATCAAACCGTGGAAAATATGTATCAGAATAACATAAATTTGAACATTTCCATTCTGCTTCTTGTATAAAAGCTGCATAGAGTTTCCAGTTCTTTGGAAAATTTACTTCAGGGACGGTGGAACCTTGCTTGGCAAGTTGAACAACTTTCCATTAGTTAAATGCAAGAAGGATGATTTCATTTAAAAGTGAAATGTGGAAAATGGTTAAATGGGTAAGATCTTACTAATCATAGTAGTCGTTTTTGAAAAATCCGAAAAACAAAACAATTCAAAGCACATGTGGGCATTGTTTTGCATTGAGTGCTTAAAGGCCCATCATCCCAGTGAACAAATAAGGCGGGGCACACACAGTCCACACATTCAGAGCTTGAGCTGTCACTCCCAGCCTTCGGGAGCTGAAATTCAGAGGTAGCCCTGTGTACTCAGTAATCACATTTTGCCAAGCCACTAATCCAGTCTTCTCTTGCTAAGACTTAGGAAGCTGTGAGGCCAGAGATCTTTAAATTGTGCCCCTTGGACCAATAGCAGCAGCATGACCTGGGAACTTGCAAATACATGGGCCCCACCCTGGACCTACTGCATCAGAAACTCTAGGGAGGGGCCCAACCCATGTGTGTTTGAACAAGCTTTCCAGATGTTCGTAGCACCAGAGTCTAGGAAGTACACCTGGGCTGCACCTGGGTCCTCTTTGGAGCGGCTCCAGCAGAGAAGACAGTAGGCCTCCTCTTGGACAGGTAGCGTCGAAAATATCTTTAGCTCGCTCTCATGTCTATGGACACATGATATGGACTCCGCCTCCCTCATTAAGACCCGAGTCTCTGATGTAGCAAGTAATGAATTAATTATTATTAATAATTTGCTAAGTAGAGCCCGGGAAGAGGGGACTCCTGTGGCTCTAAGGAATCCAAAAGGATGGGTCACGTGGAGCAAGCTCACTGTGCAGCCACTCATTTTGTCTGCCACGGAAAATGGAGTCAAGATCATACGGCCCAAAATCATACAGCTTAACTTACTGGGCTTTTGTAGGAAGAGTTACTGGTCGGCAATGAGACATGGAGTAACAACACAAACGACAGGGTACTGCGGCTAATTGAGGAAAGCCCCTAACACTTCTTGTTTAAATTCATTTTGGAAAACAAAAGAATCACAGAATTATATAACCAACCCCAGCAGCTATATGAAAAACAAACAAAAGGAAAGATACAGGAAACCCTCCCTGGAGGTTTTTCAAAACATAACACTTCTTAACAGTCAAAACTCATTTACAGAGAAATGGAGAAGTATTCTGGATCTCAAAACTTGAATCACCACGTGAAAGTACTTTTAAGTAACAATGCCTTAAATGACTTTTGTTGTCATTTTTGAAAGATCTAAAACAAACAAACAAAAAAAGCTCATTTTAGTGCTTTGATGCTTCCATAATGTTGACAGTTATATTTGCACAATTCAAATACATTCTCCAGCACAGCACCTTATTCATTTTTCAGTGGCAGGAAATAAAATTCAATATGCATAAATTTAAAGTCTTGTGCATTTTTAAAAACAGGCTTTGTCTGAACATTCTTTCCAAGATGTACATAGCCACATACTGTTTTTGTCATTAAGATAATTTAAAGAAACTAGCAGTTTTTCATAAGTTCATACAAAAGATATATTGCATAGCTATATATGTATAGCCAATTTCTGAAAAGAGAAACTTAACAACAGTTATGCCTGCACAGTGGGGCTGGGGGAGAGACAGAGAAATAAGACCTGTACTTTTTCACTTTAAATCCCTGAGTCCTATTCAGATTTATTTTTGTACATATTTTGCATAATTCTTTTAACTGTACTAGTTAGAAATACAATAAGTTAAAACTAATAGATCCATATCACTGGACCATTACCTTTGGTATCCTTTCCATTGAGTGACACTTAATAACTTAGGCGGCAGGTTTGGCTGACTTTTCCTACCATCTGAGTGCACTATCATCAGATGACTGCTGATCAAACTGGAAATGAAGAAACCGAAGCCCAGAGAAGTGAAAGAATCCACCCACGTCATCACACTTACTGAGACTGGAGGCAAAGCCCACCCTCAGCTCTTGAGCTCCCTGGTTTATGCTTTAAAAAAAAACAACAATTATATCATATTGCCCATCAAATGTTCTACAACACCACTCATGTGTCACTCTTAAGATATGAATCATAATCATGAAGTTTCTACAGTGTTACAAAAACACAACTCCATTAGAATGAAAGTCGATCACTCTAAGTAAACCCTGCGCTTAATGATGTTTCTTCCAAAGGACCTACTCACACGAAGGTAGAATGATAGGAGGGCTTAAGATCGGGAATTCAGCAGTTTTCCTTCTGAATTTGAGTCCTCCACTTAGTGTGTGACCAATTGCATGTAATCTCTTTCTACAACACCTTCTTTTTTTCATCTCTAATATTGCAATTAAAAGCAATATCTATTTAACAGAACTGTGAGGGTTAAATGAAATAATATGTGTCAAGTACATGGTCAAATGCCTAGTACGTAGTAAGTGGTCAATAAAAGTCAGTTATTATCAATCAAAATTTAAAGTAAAAACTAGATACAGTTCAGAACCGTCCTCACTCAATCCTGGCTGATTTTAATCTATTATAAACATGGTCTCCTCCGCAAAATTTTATTGTAAGCGCTCATCTTTGAGAAGATCTGATCTGCATTTACCAGAAGTTAGTAACCTTAGAAAAGACCCATCTCCTTGCCTCATTCCCCCCAGCAGTAAGGGCCAAAAAGCTGATTATATAAATGTGTGTGAAAACATTGAGGAAGAGCATAGTTTCCTAAAGGAAAGGTATACTTTGTTTTTAGCTTACCCTGAGTCATGGCTGGTGGTCATGTGTTCTCAAATCTCCAATCACCCAAATGACCTTTGACTCCTTCCCCAGCTAGCTGCCCACAATGAGAGCTGGTTCTCAAGGCCCCCCCTGGGCCTGCCTGCCTTCCCAGCCCAGGGCAAAGCCCCTCTTTTCTCCTTTCCACCAATGGAGAGGCATCTCCTCCCCAAGCCAAAGTACAAAAACAAAACAAAAACAAAAACAAAAACCTGTGATTAATTTCTTTTTAAGTCTGAAGAAGATAGTTTTCCACTATTCTCTTCAATGAAGGAGAAGGAAGTGAGTCAAACCCCTGTGACCTCCTTAACAAAAACATTCTTTGAAGGTACAACAGAATAAGCAATAATTGACAATTTAAACATACCTGAAATACTTCCCCACACATATTTCTAGAGTGTCTTCTGACACCACAAAGCTTCGAGCAGCATACCAACCCCTGCATACAGGCTTAAATGGAAATCAAATGATCTAAGCCCATTGTCAAGGCATTTCGAGGATATTTTCAAATGCTTACTGGAAATGATAACAACAATCTATTGAGAGCTCACACTGTAAAGCTTTGGACCGAGGAGGCTTCCTAGCTCAAGGCTGGAACTTCCATAAAAGGGCAGACAGTGGTCTGGTGTAGTGACAAAGTCGAAAGAACGGCTTTGGATTTTGAAACCAAACAATCAAAAGTGTGAGGCCTGCACTTGCTGTTACCAATGACGGGACTGAGAAGGTTCACTGTCAATTCATATGCATGGAGTCAGACCAACAATGAGCTTACTCAGTGAGTTTCACAATTAGGGCAAACAATTCTAAAGAGTATATTCCTTTTTCCCCTTTTCCTACAGTTCTTCTTTTTCAAAATCCTATCTGCTGAGGGGGTGAGCAGAAGTAAAGTGAGAAGAACAGGGGATGGGGTTCTTTTTTTAAAAATTGAGATATAATGGACATGTAACATTTAATTAGTTTTAGTTATAAAACATAATGATTTCATATATATATGTATATATACATACTGTGATCACCACAATAAATTTAACATCCATCACCACCACACACAATTTTTTTCTTGTTTTGAGAACTTTTAAGACCTATTCTCTTAGCATCTTTCCAATACACAATATAGTACTGTTAACTAAGTCACCATGGGATACATTACATCCCCATTCAATCTATAATAAAAACTTATGTATCTTACAACAAAGTTTATACCTTTTGATCATTTCGCCTATTTCCCTCACCCCTAACTCTGGCAACCACCAATCTGTGCCCTGTATCTATGTGTTCTGGTTTTTCTTTTTAGCTTCTGCATATAAGTGAGATCATACAATATTTGCCTTTCTCTGACTTACTTCACATAGCAAAATGCCCTCAAGTTCCATCCATGTTGTCGCAAACGGCAGGATTTCCTTTCTCATGGCAGAAACACATTTGCCTCTACCATATCTTCTGTAAGGGATGGAGTTTTGGGAGCAGGGTTCTAACTCCCCTGCTCTTGCCTATTATCCTAATAATTTTCCCCAAGTTCCTTGCTGATTCAATGCTTTATTCTTACTGAACTTCTGCCTTCCTATTCAGATATTAAGGGAACTAAAGATGCAGTTGAGTCAGTCAATCACCTTGAGACCTTGCAAGAAAGGGAGTTATTTTCCTTTCCGGTCCAGGGCTATCCAACCACATGCGGGGCTCACTGCTGGGTTCTCCATCATTCAGAGGTTCTGGAGGGTCAGTGACACTATGCAATGTATCTCCTAGTATTCATTAATGTTCACAGGCTTATGACACCATGTTGAAAAATGCAGGGGCATTAGGTTTGGTTAAAGCAGACTTGCTTCCCTTCGATTCGGAATGCTCTTCTCTTCATCTGACTCTCCCACCATTGCCCACTTCTCTCGCTCCGCCCGCATCCCCCAACCAGAAACCAGGAAGCTGGAATCAACCACAGAACGGGATCTTCCATCCCTGTTACTTCAGTGACTAACACAGCACCAGGTACATAGCTGGTACTGACCGTCTGCTGAACGAATAAATGAATGGATGGATGAATGAACGAGTGAACAAATGAACGAACAAACCTGTTGCCCATTGCTACTCTACCCAAAAAGGAGAACAAAGATTGCCTGGATTTGGGTCCAGAGTCAGGGCCAGAGAGAGTCAAAAGGACTCTTCTACAGAGAGCAAATGCCAGACCGATTTGCAGGCAGCAGTTTATGTCAGGTTTGCAAAACTAGCTCCTGCTCTTACATCAGCTCTCCCTACCGCCAACTCCCTGGGTATGCCCGAGTCCCCTTGTGTCATACTCCCCCAGGACTGCCTTTCCAGCTCAGACAAAGCTGCATCCGTATACCATGTCCTTAGTCGTCTGCCCTCAATCAATGCCAGAAAAGAAACCTGGTAAATAAGATCAAGCCACAGTGCTGGGAGAAGATGAGATGGGTGTACCTTAGAGAGAGACTTAGAGCTAATGTCTACCTTCCAAGAACTTAAAATGTGCTGACTTCTTAATCATAGCCTAGATAGAAAATTAAATGCTGTTGCTCCTCCACACACAAAAAATGGGTCCATAGGGAAACTACACTGGACTTGGAGTCAGAAGACTTGCGTTTGAGTCGGGTCTGCCTCATATTGGCTGGTTATCTTAAGCCGAATACATACTCTCTCTGATCTGAAAAGTGATCCTCTGTAAAACAGAGGGCATAATGCCCTTTATAGGGATTAAATACAATGACATTTGTAATTCTGCTTTGTCAATTCTAATGTAGTAAACAAAGGAATGTAGTGTAACAGTGCAGAAAAGAAGGGCCAAGAAGACTATTCCTTGAAAATCCAGAATATAAGATAGAAAGGGCAATTTGGCACCCCAGGAAATGAGTTTAGAAGAGGCTTCCATTGTGATCTGTAGAATCTAACACATACTCATAACATCAGAAGTACAAGTGGTCTCTGCTTGTAGACCCAATGTTTTTAGAACGCCAGTGATGGAGACAATGAAGATGCTGATGCTGACATCTTTACTGAGTGATGATCGTACACCTGACACTACTCTCAGCACTTTGTATGCTTTACCTTGTTCAACCCAACAATAACCCTATGAGGTAAATACTACTACTCTCCCCATTTTACAGATAAGAAGACAAACTGAGGCCCAGAGAGCTTAATTCATCCTTAAGCACAATTCTTTCCAAACGCCGACTTTTCAATAAACTGTCGAATAAGAGGATAAAAGCATCAAGAAGTAAAAGCCAAGCTTTTATTCAGCAGGACTAAAAGGGTGAAGCCAAAAGGGGTGACACTCAAGAGCAGGGGTGGGATGAAGTTATTGACACTGAGAAAAGACCTGCACAAAATCCTAGTGGGAAAGACCAAAAGCACAATATGATAGAAGACAAAACGTAGTCTGTGTGCATGCGGATGGCCAGTAGGAAGCAAGGAGAATGTGATTGTTGGGAAATCAGCAGAGATCATCCCATGGCATTTCCCTCACAGCCTTCCCAGTGCGCCAGGCACTCTAATCAGCAATGTTCTCATTCTCAGAGGCACGACCTGCTGCTGTGACAATTGAGGGCTGGGGTGAGGGCATGCTGATGAAGCTGCTGCCATCCCCAAAGCCTCGTGCCACCTCTGAGTATTCAGCACCATTCCTGTAAGCAATGACAGGAGGAAACAGCTAAAGCTAGCTGTCACCACCAGACTACTAATGAAAACCAGAAAGTCTGCAAACAAAACTGCCAGCTTCTTCACAATTAAACGACCACCCAGAATAGCAGAAATCAAAAAAGGCGCCCCTTCCAC
Organism: Mormoops blainvillei; assembly: GCA_004026545.1. Classification (NCBI taxonomy): domain Eukaryota; kingdom Metazoa; phylum Chordata; class Mammalia; order Chiroptera; family Mormoopidae; genus Mormoops; species Mormoops blainvillei. The sequence goes on along the minus strand of PVJD01001438.1, from coordinate 6,138 downwards.
GGAGAACAGGTTTCCTTGGTGGCGAGTCCCAGAAGAGGCTGGTTTTAGAGACGATCACCCAAAATGAGATATATAAAACCTGACAATGTCTGTGCCATTCTATATTTTTCTTCTCCTAAATCAATAAATAATTGATTCTGAGTCTATGGGGGCCTCTTGATAAGAGATTTCAGAGATTAGCTACAGATCTTTATGGTCATGAAGCAAATTTACAAAACCAAAGGAAAACACAGAAATCCCATGGCACAAACACTGCCAGGTACTGTTATAAAAAAGAGAGACAGAAAGACACACAGAGAAGCATTGAGATAGAGGGGAATGGAGAAAGGGGGAAAGGGAAAGAGAAAACATTTCCAAGGAAAAAGTAACAGCAGTGGTTACATTTGTTTTGTTTAATTGGGGAAAAAGCCAACAAAAGTCACTCTCTTCCTTGGCTTGCTTGGGTAACAGGTTTGCATATGGTGATTTGAAGGCACATGGAAAACAGAATACCAAAGTTATTTTTTTTATCAAACACAAATATTTTGCTTTAACTGGCCAATTCATGCAGGCTTTTTTGGCCAAACAGATCCTATTGAAAATAAACAGAATTGCAAGGATTTGGCATTTTAAAAGAGAGCAGTTTGTCAATAGCTGAATGTTAGACTTCTTTATACCCTCATCAATGAGCCACATGTGTTAGAACTACCTAGTAACTGGTAGCATGGAAGAGTGTGTATATGTGTGTGTTTTATTCAACACCAACTTGACCTTCAAAGCATCTAAGCAAGGAGCAGGCGCCACTAGCATCCAGAGCAAATGGAAGCAGTGTGATATAAGTGGCTTGTCTGAAACCCCAACACAAAGGTGGAACAACCTAATAAGCCCTTGAACATGGGGAAGCAGGTCTGCACAGAAGTGCTGATACACTCTGGGTATGAGAGGAGCCCTGAAGTGAAAGGAACCATGGATCCCACCCTAATGGTCACCACAGCTGCCCTGTTTCATGTGGTCTAACTGGTGAAGGCCATGACACATAGCCCCCACTGGTAAGGCTGGCTAACCCCTTACCTCCTCTTCTGCCCCTTCATCCCCAACCTTGGTGCCTCAGCTGGAACAGAAGGCAGGGTTGGTGAGGGCATGGTGTTTTAGACAAGGGCACAACACATAAATGAGAGACAAAGATGCTGAGCTACCTCACCAAGGCTCAACCACCATGTTTCTCTTCTTTTCCTTTTTAATCCTCACCTGAGGACATGTTTATTGATTTTTTAGAGAGAGAGGAGGGGGAAGGGGGAGAGGGGGAGAGAGAAAGAGAGAGAGAGAGAGAGAGAGAGAGAGAGAGGGAGAGAGAGAGAGAGAGACAAACATTGATGTGGGAAACATCTATCGGTTGCCTCCCATATGTGCCCTGACTGGGGATTGAACGTGAAACTTTCTGGTATATGGGACGACACTCCAACTAACTGGGCCACCTGGCTAAGGCACCGTGTTTATTTTCTTATATCTTCAAGACTGCCATCTGGGGGAGATCAGAGCAGCAATAACAACAACAATAACAGCTGTCACTTATTCCATGCCCCCATGCATCTTTGTGCTAAGAACTTTACATAAAATAATTTAATTTAATTTTCACAATAACTCTGTGATGTATGCTGTTTTCCCTATAATAGAGATGAAGAAACAGAGGCTTGGAGAGATTAACTTGCTGAGTCAGTAAGTACCCGGTGGTGTGGTCCACAGATCAGCTAAACCATGCCCCACCCCTCTAGCACACCAACAGTGCTCAACTATCAAGAAAGACAAATGGGATACCTAAACTTAGTCTGGTTTTAAAAAATAAATGCCAAAGGGCTAAATCACCTTGTTTAGTTTAGGGAAGGATGTTTTTTCAACAACAGCATTTAAAATAGAACTGCCGCATGTTCATCCTCCTAGAACATCAGGAGACACTAGATCCAGATAATAAAACTAACTTTTCGATTTCTAGCCTAGCTAGAAATTGTTATAAATACTTTCCATGACAGTAGAAGTGAATTTCAGGATTCTATTATAACTCAGAGTATAATCGCTCCTGAAACAATACAACAAGTGACTGGCTTAATCCCCTAGAGAAACCTCTCTTGTTGTTCAAAGAATAGTAACAGAAATGGTTTTACTTACAGACGAATCTGCTTTTAACAAGGACTTATAAATGAATCTGCTTTTTAATTAAGGAATTTAACAAACAGTCTTGTTGGTAATTTATTATAACTCCCCCTTTTCTTTCATGTTTATTCTAGTTAAGACACAGAATAGCTATACTACTAAAAGTTTATAACATCCATCACTAAATATTCACCCTCAAAATGCCAAGACTTAGAATTCTATTCCTTTGGTTTGAGTAAAATATTAACGTACACGGAGATTTGTATAGGATTATGGGAGCCAACTCAGCTTGACAAATGGGGCAGATTCCATACACGACGTTATGGGAACCGTTAGGTTAGAACGCTCCTAGGACCAGCTGCAGCTCCCTGGGACGCTCCCGTGAATCACAATGACTCACCGCTGCCCTAAGCTTGCGGCATTCACCCAGTGGCCTGCCATAGCAAAGACAAGGCTTTTCTTCTGCTCCTAGACAGTGAAGACTCCATATGTTGTGCCATAATCTCCTTCTAGCAAAAATAGTCTTGGGGATTTATATCACTGCCAGGAAGGAGGGATGTACGGATGGTGACCATTTGGCAAAAAGCTACCAAATTTGGGTCTTGGTGCAATAACTGAGCAGGGTTTTTTGCCTGAGACTTTCTTTAAGCGTAAAAGCAATGTGTTACCAAGAGGCTCTGGAGTCCGTGCATTGTTTGCAGATGCCTGAGGAATTCTTAATAAAGATTTCAAAAATTCAAGAGATCCCGAGTGGCACATAAAATAAAAGGGAAAGAAATTTCATTTGTTGGGGACCCTAAAAGGCCATTAGGACCAATCAAACATGACCAGTGTCAAAAAAGGGTCAAGAAGTACATCACCGGGTCACATGCAATGCTACTTTCCGCCCCTACTCATTTCTCTCCCTCTTCAGAAACCACAACTGATGGAGGAAGATGTTTGTCTTCTGAGGATGCTGCTGACAGCTCTGCATCCACCTGACCTCTTTTGCACTACTCCTCCATGACGACACCCACTGCTGAGTGCTGCATCTCTCCTCCACGTGAGAGGAGGGGAGACTCTGACTTAACCTCTCGGCAGCTTTGGACACTGTTCATTATTTTCTCCCTGTTCTGTTCCTTGAACCTGTTCGCTTGGCTCCGAGGGCGCCACGCTCTCCTGGCTTTCAGCCAGCCTCACTGGTGGCTCCTGTTCATCCACTTTTGCTAGTTCCTAGACTTCTCCCGGAGTCTTGCTGCTGACATGACTCGGTTCGTTGTCCTTGTCACCTCTCTACATACCTCCATGGTGATCTCATGCAGTGTCATGTGGTATAGGTGGTATTTAAAGCAAACAACTCCCAAATGTATATCCCCACCCTTGATCACTCTCTTGAATTGTACAATTGTACATCCAACCGTTTAATCAACGTTGGACTTGGAGGTATACTAAACATTTCAAATTTGATACGTTACAAACTGAAAGCATTTTACACCTATTAAGTCATTCATCACCACCATATGAGAATGATAAGATTACTCTCCTCATTCTCTAAAGGACAATGAAGCACAGAGAGTTGAGGTTACTGCCCAAGGTCACTCTTCTAGTGAGTGACAAAACCCAGAGGCCTCCACTGTCCTTGAGTCCTCCCTTTCCCTGTCTTTCCTCCTCGTCCACCCCACCATCAGCAGGCTCTACCTCCTCAATTTCTACTACCACTCCAGACACCCAGGTGCCACGCTCTCTCTCGCAAGGGTCAGTGTGGTGGCTCCTAATTAATCTCCCTGCCTCCTTCCACTTGCCCCTGACTGTCTACTCTCTAACCGACCACCAGAGCGATCTTATAAAACCAACCTTCAGACCCTCTAATGGTTTCCACTGCTTAGAACACACTCCTAGGTAGAATCTATAGGAACTCTGCCCTCCTTGGCCAGGCACCCTCCTCCTCACTCACCAGTCTTCGGCCACAATGGTCTGCTTCCAGGGGGGCCTGGAACCTACCAGGGCCAATTCTGCCTGTAGCTTTGCCCAGCTGTTCTGACCCCAGATCTTTCTGGCTGACTCTAGATTATCATCTGGGATTAGATTTCAATGTCATGTCTATAGAGTGACCTTCCTTAACCACCTGACCTAGAGTAACCCCTGTCTCTACCCCACATACCCAACTTTATGCACTCTAGTTAGAACTGTGAATTAGTACAACCTCTTCAGACACCCAGTTGGCAATAGCCATCAACATATGTAGCCATTTGACCCAGCAATCCTATTTCTAAGAATTCATTCTATTTATAAATTTGTACATGTGTGAAATGATATATATATAACAGAATTATTTATTGCTGTGTTGCTTCTGATAGCAAAATGCAGATAACAATCTAAATGTCATCAGTAGGAGCCCCTCAGCAGATACAAGGCATCGGAACCGAACAACAACCTTATGAGCTAAATATTGTTACAGGTATACTTCCAAGACATTGCGGGTTCCATTCCAGACCACCACAATAAGGTGAATATCACAATAAAGTAGGTCGCGTGAATTTTTTGGTAATAAATTATAGTATAGTATATTGTGTTCGATAACCTGACATCTAAAAAAAAACAATGTACATAGCTTAACGTAAAAGGACTTTATTCAAAAAAAAAAAAAAAAAGCTAACCATCATCGGAGCCTTCAGCAAATCATCATCTTTTTGCTGGAGAGGGTCCTGCCTCGATGTTGACGAAAAATATCTGCAAAGCTCAATAAAGCGAAGCGCAGTACAATGAGGTATACCTGTATGAGCCCTCCATTACGGGAGAAATCTAAGGCATAGAGAGCTTAGTTAACTGACCCAAGATGCATAGCTAGTCAGCGGTAAAGTAAGGATTTTTAGTCTCTATGCTACAATGCTTCCCCACGTACACTCCCATGGTGAAACACGCATACTGTGCAGCCATCCAAAGGAACGAGGTGTTATGCACGCACTGGTATGGATTGACCTCCAAGACATGATGTTCAGTGAAGAACGTGTATAATAGCAAGTAAAGTTTAATCTCTTGGAGGTTTTTTTTCTTTTTGAAGGACGCAGTTATGTTTGCATATATCTGTACAAAGACCAATAAGAAGCTGTGGAAAAATACATAAGAGACAGTGGCTGCTCTGGAAAGAAAAACTAGGTGGCTAGGGGCAGAGGTGGGAGAAGACTGACATTTCACTACATACTCTTCTTTGCCTTTTTATTTTTGTTGTGTATGCACAAACAGATACACGCTGCCTAATCAAAGACCTAAGTAATTAAAAACAGGTTGCTAGGTTGATATTTTTCCAAAAGAAAAAAAATAGTACACCCAAGTCACTCTTTATAATATCACCCGTTGTATTTTCTTTATATATCCACTGTTAAATGGTTTTATTGTTAATTTATGGTTATCTTATGAACTAAAATTACTTGGTTTTTCTTTGTAATGGGGCTGGGGAGGGGCAGTGAATGTTTCTAGGTCTATAAGCTCACTAGACCCCATTAGAATGTAAGTTCCATGAAGGCAGGGACTGTGCATTTACAGTTCAGTGCCGGAGCCCCAACGTTTAGCATACTACCTCATGTATTTAACTATGAATGAATGAATGAATGAACGAACGAACAAACAAATGATCATTAGTGCCCAAAAGCCTAGGACTTAGGTAATCAGAGTCAAAATCTTCTTTACCAAAAATGCGCAGAAGTTTTTAATGCTTTTAGATCAACAAGTAACTTTCTTAGTATGAAGCACATTGAGATACTCAAAGAATCTACCATACTATTAGGCCTCAACGTAGAGATTCTAAATAAGTAACAATCACAAAGTCCTAGTTCTCATGGGATTTCACATGGTCTCAAATGGAGTGAGAAAATGCTGACGATGAGCAAGAAGTGATGAGGTTACGAAAGAAAATGAAAATAGCTCAAAACTTTAAAAACAGGAACAATTTGGAAAATCCATACATGCATCTACAACACTTCAGACACTATTTAAGCAACTGCGGGTCATCAAAATTATAATTGATTCAGTAAA
>PVJD01001437.1:0-266933 GCA_004026545.1 Mormoops blainvillei | reverse complement strand
AGATATGAGATTTAGGTCTTTATTGTGATTCTGCAGCTGACATGTTAGGGTTTTGTTTCCTTATGCTTTGAGAAGTTAACCTTGTAGTTCTCCCTTCAGTGGTCCTTCTAATGTGGATTGATTACTGGAGTTGATCTAAGAATTTTTGCTGGTGTGTCATAGGTCCCCAAAGGAGCGAGAAGGAAAGACTAAGGCCAGTTTGTTTGTGTATGCGTGTGTGTTTATAGTTAGGAAAGGGAGGAGAGCAAACTCTCTCAAGCCAACCTGTGGACGTTAGCTACGTTCTAAGCAGGACATAAATGCTGGAAGATTTAAAACTCATCTTCGTCAACTGAAGAAACTAAAGAAGGATTTTCTTCCTTCAGGAATACGCTGAGGTAATTCCATTAGTGGTCTCCACTCTTGCCTCACCTTCAGTTTACATTCATAAAACCTTGATGATAAAGGCGAAGAGGAAGCATGTCTCAGCGATGCCTCAAGAGACGTTCATCTCATGTCACAGAAAAATAACATAATTTAGTGGAAATTAAGTTAATTTCTAATCCTTTTTCACTTGTGTGATAAACAGGCATGAATTTTGAGTAGTCTTAAGCTGAAGGAGCCATTTCAAGAATCCCTTTTAAGGAAAATAACTACATTATTATTTTACATACATTCATATAAAATGTTATTATGTTGTTATATTGGATAATTCTTACCTTAAAGAATACAGAATAAATGATTAATTGGGATATATTTCAGTGCTAAGCATATAGCTTTTAAAATAGTTTTTAAAGATTTTATTTACATTTGGAGAGAGGGGAAGGAGGGAGAGAGGGAGGGAAGCATTGCAGTTGCCTCTCACACGCCCCTCCCGTCCCCAAGCAGGAGACCCGGCCTGGAATCCAGGCATGTGCCCTCCCTGACAGTGAATCGAACTGACGACCTTTTGGTTTGTGAGGTGATTCCCAGCCCCCTGAGCCACACCAGTGAAGGCTGAATGCTGAGTATATTTTAAAGTCACCAATTTTACTCTAATGCAAACTACTGGAATAAATATATCATACATATATATACACACACACATCTCATAAACACACACACACACACACACACACACACACACACACCCATATATATATAAAATGGCTCAACGAAAAGTATCCCTTGCTCATATGATAATACCGAGGGGGAAGGAAGCGGTCAGAATGGCAGCTAAAACCTGCACGGTTTCCCAGGCTGACCGAGACGGTGCCATCTTCAACGTGTAGCTCCCTACGTTGTCCTGGCTGTTATCTTGGGTCCTGCAAGCTAACAGGGGAAACACCGCGGAGGAGCATTGGTGGGGTGTTGTTATGCGCTAAGTTCAGAAGTGACGTAACATTCCTTTGACTAGAAATCAATCCCATGGATGCACCTAATTGTAGGGAAGGCTGAGAAATATAACTGCCACATGCTCAGAAAGAAGAAGCAAATGTGGATTTGGGTGAGTTATTAACGGCATCTGCCATGACTGTTATATGTGATAATTCAGGTTATTACAAAGAAGGTAATTATTAGGACAACTTTGATTACTATTTTAAGATCACTGATATACAATATTCTAAGTAGGTCAGTAATCTGTGAAAGTTTTTAACATAAAATACAGTAAATCATGTCACTTAGTACAGTAAATTTTTTGTTGTAAATACTAATTTCTGTTTTATCATTCTTTTAATTAGAATAGTAACAATATGGGGATTTTACTTAGTATGATTGAATATTTTAAATAAACACATAATCTACGATCTACATCATCTTGCATATATGATGGCATTGTAGTCCTTTTGGAAATTTTGCTTTATCTCTTCCATTTAAGGTCATAAATTTATTCAGTGCAAAATAAATGTGCTGTTGTCCTTGGCATTTATTACAGGACATATATTTTTATTAGTAAATAGCATGTTTTTTTAAAGATTTTATTTATGTATTTTTAGAGAGAGGGGGAGGAAGGAAGAGAAGGAGAGAGGGAGAGAAACATCAACATCTTGTTGCCTCTCACGCTCCCTCTACTGGGTACCTGGCCTGTAACCCAGGCATGTGTTCTGACTGGGAGTCAAACTGGCGAACTTTTGGTTCTCAGGCGGGCATTCAGTCCACTGAACCACACCAGCCAGGGCTATTGTTTACAGTAAATATATACTATTTTTTTCCAAATGAAAATAATCAGGTTCCACACAAGGGTTAAATGAAATAATTAGGAGTCATACTGACAGATCTTCCGAAGACAAGAATTATTCTTAATTTCAAATTAAGACCATGTACAAACTGATCATGTGTATTCTTAATTATATATTAATAATATTAAATTTTATTTCTGTCTCCTTAGAAAAGCACAATAAATCAAATGAAGATAGTTTCTCTACCCTAAAGATGAATTTAAGTTTGGGGAATTATATGTATTTAATTTTAAAAGTTTCAGTCTGACTAGAAAATACTTGCATTTTCTTAAATATTCATTAAATAAATTTGAGAAAGTTGAGAAATACAAACACTAAATAAGCCAAACCAATTACAAAAAGCTTAATTTTTGGTAGTTTGTTATGAAAGAATTTTTGAGGCTCTCATCATACTAATATAATAAAACAGGAAAAGGAGATAAGTTAATATATGTGCACTGACAACTAAGAACAAATCTTACTTAATATTTGCATGGTATCTAATATTTTTTTCCTTCTACGGTGTCTAATATTTATTTCCTTCTCTGATATAACCGAATGATGAAAACATACATACAAGTAGAAATGTATATGCGTTTTTGGAATTTTAATAAAATTAACATCACTCATTTATCTTCCTTTAATTTTATGTTATCTTAGTTTCTTCTGATATGAATTGTTTCAAAAGATGGTGAAAGAGTAAAATTATCAGTAAGTAATGTTTATGGTAATGCTAATTAACAATGAGAATTCCCTTTTCCTTATATTAGTATTATTAAATTAGGCACCAAATACATTTTTAATATATTGGGGAAAGAGACTTTTGGATGAAGCAACAGACATTACTTTTAAAAAGTGGTAGCATCAACAAGGAAAGAATTGTAAGGAATTCCAACTGCCTTTAAAAATCTGTAGATTAGATTTAGAACATCCCTTGTTTGCCATTTAATTAGTCATTAAAGACCCTAGAGTTTTATTTGAATTTTTCCAAGGTACTAATTTAAATGTACAACTGTAATATTCTTGTAAGAAGTTGTAGGAATTAGCTCAAAAGTATGCAATGGAACTGCCAAGCTTCTACATCTTGACTTGATTTTGTGGTGCCCTATTATGTCTAGTCCATATTTTATGGAGAAAATTATATGCTCTGAGAATTTGAGATTATATAAAGTTCCTGAATCTCTTTGCAATGTCCCAAACCCATATTATTATAGTTTTTTATATTCTGGGTAATTTTATAAATTGTGATATATTTAATCTTTAATAGAAATTGAAATTATAGTAAAATTGTGATAGTGAGGGTATACATTACCAAGGTTTTTTTAAGGGGAAAGCTAGTGCAGAAGGATATAACTAAAAAATTGCACGTGGGAATATGTTTATGACTGTATATATTATATAGCATCCACAGTGTCAAATTATACTATCATCAAGTAGATTTACATGTGATCATTACATAAGTTCTGCCAACCTTTACATGTATAATTGTTTCTGTCTTAGGAATGAGGAAGCACTCACCCTTTGCGAATTACCACAAAATATGTTGCACTAATCATCCTATTCCTTTCTAGTGTAATAAAATTTCTTAAAGGATTGTAACTTAAAAGAATCAAAAAATAAATGAAAAGCAAATATGTCTCCGGGAGATAACCAATTTCTACCTCATTTAAGATGTTGTTATTTTATAGTTAAAAACAATTCCCAAATGAATTTTAAATGCCATGTAGAAACCAAAATGGTCTACAATGCCCTTGTGCAGTCACTGACTGACTTGATTGAACCCTAGAGGTTCCAAACCTAACTCAAGTCCTCGCTCCTCATGTTCTGCCACTTCGTTTCTTGTCTCCCAATTTACTGAGGTCTCAGACATGCCTACCATCTTTAGGGATGTATCTTTTTTCAGCAGTCATACAACGATTAATTAAATCAATCATTTGCTAAGAGCAAATATTTGACCTTATGCCTCAATTTTAGTACTTTAGGTTCTACCCCGCCTGAAACCAGGTAACTCCTGTGGCTTATTTCAAGAAAAGTCCCCACTTCCTCCACCTGGTTCCTCTGTGCCTTGTTTCCTGACTTGATGTTCTCACTCTGCATTCTTTGACCAGTTGCCCTAACCAACGGACTGTTCGTGGGTCAGCTGTATATGTACACATCCTATTGCTTCTTTTTCCCTGAAGAACCTGGACTAATATACAAGGCAACAAGTTTAGCTGTAAATATAAATGGTTTGAAATACTTCTTGTAGCCAAAAGTATTACCACCCAGTAAGTATAATGTCTTCCATTTTCTCATCATTGCCCTCAATTTTCATATTTTATTGGAGATTCATGCGCTAATACTTTCGTACTCCTTATCCTCTTAGTGTGAGTCATATTGATTCAAAAGGTGGGGAAGGAAGATTGGTATAATTATCGCTAAATTGCTAGAAAATGTTAGGTATACAGTGGGAAAAAGAGGGCCTCTTGTGAGTGTCTTCCCCAGTAATAGACTAATACACTGAAGATTAGAAAACATAGATTCTCTCTTGTACTCAAGTGACCCTCATTGGGGAACTGACCCAAAAAAACAAAAAACAAACAAACAAATGAAGTCATTATCAAAAGCGAAAAAGTGATAGTCATTTATTTTTCTGGCTTGCTAGGTTCTTTTTTGTTTCAAGTCAGTTATTTTAAATCTTAATAGCTAAATGGAGCATCTGAACATTATATAATGATACTCTAAATTAAGAGAGAATTCAGAGAAGAGATTAAAAGTAGGACCCATACTGCTTGATATATAACTTTTCAGAGTGTGAATGAGGGACTATGACATATTGAATTTTGTCATATATGACCCGTTTTATTTTATATATTATTCCACACATGATCCAGTTAGATACATAAAACTACTTTATTAATTGGCTTTCTAGAGAAGACTACTTTATGTGAAAAGTCATATATTTAAAAAAAGGACCAAGGAAGATATGTTTTAAAACATATTTCCAAAAATAAGATGGAATTACATGACAGAATGGATCTACAGAATAGAGGTACATTATATGAAGATAATGTTTATGAATGAAGATAACGATGCTGCCATTCAACTAAAATAGTCCTTTGTGAGTTCAGCAGTGATCACCTTCTTGCTAATATCAGTCTGTTCATGATTTTTTATTACTCTTTCAGTTTGGTTTCTTTATTATGAATCACTTACTCCTTCTGAAAACATGCGCCTTTTTCAACTTTCCTTAAGCAGTGATTGAACTCCTCTGCCAGCTTGTCCCCGGGTCCTTTGCTTCTTATGTGCCTTTTTCGTCTTGCCTCCTTTCAGCCCTTGTCCAGTCCTTCATTGAGCCCAGTTATTGCAATGGTGTCTGGCTCAGTTACCTCAACCTGATTTACCCATTGCGGTACTGCTTAACCAGTTTCCCAGGCTGGATAAGTTCACAAAACCACCTTTGATCTTTTACTCTCCGTCATTCTGTGGATCCATTCTGTCATGTAATCCCATCATAGTTTTGGAAACATTGCATATTTACCTTTATTTTTTCAATTCTCACATGTCCATTATTTAGCCAAATCTGTATCAGTGTGTTCCCGGGTTGCTATCAGAGATCCTTAGTGATTTTTCTTGAATCTAGGTTGTCCCAGCAACACAATCCAACTTTTTTTTTGCAATTTTTTTCCAAATTAATTTTAAGACAATTAAATTGTCCAGTCACTATGTCCTAAATTCCCACTATTTTCAGAATTCTGTATTTGACATTACGTGACGTGCAAAACCAAAGAATATAGCAAGAGACTTAACCTTCAAGGAGGATTCCATTTATTGGTAGAATAATACAAATTCACAAATAGCTAGAAAACAAAACTGAATGCATAAAATTGTATAATAGAGATACATGCACAGACTTCTAAATAAGTTATAATATCAAGGAAGGGGGAAATGTTAATTTCAATAGATTTTAAGAACCTACCCTTCATTTAAACTGGCAGAATTTTTATAATATTCAGGGTATACACGGTAGAATACTACGCAGCCGAAAGGAAGAAGGAGCTCCTACCCTTCACCACAACATGGAGCATTATGCTAAGTGAAGTAAGCCAGGCAATGAAAGACAGATACCATGTAGGCAGATCTCACCTATAAGTGGAACCTAATCAGTAAAACAAACAAGTAGACAAAATATAACCAGTGACATTGAAATAAAGAACAAACTGACAGTAACCAGAAGGGACAGAGGAGGAGGGTAACCAGAAAAAGAAAGGGAAGGGTCTTCAGGGGATGTGTAGAGGACCCATGGACAAAGCCGAAGGGGGGAGGGATTGAGGGTGGGTGGTGGGATGGGTGGGGCAGGGGAAAGTGGAGGAGGGAAAATAGAGACAACTGTACTTGAATAACAATAAAATAAAATAAAGTAAAATTAAATTAAATTAAATTTAAAAATACAAAAAGAGTCCGAGTGTAGCAAATGCAGAAATTGAGTGCAATATTTTAAAAAGCCTTTGAATAAAATAAAGATAGAAAATGATGGTTGAGGCCAAGCCATTGACCAACTGAACATAGACAGACTGAAAAATTATTAAGCCATAATTATGATAAATACGTATATACATAGATGACAACGAAAAGAAATGTGTCGATATTAGATAGATGAAAGAATAGATAAATGGATGGAAGAATGGTAGATACAGAAAGAACACTATGCATAAAGATGAAGAAATTTATATGACTTCAGGAGAGATTTCAGGGAAATTACTTTGAATAGTTTCCATTTTTTCTAATTATATTAGAATGCAATGTCACCTGCTGATGTTTCAATAAAAGGGTAGGGACTGAGGATTTGCTCAGACATTGAATTCCAAGAAGACGTCCCAGAGGCTACCTTCTTTTTTAGATAATAAGAGTAAGGTAAGGATACATCCATCTAGAGATACTTTTATTTGTGGATGAGCTTTTGAGAAGTTGAGCTAGTTTTCCACAGGGAGCCTGAAGTTCACAGACTGAAGTAGAAGACACTTCACTAAGGACAACATTACAGAGCTGATTAATTTACTTTTCTACATTTTGGTTTTATTCTATTAAATCAGTATGGTATATCTCATACTTTAGAAGTTTCTCACAATACGCAGAGTGCAAAATTTTTAGTTCTACTTGGTAAATATTTAAGTGATTGTGCAGCAATTATACAAATTCTTAAGAATCTATTCAACAGAAAATTCATTTCTGATTTAGTGATAATTTTTTCATTTTATCCATTCAATCAACTTGTTTTTATTGATTCACACACCCTGACAAATTCTATATGGAGAGATTTAGACACCAACCTTCAAATTCAAATAAGACATTCTGCATTCTCTAAGTCCCGTGTAGACAGTTGAAAAGACAACTTTTTTGAGAACACTTTTATTCATTAGTTCATAAAATTCTGGTCTCATTTTGGTATTTTTAACCATGATATTTATAGCCAAAATCATTTTCTAGGGAAACAAATTCTAAATTCAGTAAGGGAAATTAGGTTTAAAATTTCTAAGTGATATGAATTCTGAATAATATTTACTGTGATAGATATCTGACTGTCTACCTCCATTTTACCCAGTATAATCATATATAGTGGCCTTAAAATAAATGATACATTTTTTCCAGTCTTTCAACAGTAGCCAAAGTGTAGGGTAAGGAAAGGTTGTGGTACCGATAGTCCCCAGTAAAATAGTTCACTGGGAAATACCTATCGAACCTCTATAACGTGCTTCCAACAGTGCAGAGCAATGCTTAGAGTGAGGTGGCATTCTGTGGGCCTTTAGCCTTCCTTTAACTTTATACTTCCATTTAACTGGCATTGTTAGAAAGTACTTTTATTATCTTTGGCTAATTCATAGTCCCCAAAACATAATTATAGATTCCATTAGACCTTATAAATAATTCTCTACTTCAAGTCTCCAGCAATAAAATCAGCAGTGCAATTCCTCCCAGATATCAAATTAATATTGCTTATAGAGAAAAATTCCTTGAAATGATTTATTCTTAACATTAATTTAAACAATTGGATAGATCTAGTAAATGATTAATGTGCTAACCTTCTGACCATTTCAGGGCAGCGTTTGCACAGGACTAAACAAATAGATCTTTGCAGGGCATAAGCTATGTGCCTGCTCTTTGCTTTCTTGATTGATTTGGATCGCTGTACGATCGTTCAGCCGAAGTCTCTCTCGAAGGGTAAAAAGGGCAGCTGGCAGGGAGCCACTTTGGCAGGCTCTTCTATGTTGTGGTCTGTTTGGTTCATCCGTAGAGACGTGGATTAAGATAGAATTATAGGAAATCCTATTGAGGTAAAGGCCTACTGGATAAGAACAGGGAAAACTAATTTAAGCCTCTCTACTCCTTCAATATAACCTTTTAAAATACTAGGTTACAGTGTGCTCATTTCACTTGTAAATCTGATATAAGATACTAATGGAAATGACATTTAAAAAGGGACTGACTTGTGTGTATAAACTGTAACTGGTATGTCTTAAAAGTACCTTTCCATGTGGGCCTTAAACGTGATAACATTTTCCAGGTTGTGCACATAGATTAGAAGCTATTAAATTCTAAGTTTGCAAAGATAAGCATGTACAACTGCTATCTCTTACAGGGCAGAGTCCCGAAATGTTGATTTATAGATTAAAATATTAACCGGGCACTGTTATAGATATCATCATTTTGTTGCTGCTGTTTTAAGGGAGACAAAGCCTTAAAAAGACACCTTTGTTTTCACTTGGCCTTTAAAAAAGCCCACTGTGATGACACCAACCTTAAGAAGAGAAGAGGACAATTTAGCTAAAAGGTCGCCTTGAAATAGTGAATTGGATCCCTTCAGCCCGACTTTGGTCGGTCACGGATGAGGGGCCCCCTGACCTCACAGTAGCACTACCACCAGTTGTTTGCTCCTCACACAGTCCTATAATAAGCTTCCTTTTGTACATAAATTTACAAGGAGCTGAGAGAATTTAAATGACTTCTCCAAAATCATGGAGTGAGCCAGTGAGGGAGCTGGGAGATGAATTAAAAGCCTCAAAATCTACTCGCGTTTTCTAGTGGTGTCAGTTATATGTGTAGCTCACAGTGCTCTCAGGAACTGAGAAAAGCAAAAAAAAACTAAGGAGGGAGAAAAGAACAGAAAGGAAAGAAACAACTCTTAGAGTTTGGCAGAAATATCCCTGATGCTTTGAAATGAAGGCAAGGCTTCAGATTCCAAGGGCCCAGATGTGTGGCATGCAATGCCATGGCCCCTGGCCAGACAGCCGGGTCCCCCATCCAGGGAAGGCTCCATCCTGGTGCCAGGAGAAGAGAGTGGGGGAGGGGCAGCAACTGGCTAGTGTGCCCAATAAAATGAAAAGGCAAAATGTTGTTTGCTCAGCTAACTCACTATTTTAACCAAACTTTTGGAAGCCATAGCTAATGAAAGTATCTAAAAAAAGAACACTTGAATAGTTGCTGTATGAAATAGGCTGGAAAATGAGAACAGAAAGACAAACAGAAGGAATGATATCGTGGGTCTGAGTGTCCTTCATGCAACAGTGAGAATATCTCAACTCACTGGAAGTTTCCAGAGAAGGTGACAGCTCCTTAGGAGCAATTACCCTGGGATTCTTTTTCCAAGTGTCTCTGTACCTTGATAGGGCTCACTGCTAAGGAAACAAGCAATAGACCTGTAATATAGAACAGAATCAAAATTAATATTTTTAAAGACTAAATATGTCCTCTTTTTCTGAGGAGCAGCTTGTGTTTAATTAACTCAAAATGACTGCAGGCTTGTCCAGAAAGGATCTGTCTCTTTTCCACTCAACCGCTCTTTCCTAATTGGTTTCTCTCTCTTTTTCTCTTTATTTCCACGTGCGGTTGTGGGTAGTAAGAGTAGAAGGGGAAAAATAAGACTGCCATTTGAAAGTTTCAGCTTATCTCCCATGTCTTTTTATGAAAAACGCATGTAAAATATAAAAAAATAAATCAACCCAGTTTTTGAAATAAACATTTATTATGTGATATAAAGTACAATGTTCTTCATCGTTACTATGAAATGTCTTTAGTTGGCATCGCATTTGAACATTGTGTATGTGTGTGCTACACCTATCTTGATTTCTATTTAATGAGAGATTGAAATGGATTGAAAGATGGCTGATGTTGCTGATAGGAAAGTATAGGTTCTATACAGACATGCTTGAATAATAAATATGTGCTGAATTTGCCAAGAGCGTGTAAGCACTACTTTCTTAGAGGATAATTGTCTGCCTAACAGAAAGGAGAGGAAAAAGGTGTGGATGTTTCTTGCTCTTTAAACCAAGTGGGTAAGAAGACCATGCAAGGGAAAGCTTTGAAGAACTAACTGTGGGTCTCTGTGGCCCAGGATATAGGGACTAGGGTCTGCTTTTTCAGGTACCATCTGAAAAGGATCTTCAAGTCGGGTCAGGCAGAGACTAGGGAGTGTGTGGATGTGGTCAGGGAAGAGCTTGCATCGGTGAACTCAACTTGAAAAGTCTGCCAGGCAGGATTAGGCAATGCCAGGTGTGTCAGTGTGTGTGCACACAGCCTTTGAAATGGATGAGATTGAAGTTTAGATTTGAAGTTTGATCTTGGCTAACTGCAATTTGAGAAAACTTAGGAAACATTTCCAGCCATATAATTCATACTGTGACACATACATGTCAGTCATGTCTGTTTGTTTGTGCTCTAAATATGTACACATCCAAAGAAATAGGTTTATGGTATAGCATGTATACAACAAATTTTCATACAATAAAAATTCTGTTTTATGCTAATTTGTTGATATTTATGGTTAATCTTTACCTGTAAATAACTAAATTCAAAATTTAATGAGAATTTTCAAATTGCCTCACTTTTAAAAAAATTGGAATGAACCCATTGTGTGAGATTGGCTGCGTAATCATCAAAGATTTTTTTCCAAATACAATGAGAAAGCCAACTTGTAATTAAGCTTTTGCTTCTTGGCATGTGTACTTTCATGATAATTATTAGATTTAAACAAACCTCTTATACTATCCGTAATTTGACTTGAAATATTTCTCATTATAATAAACATAGTTTTATATTGCCTCAATATATATAATTTTAGTGAATTTATCCTCTAACCATAAAGGTTACTACACTTTTTAAAAAAAGGGATGAGGACAGTTCTTTCACAGCCTTTCACTGAACTAAATGAAGAATTGAGATCTGCATTTTAGAGCTAGTTGGATAAGGACATGCGTACGTGGGGAAGATGAAATAAGGTGAAGGGCTTCCGTACATGCCCACCCAGTCTCCTCTCCATTACGCAACTCTTCGCGCTCATAGGTGGTCCATCAGTGAAACATGGGCAGAAATAATTCCAGGAATGATGGGGGGAGAATGTATGTCAAGACCACTACCTAAAGTCAAGACATAATTTCCTCATTAACCCGTGTGCTCTGGTATTCAAAACTCATTACTTATTGCTCCTTCCTTTCTAAGGGAAAAATATTGATTAGCAGATTGACTTTCACCTGATATTCCTTACTAATAAAACAGACTTTGCTAAATTCAAAAGGCAGCATCTGAAATGTTTCGGTTTTCTTTGCTGTTCTTCGTCTGCCCTGATAATGGCATTAATATTTTGTGCAAGCTAAATGTTTTCTTTTCCTATAGAGGAAGATACGCTGGTGGACCATGTACATGACCCTCGAGGTAAAGATGATTGTTTTTTGTATATTTTATTGAGTATGCTATTACAGTTGTCCCATTTTTACCTCCCCCCCCTTGTCCTCTCTACCTTGTGCCCATGGTCCCTTCATTTTCAGCCTGTGTAGCTGGGATTTTTATCTTTAGTGACAGCGTGGGAACAGTACCTCTAGATTTCATTTTCGTCAACATATTTCTTCGCTGAGCAACAGGACAGCTCGAAGTGTCGTACCCCAAACAGACAGAGGTGAAATCTCAGAGGCACCAACTGTTGACTGCTGGGGTCACCAGCGGCAGGTGCCGAGAGACAGGGGGCTGATGGGTGGTGAGAGCTTATGGCTACCCTGCAAAACCAGACCTCAAGGAGCATTCTCAGCCCTTTGCCAGATGATGGACTGGTTGAAAATTGGTGGTGTGAAATGGTCATTCTCCTTTATACTTAAACCTTTAAACAATGACTTCAGCATTGCCCCAGAGATTAAAAAAAAAGGAAGAAGTATCCAGCAGCAGACGCTCTGTCCATCTTGCAGAGACCCATGAAAAGTTTTCTTATTTTCTAGCTACACATATTTCCTTCTCATGGTTATTTTACATGATTGGGGGGATTTCATGCCATCAGAAGTAAGGTTCAGACTGAAGGTCCTTTGTTGGGTTACTCTGAGATGGATTTACGAGTTCCATTTTGTTGGCTTCTCCAAACAAAACCACCCTGTTTTAAGAATGTCTAAATATCTCATGGAATAAACCCTAGCTGGGCTTTCTGCATGCCCTTTACTTTTTTTTTTTTTTTTTTTAATTTCTAGGTTAGTGCTGACATCATCGCTTAAGAGTTTGGGTGTGAATGCACAAAAAGGACTCTCACACTGAATCGTGTTAGCAGCTCACCCAAGGAATGACCTGTGCTACTGACAGTGGCCCATTCTTACATGGCCACCTCAACATAATCAACTGTGAAAGCAAGCAGGAGTCTGTGGAAAGGCCCCTGGTGTGCCTGGAAGGTAACAGAAAATGTCTTAGTAAACAGGTAGGAACAGAAGACGAATATAACCCAAGATAAAGTAGGAAACCACCAAAGAATTATACAAGAGATACAAGAGAAGAGATTAGTACCAGGTGGGGCAAAATCAGGTTTACAGTTGTGAGTACATGAAATACAGAGTTTATTCTTGTGTGGTTATTAATTATTGTATTTTTTCTATATGGAAAACTGTAAATCTACTCTTGCCCTACCCTGTATATTTGGTCAGGAGCCTACTGTGAAAGTAAATGCACATCTTTGATGAGAGAATTTATGACTGCAACATTTGATATTTTTTCATGATTTAGTTGCTGTCTCTATATAACCGTATTCAAAGTTTTACATGGAAGCCACTCTCAGGCCTTGGTTTACCTGTCATATACGCTCAACATAATGGCTATTTCACAGAAAGGCAGCTCAGATACTCACCTTTACTCTCACTTACAAATGGCTGTATCATCGGGTCTCTCACAGTTACAATTCTGTCTTCCATGAATGCTGTAGACAACTTTTATTTATTTTATTAACTTGAATACATAATAAAATTAAATTTTTGCTAACATTATATGTACTATTCTCATTAACAAACCTAAACTACAAAACATTTATTTAGGTAATATGGGATTTTTCTCTCCAAGTCTAAGACTGGAGATTTCTGTCCCATTTGTTGATACAAAAGCTATATCTGGCTTGAAAAATGGCAAAATCTCTTTATGTAAAACCCATGTACGTCACTACTTACACACTGCTTCTTTCTAACATTCAGGAGAAGCCAAAACATAATGTTTACATAATCCTGTTCATTTACTTTAAAATACCCACAAAAAGAAATGTGACAGAATTGAAACAGCAATACTACTATTTAGATATTTTTTTCCATGAAAATCAAACTAAGTTATTTTTCCCAAAAATATTCCCCAAAGAAAACAGTGCTTTACCTTATCGTGGTAACTTGGGAATTCTCCATGAATGATTTTAAAGTCCATGCAGAGTTTAAAAGGTGTATTACAGTATATTACTATTCAAAATGCCTTTAAACTGTTTTAAAATTCCAGGGCTGCACCTGAATGCTCCGTGAAGCACTCTTAATTGCCTTGTGATTCCTCTGTAAGTCTGGATTGGAAAAAAAGCAAAAGTGTAACAGGAAGATGAAAAATTTATTCCTTCATGAAAGAATAAATAACTTCCACCAACATGAAGTTATAATTCATAAACATAAAATCACAGTTATGTCAGCACAAATTTTTGTGTTTTCATTGGAAAAACTGTACTCAAAATGGTTTTATTATAGGTTGTATCCTCAATTTAGCAGTTTGTTACTAAATAGAATATAAGAAAAGTTCCCCTTTGAGAAAATTACTTATGTGCTAAAAATCCCACTTGTGAGGCAATTTCTACATTAAAGAGGTTCCAAGACTTGCATAGAAACATCATCCAATAGCTAGTATCGTGGGCGAAATATCTCACTTGTAGTTGAATAGAAAATAATTGCATCTACAACATACCCAATGAGCTTTAGCCTAATTTAATTGTTCCAAAATGTAAGTAAATGCTAATATACATTAAAAAAAATAGTTACTGCATTGTAATCAAATACTGGTAGAGTCTGGGTTCACAAATTATTTAAGGTCATGAGAAAATTGTAAATGTTTGAGCTGCAATCTGTTCTTATCTTCTTTTTCCCTTCACTGATGTAAGTCTGTGAGTGTATATATGCATATTTTGAGTTGGTGACAATAAAGGAAATCGGAACATACAAGTTCTCACATGGCTACCTGAAAAGGATTGAATTAATGTTGTGGCCTTAATCTAAACAGCATTTTCCAGTGCAAGCGATAAATAATATTAGAAATATAATATGCTTGGTATTTCAAGAAAAAGAATATAAAACAAGGGGTGGACTTCCATTATTATTATTTTATTTTTATTTCTTTTATTTAGAGGGGTTAGCCCTTAGGTCTAGGCAAACTTTCTCTTGTTTTTTTCTTGGTTTTCCCTTAAAAATAAGATCATCACCCACTTTTTTCTCTCCCTTTGTACTCCTATTAGCTGGATGGTCTTTCACCTGTGACCCTGTCTCCGTCCAGACTGTGGAGTGGAAGCAGTTAGCCCTAATCCCCATTCCCTGGTTGCCCCTTAGGAAAATGGCCTAGTCTCTTTGCATTGTAAAATTTTACTGCTCAGCACAGTGGGAAAACACATAAAGAACAAAACTATTTCAAATAAAAATGGTAAAAGCACTTGCACTGTGTATTTTAAGAGTTAAGAACAAAATTTGGAGTCATATTGCCAAGTTCCACTACTTAATTAGCTTTGTTGCCATGGTCAAGATACTTAACTGCTCCTTTTTCTCTTTAGCACCAAGAGGGTAATCAGATGCCCACCTCACATGACGTTGTGTGGATGTATGGCATCAGGCCTGTACCGTGCTTAACGCAGTGCCTGATTGTTCAATGTGTTTGTTTCTTCTTTCATTAAAACAACAAAACAAAACAAAACAAAACAAAACAAAACAAAACAAAGCAAAAGTCCCTGGAGCTTAGCCATTCATATGTATTTCCAAAGGGAAAATACAAAAGATGACGTTTTTTGAATATTCGGGTTAATATTTCTTTAAAATGTAGTGTGGAAGAAATCTACTGCAGTACCAGTGAAGTTCCAGGATGGTCGAAGATGCTATGTTCCTGAAAAGCCTTGTTTGACATATTTTTGGGGACTTGTATTGCTAGAGATTAAGCAAGTCATTTCATTATGAGGAAAGATAGGGAGGAAGAGGGGGGAAAAGAGAAAGAGTGATGAAGCAGGAGCAGATGCTAAGAAAAGGATGTTGTTAGTCATTCTGGAGTCCTTGAGTGCTTCCCTGGGAGGAGGTACCTACCTGCCTTGCTTAAGTTTCTTTGGGTGAACAAAAGAATTACTATAGCCTTAAATGGAACAATAACAATCAGACTTTCCTGATGTTCATCCATTCATTTAACAGACATTCATTGAGCATCTCTTGTGTGTCAGTCATTGCTTCAAGTTCTGGGGATATTTGGGGATATAAGAATTAACAAAATCAACAAACATCTCAGTCTTTATGTAGTTGATTTTCTATGGCGATGAGACATATTAACATATACAAGTAAAATATATAATATGAGAGTGATAAGTATGATCCAAAGATCAATACGTCAGTAATAAAGGAGCGTAAGGAATGCTGGAAATGAAGAAAACTTAAATAGTTAAGTCAGAGAAACCCTTTCAAAAAAGGTAATGCTTGAATCAAGTCCTAAAAGAAATGAGGAAATGAGCCATGCAGACAATTATGAAGAAGTTGTTTCTAGGGGAAAAAACTAAGCAAGTTCAAAGGTCTGGGTTGAAAATTGACTGGTATGATTAAGGCATGTCACACAAGACAGTGTGTCTTTAGGGGAGTAAAGACAGGGGGGAGTAGTAGGCGATAGACTGAGCAGAAAGAGAAGGAAATCCAAGTTAACAAAGTACAGTTTTTTTGTATTTTAATCAAAACCTAATTTTATTGGGAGAAGTTGAGTTAGAGAACCTCTGTCCCCTTTCATTTCTCTCAGTTTCTTCTGATGGCTACTTGATAGTGCCATTCTTCTTCTGAAACAGATCTAGCTTGCTCAAGTTTTGGCCAACAGCCAAGCCAGGGACTTTTGGTTGTAAATGCTTGCTTCTTTCAACTATGGGTCCTTGAGTGTTTCATCAGGATCCTCCGAAGAAAGTTTCAGTTCTCAGCACATGCATGCCTTTCCCGGTTCAAACTGGCACCTCTGCCTGCTTTTTCGTGTGTGCCCTCCACCTTTCTCTAATCAGCATTCCACTTAGTTTAATATCTTTTCAGAAATCTGACTGTAAAACATAAAACATGTTGAATAGGTTATTTTAGAAATAATAAACATAATGTTTTAGAAATAGCAAATGCTATTATTTTTAGACACAAACTAGTGGTTGTATTTGTATTAATGTAAAGTTATAAAACAGAGGCACCAGTTTATACTTGCACAACTTATGACTGTACAGATAAAAGAGTGTTGTGTCAGCAGGTACTTCTGTGTTTGGACAAGTTGTTTCTGATTCCAAAGTAACAAAATAAAATGGGAAGAACTTGGTAGCAGTCCTACAGCATGATCTACTTTACTGCCACGGACATAGGTCACTTTAGTGAGGTGTACTTACGGATTACTATTTGAAGGAACTCAGCAATGACAATTGAGTTCCTGCAAATGCTAGTAACACCAAAATCTTATTCATTTGTTGAGAGACATATATAATTTCATATGTTTCTTTAAAGGAAACTGCTATACTATAATATAAATGAGTACTCCAGTTAGAGGGAAGAATTTAGGAAAAAAATTTAAAAACTGTGAAACCATAAAGCTGGAAAGTTTACGTGTGCTTTATGCAGTGACAGAACCTGGAAGCTTATATAATCCTACAAAAAACATTATGAAACCTTTTAATTTATGATAAATACCAGCTATAGTAATATCATTAATATAATAAATATTTTGATGTTAAAATTATATTTTGTGTGTTAATATATAATTCAGTATGGCCGCACAAAGATAATTATTCAGCCACATATTTATCCATTAACAGAATTTTTGATGCCCACTCTATCCAGAGGCACTGGGGTTACAAAGAACGGTGACTAAATCATTCTATCAGAATTTAAATGTTTAGGATACACTGACAATTAAATAGTAAAATTGGAGGTTATCGTAGAGGCATCTACTGAATTAAATAGAAAGGTTGTATTATCAGTATTGAGAGGGAGAAGTCCAGGAATTCTCTCTGCAATAGTTGTTTTTACCAAGGTATAGAGGGAAATTGGAGGGTGAACAAGTATGAGGAAAGGCCAAGAGAATTGGTGAGCTCTGTAAAAAAACTCATGATAGGAATCTGTGTAGAGGCCTCAAGTAGAGAGTGCACACATTCAGTGTGAAGAGCTATGAGCATTTCACAGCATTAGGACACCAGCCAAGTCTAGACTAATAGTGAGACAGGCTGACAAAGTAATCGGGGACAAATTCTTTTAGTCTCACATGGAATATTTTAAGGAGTTTAGACTATTTTTTGGGGGGGTGTGTGTGCACGGCAGGGTATATGATATATAGGAGGGGGGCTTGGAGAAGGAGGTTAGTGTTACAATCTACATACATCTCAGAAAGATTCTGGGCTGCAGTGTGCAAAATATGGGTTAGGGTAAGAGTAACCTGAAAGTAATCTAGTTCAGAATGGATATAAAGATGGTAAGAAAAGAAGATGACATTTGCTGACTAGAGGAATCAATCCTGAAAGTGATGACCAGTTACAAGTACCAATGGGTAAAAATAGATAAATTTAAGGTTACATTTTTCTGAGTGCAAGATTTATTTGGAAAAGTCGGGGAGAAGCAGTACATGGGGAACATTAGGTCCCTGTGAAATGGCAGAGTAAGTAGGAAGTGTCATCAATGGAGAATATATACATGGGCACTTGAGACAGGAGACATATAGTCATAAAAGTTCTACCTGATTCACAATTTGGCTTCATGATGGCTCCAACTATGTTATTACATAGGGAAGATGGGACAGAGAAACACTCTAACAGCTTTCATGATTTCAACCTCATATAACCAATAGCTGATAACAGAAGGCGTTTCAGTTACCAATTCCTTCTCCCAGAAATAAAGCCTTTATGGCTTGAAACAACCACAGTCAATGATTTCGCTTATGAATCTGAACTTTGTGTAGGGTTACCTACAGATGGCTTGTATCTGATCTCCAACATCTGGGGCCTGAGCTGGGATGACGCAAAACCCTCCGAGCTGGGTCAGCTGATGCTGTTGCAGGTTCCGTAACGTGGTTTCTCCAGCAGAAGGTCTCAGGATAGTCCAGGTTTTTACATGGAATCTCAAACATCTGAGACCAGTGCTCTGAGAAATCAAGTGGAGGCTTTGAGTCTTCTTCTGAGTAGCCTGAGAGGTCTAAGAATCTCACTCCCATTTCATTCTGTTGATTAAACAACTCATTAAGGAGGGAAGTTAGACTCTATCTTTCAAGATAAAGTGTAGAGAAGTATTTCTGGTCAGCATTTTAGTAGGGTACTTAAAGTTTATATATTTTTAACTCTTTCCTCCAAAAAGGAGAATTGTTTACTATTGCCATTTTTAGGAAATAATAAATATATCACAACAAAACTAACTACAGTGTCATTTATTTATTGTAAATTATGGGCCAGAAAGTGACCTGGGCTGATTTTACTAAGGAAAGAACCATAGTTCTTTATAAACAATTTCCAACTCCTTTCTGTTCAAAGTGAGAGAATATGAGGAAATGTACCTATTAATAATTGCTGTAGCTAAACTGTCACCCACATTGCAAGACATCTAAACATTCTGCCAATCACTTTAACATGACTAATAGAGATAGGTATCCAAGATGGGAGGAGAAAATGCAAACAAGGTTAAAACCTGTAACTTGCCCCTGATGAAATGAGGAAACAAAAGGACACAGGCTCCCTGTTTTGTACAAATGGTGGTGATAAGGACAAGGCCTGGGTGATGAGTGACTGCCTGGAGTCAGAGCTGTTCTTCAGTGATGGAATGCAGTTAGTCAGGACTATTTTGTTTTAAAGAGCATGGCAGGGGCCAAGTTCCATGGGAGCACGTAAAGTTTTCAGGAGTCCCGGGCCAAGGAACTGGTGGGGGTTTGGACCACTGTGCAGACCTGGCTCTCTTTGCCATGCGTGTGTCAGGGCTGAATGCTTGCTGCGTTAGAAAGAAAGGAATTTCCCCAATAGTAAGCAGGATTTGATCTTGGAATGTTCTACTAGTGGCTTTTAAATAGAGTAAGTGTCAATTGTCATTTGTGATCCCGTTGGAAAGTAGAATGAGAGACAGTTGATTTCTGTTCTGGAGTTTTGATATGTTCACATATATTAAGGACTAAATATTCTTCAATCACATTTTCAATTTGTGAAGAAAAGCATATTTAGACACAAAGTAGGAGCTTTCTAAATATTTATGGAAGAGAAATACAATTGCTCTAACCTAGTCTTTGTGTAATTTTGAAGACCTCTGTAATTCCATTCAAACAGTATATAAAAGATGTATAGATTGTTTTTTAATATCTTCAAGAAACCAGAATGTAGTGGAGTCTGCTGCCAGTATCACTGCTGGAATAAGAAATAGCGATTTATTTTTTTAAAAATGTGAAGACAATAATTTTAATAAAACTATAACCAGAGATGTTCTATACAAAAACAAGTTTCAGAAATTTTTAAAAATAATGTTTCATGTGAAAATGCTTTATTCATATATTCAGGAATATTATAGATACAAAATTAGAAAAACGTTTCGGCTCCTGTGTTGAATTACTGAAATGTGTACAAAGTTTAACCACCCTGAGGTCATATCTAAGCAGTTCACTAAATCAACATTATATTAATCTTTGTTTATTCTCCTGATTCTTGAAGATTAAGCAAAGAACATGCCTCAGGTCTAAGCTTAATGTCAACATCAAAACTTAGCAGGAAGAATGCATCCAATAGGAAGAAGTATTTAAAAGTAAGAGGGATAACAGTACACAGGAAGAAAAGGATGTCAAGAAAAGACAGAGTAAAATTCAAAACAGAAACATTACAAGACACATTTCTTTACCTCACAATTAGATGCAGACTTATTAGGTATTCACTAACCTCTAGTGAACCTGTGAGTTTTAAAGTTTGTGAATTTTAAAGTTTGAATGTCTAGATCATAGTTCCAGTTTTAAAGAAAAAGCAAAGACCAAACTCTTTACCCAGACATCATAAATTAATATAGTTTCAACCTTTTTAGTTAATATACATTGGCAATTTAATGAGTAGCAAATGGATTAAATGAAAAATACATACAAACCTACGTAAATCCAAGTTGGCTTCAGAAGGACAAATTCGATTTCCCCTACTTCAAGGAAAGACTGGGTGTAACTTCTTTTGACTCATTTAAATCTATAAAAATATTCTGGTTTATACATACATACGCAATATGTTCAATCGGTTACCCTCATTACTAATTTCCTCAAGGTTTGCACATTGTTTCAATGGCAATGGGAAGAAATGTACAATTAGAAATATTTTCAGTTAACCAATTGCTAAAATATCTCTTTATATGGTAGATATAAAGTCCAGGCAAAATCTAATGCACAGCATTCCCAACCCAGGGAATATTTTAATCATTAAGAAATAGGGCAGCCTGCATCTTGTCAGCTAAGCTGCATGGGACTTAAGACTAGAAATCAGGTCTTAGCAAGATCTACTTCCCTTGATAACTATCTGCTTGACTCAGAGAAGATGGTGATCTCTCTTCAGTGACTTGAATAAAATCGCGATGTGGTCGGATTTATGAAACCATTGTCAGTGGAAATCAGGCTTTTCAATGGAATTGCAAGGAAAGCGACCAAGGACCCACACAGGCTCCTGTGATATGGCGAGATGATTTATTCATGTGAAAACAGAAGCTGCTACCTGGGTTTTCAATTTCCCATGTTCTTCTGTCCTTCCATGGAAAAAGTCCAGCCATGGCCTCGGCAAGGCCAGCAAAAGCCCGTGTCCAGAGTTCCTGCTCCATATTAAAGCCCAGCCTTTTGGAGCGCACACAGTCTGCCGCAAGCCCTGGTAGCTGCCAGACCAACGTGGCCACGTGCCCCTAGGTGAGCACAGGCCCACATAGGCAAGTGCATTCCTGCGTGTGGGGGCGAGGAAAAGAGAGGGGCGGCGGCTTCTTTTCTCCCCTGGGATTATATTACCTTGGGTTTGGAGTAGACCAGATGCTTTTTCCAAAGAACTAATGAACTTTTTGAGCTTCCATGGGCTTCTGCTAGGTCCATCTCCTGGTTCAGCTGACAGGATTCCATGGACAAGGTCCTCTCCCTGGGCCCTCTAACAACCCGGTACCCAGGGCGGAAAGGAGGAGTGTTAATTCCTTCGGCGGAGCAATGCTGTGTAATCCCCTGGGGTGTGAAACGGTAGATTCCTGGCAAAGTGAACAGACTAGTGCTCCCCTGTTTATTAAGTTCAATGTCTAATTCCCTTTGTGCCCCTTTCCTTTATTATAATTAGCTAATTACTTACAGTAACAAAACCAACATTAGCACATTAAATTCATAACCTGAGAGAACATTTGCTCCTGTAGACACTAAGTGAAGTAGTTAGTGCTTGCAGAACTGTCAGACCCTAGCATTCGGGCACAAAAAAAATAAAAGATTTAAAAGAATGTAGTTATTTGTAGAGACTGCTCAGGAATTTCAAATGCTATGTTTATGCTTCAGAATTGGCTTGAAAAGATATAGAGGGCCTCAGAAATGATTTATTTCTCAAATGTTACAGCATCATCCCTGTTTCATCACGAGAACCTCAATGACATTATGAATGTCTTTGGTGAACTTTACATTTTATGTAATAGATTTTCTCTTGCCAGATACTGTGAGAGGGAAGAGAAGGGACAGGAGCTGTAAATATGTTCCCTTTCCACGGATCCCCCAAAGCCTGGCTAAAGAAAAACCTGTCTCCCCAACTTCCTTTTATTTCTGGCAAAAGCTTGTTTTCTTACTAATTATCCCCAGCTGTACCAGATTCTGTACTTCTTATTTTTAACCTTACATGCTCCTACATCTGTATACTTTTTGTATGGAATATTAGGTCTTAAAATGGGAAATCTTTTGGGAGGGGTGAGGAAAATATAATTGTCGAAAAAGGAAAAATTAAAAAACTTGAAGTTGAATAATAGACCCTTGTAGTTTTCCTATCCGTGGCCAGTCGACGAGTTAGCGTCATTGTATTGGCATTTGCCTACAATACCAATGGAGCCGCCTCTTTCAAATATCAGGAATAATTGATATAATTCTTTTTTTAAACTTCACGCTTTTTTCATATTTTTCTTTCAAAGAAAATCCGTGTGTCAACTTCTAAATTTTAATCCACCGCTGTCCGCATTATGCAGACGCTACCTACGATACTCAAGGCTCTTCAGAAGACCCTTTACATTCTCTAGTGAGTGATGGCAGTAAGATTGTAATAAATAAGGCTGTGGGCTTAGTATTTTACACTGTTTGTTTGGATAATGAGAATAAAAACACAAAAGAGGCACATAGTAGTTGGCAGTGAGTTTTAACATGCTATACACCTGCTCACTTTGTGTTTGCCCTGGTTGACATTATCTTTTGCTTGCTTTTGCAACAACTTCATCATTTATGCTTATGTAAAAATAATGGAGAACAAATTAAAAGCAGTCCCTTTGACTTTTAGCTGGTGCATTTCCTGGTAATTCCAAAATTTTGAAAATAACCATTTAAGTAAGCGTTAAAACAATAGGCATTTCCATAAGCTATAATACAATTCTTCGGAAATGACAAAAACACATTGACCTTTTTTAATCAAAAAAACTAATTTGAAAACCATGGACCCCAGGCAAGATATTCTTCCTGAAGAAGTTGCACATGAACAACAATAATAAAATTCAGTCATAATTTATATTTTGCAGATTTTCTTAGTGCAAAGACAGTGTCTTTGTTTTTGTAAATTGATTATGAATTAAGCTACTTTATTAAATTCTTTTATTTGCATTAAATAGTCTGGCTATATAGTCTGCCAAAGTGACAACTTTTACAAGCCTTACACTAGATTTATTTTCCCTTTTGCTTTCTTTATTGTATTGACCATGTTATATTTTAATATTCAAGAGTAATCAGTGATTATGTAATGCCCATTTGTTTGTTTTTTATCTTGTATCTCATTTTCCAATTGTGGGAACAGTTACAATATTATCATTGAAAATAGAAAATTGAACAAAATTTAATACTTGTATAAATGTAAGAATTATTATTTAAACTTTATTGAACTGAGCAATACAAACATCTAATCTTGGGGCACAGAGGAGGGGGATGCCATTTTCTCATCTTATAATCTAGAAATGTATTTTTTTTCTGGGCTTTCAAATACATTATTGAATTGTTTGTTCAGCACAATGCCCTCTTTAGAAATGTATTTCTATTTAAAAAATTTAAAATTTCTGTTGTTTAGTAAGCCACCTCTTTCATTCTATATTTTTATTTGCATCTTCTCTTCTGTTTTTTAATTGGGTTTCCATAATTTATCTTAGTAACTTCTTTAAATAATTGGTTTATTTATTTTTGTCAATTTTTATTGTCTATTTTTGTTTCTTATTACTTTTTTTTCTTCTTTTAAAACCTCTTGCCTTTCTTTGCTTTTTTTTTTTAGGTTAAATGTTTAGCTCATTTTTATTACACTGACATAAGCGACAATTTGACTCCACATAAAACTTATATTTTATAACCTTTTCCTTTAACATGTGAGAAATATTACATTATTGACTTTATACATTTTAGTTTCTTTTAAAAATGGTGTTGGCTACCTGATTCTCATACCTTTATTGGTTTGTTATTTTGGGGAGCTGTAAAATTTCCTCCTTTTAATTTGTGTTCTTAAACTTTTTCATGCATCTAGCATAGGCTCTCCTAGCTACCTCCTTGGCAATCTATGATGACTGCCAACCCGAAGTCTTTCTTTTTCCTTTAATTCCAGGAAATGTAACATTATTTTTTTCAAAGAGCCTTCTTTCCAGTGATTTTGTTTTTCCCATTGCTTTCTGGTACTCTATCACCAAGATACCAGCACACTTAACTACCATCTGCAACATCTTTTAGCTGTTCTTTGTATAATTTCTTTCTCTTCATGGTCTCTCAATCTTTTGGGGAGAATTTCACTGTCTGATATTCCAGTGAATTAGTTTATTCCTTGTATTCATCCTTCTTTTACTCCATCTACTGAGTCTTTATTTAAACTCTTTAACTTATATCTGATATGTCAGCTTTTCTTTGTAAGTTTTTATTCTTAATTCATACAGCCAATATTGTTCCTTATCTCTGGAGAATAACATATCTTGTAGGAAGATATTGGACCATTTATTTTAATAGTTTTGCATTAGATGCTGTGTATGACCTTGGTTTTTTTTTTTAATAGTAATTATATTTTTCAGGGGTCTAGTTCAGGAGTTGGCAAATGATGTCTCATAGGACAAAAGTGGGCCTCCACCTGTATTTATAAGTAAAGTTTTCGTGGAACACAGCAACACCTATTTCTTTACATACTGTTGGTGGCTGATTTCTTGCTCATCAGCAAGAATTGAGTAATTGCAGCAGAGACTATATGGCTTGATAGGGGTCAAATACTTGCTATCTGACTACCTTCCCCTTAGAGAACCTGCTGACCATCCATCTAGTCAATTTCACCCTTGAGTTCATATCCCCTGAAGGTATTAGTCTCCTTGTTAATGTGTACTGGGAAAGAATTGAAGCCTAGCTCTCATTTGCATTGTTGAGGATAAATTTAGAGAAGGGGGGGGGGGAGAGAGAGAGAGAGAGAGAGAGAGAAACAGCAAGAAGTAAGTAGCTCCAGGGTAGAAGTTCATCTCTTGAGAAAAGTTCTTTGTTGCTTCATCACCAGGCAACTATTTTGGCCAAATATTTATCTTGAATTTCTATAAAAGGTGTGGCCTTGAGGGAAGTGTTACAGTTATTACGGGAGGCTGCTCATGTCTCCCCTCAGTTTTGCAGCACAGATTCCCTCAGGTACTAGCCACGCCATCTGTAGCCTTCTCCAGACATTGCTGTCATCCTAAGGGGGCTGCCCCGCGTCTTCCTCTATCCCTAGTGATTGGCATCTAATGATCAGTCACTGCAGAGCACAAAGGCCTGGCTCCCTGGTCTCAGTTAGAGCTATCACTGGAGGGCTCTAGAATTTCTGTGGGACTGGCTAACCTTGCTGGAATTTCCAATGCAGTTCATTTTATCTTTCTACTTAATTCTGCATCCCTTGCTCTTTTCTACATAGAGTTCCAGAGAGCACTTCCTACATACAGATTTCACAGTCTCAAGACAGCGCCCTGGGCTCTGAGAGGAAAAGAAGTCTCCTTCACTTTTTCCCATTGTCCTTGAGATGCAAAGAGTGAGGGGATCAAGAGGAAAAATCACAGAAGAAAAGCTGGTCAGTCTAATATGTTTATACATCAGCTCCTTTCGGTCTCAGCGTCCTTCTGCTGTTCAGACTTGACTCCGTTAGACTGGGCAGCTTGGCCTCTTGCTGAGATTTCCATAGAGGGAGGGCAATGACCCTCTCAAGGCAACATTTATCCTCCCCGAGTCACGGGACAGAACAGGACTCCAAAGATCTGGTATTGCCTTTCCTCCGACTGCCGTGACGGCAAGCCCTCTATCCAGACTGCTGGCACCCCCTCTCCCTTCCAGTCCCTGTCACCTCCCACACATATACATCAGCTTATGATATTTTTAATGACACTAGATTTTTGTTTGTTTTAATTCCTGCTTCACTTTGATTTGTGTTTCACTTTCACTCACAGATAGAAAACTATTTTTTTATTTTATTTTGGGGGGGCAGAGGTGTGCAATCTAGCTATAAAACCATATTGAGGGTGTTCACATATAAATCCATATCTTGTATTAGCAAACTTTACCTAATGATGAGATTTTTCTTTGTTTTAACTGCTCAACCAAAGAGCTTCCTAGAAACTCAAAAATACAACACTAGTTGTTAATGTGAGCTCTCTCTGTTCCCCAGAAATGGAAAACAACCTCCATTAAAATATTTTTGTTTATAGCCTTCCTCTGAAGAGAGGTTGAGCGTTGCCAATTATTCTTAGCACACTTTGCCCTAGATAATGTGTCCACCCACACTACACAGTAATTATTTCCACACTTGCCCACTTTCCTCAGACTCCCCACCCCAGGCCCTCGCCTTCAACCTCCGCTGCACAGATGGCTTTGATTCTAACCTCAGAGAGAGTAGAAACCACCAGAGCATCCGATGAAAACGACTTTCCCATTAGCATAGACAGTAGTTCCCCCTTATCCATTCACTTTCCATGGTTTCAGTTATCCATGGCCAACCGTGGCCTGGAAATATTAAATGGAAAATTCCAGAATAAACAATTCATAAGATTTAAATTGCATGCTGTTCTGAGTAGCATGATGCAACCTAGTACCACCTTGCTCTGTCCACTGAGACATAAATCATCCTGTCGTCCAGCATGTCCACGCTGTACCCGTAACCTCCAGCTATCATACTGCTGAAGGATCACAGTTCGGTGTTCAGGTAGCCTTTATAATAATGACCTCAAAGCCAAGAGTAACGACTCTGGTAATTTGCATATGCCAAAGGGAAGCTGTAAAGTGCTTCCTTTACGGAAAAATGTGAAAGTTCTCAAGTTAGTGGGGCATTTTATCATCTCACACCATCGCAAGAAGGGTGAGGACAGTACGATGAGGTATTTTGAGAGGGAGAAAGAGAGAGAGAGAGAGTAAGCTCATTCACATAACTTTTATCACAGTATATTGTATGAGTATTCTACTACTACTTATTGTAGTTAATCTCTTACCGTGCCTAACATATACATTAAACTTTGTCATAAATCTGCGGTTTCAGGCATTTACTGGGGGTCTTGAAACATATCCACATGGATAAGGGGTTACTACTGTATAGCATCAGAACATCTTTTCTGAGCTCCAGACTGATGTAGCCAGTTGCAACCTCATGTTCACTTCCATGCTCCAAAGGCTGGCTCCATCCAACCTACCAAAACCATAATTAATGACCTTCAATGTCAAGCCTGGTTCTCTGATTCTCTCCCAGGTTGCCTCTCTTGTTTTATAATGCAATCACTTATCCAGCCTTCGAGATCAGAAACCTGGGTGTCCACACACCATTCTCATTTGCATTCCCCAGTAAATTCTGACACTTTCACGTGTCAATTCCTCTCGAATCTATTCATCTCCCTTTCCATTGTGACTACCCTAGTGCAAGTAATCGTAATTCTCTCACTTAGACTGACGTGACAGCCTTTTAACTGGCTTCCCCACTAGCATTTCTACTCCCTCCAACCTTTTCCTTGTATTTGAGTCAAATAGACTGCTAAAGACTGTTAATATGGTCGTGTTGCTATGTATGTTGAAACACTGTTTTGGATAAAACCTGTAATCCTTAGCATGGTCCATTATGTTCTACCTAGTCTGGCTTCTGCTGACATCCAGCCGCTTGTCAGGTACCTAGTTCTGTTGCATCCCATTTTACAGTACAAATGAAGACCAAAGACTCAGAAAAGTGAAGGAGCCTCCCTGAAGCTTGCGATAGTTGCTGTGATGTCTAGAACTTTTGAGGACAAATTCTACCTTTCTCATCTTCAACACTGCTCTTAAGGGCGACACTATGTTCACCCAATACTCAGGAAACACGTGGTGACTGTAGGGCTGCCACTCCTCTAAGGGGTGGGGCCACAGTGTGAGGATGCAAAGGCCCTTTCTATGAACTCACCAACCTGTAGGCAGATGGCTACAGTGATGAAGGTGCTTCAAGACAGTGGTCTTTACTTTTCTCAACTGCCTTCAAATGAATTTTGAAAAACTAGGAACTCGCTTATACATGTTTTGAGGATGACATCTAAATTTTTTCATTATAATAGTTATAAATGGTATATAATTTTTGGTATATTGTAAATGTGGACATTTTGAAATTAAATTATCACATCAGTTTTTAAATTATATTATATGGAATAAAAATATTATTTTTATTGATCCCCACCATTATCTATATAAAATTATTCAGTTCTTATTTTTAATTTTTATAGTTGTAAACAACTAGCATTATTCATATAAAGAAATTATTGGGAATGGAAGTATATAATAATAATGACACACAACTATTTCGTCTTAAAATTTCTTTGCCAAAATGGAGTTATCTAAAAAATATACTTTTTAAATTTTCCATTGTTTTCACAAATATTTGGAAGTTATTTGAGCTTGAAACAAAAAAAAATGTTTCTTGATCTTCAGAGCCATTCACTTTCTCTATATTTCCACCAACCCTGCACATCATCCCCGGGCCAACCCAGAGTTTGTACACTCCAGGGCTGCAGTTAGAGGCAGAATGCGTGGGATGAACATTTTTCTCTCAGAGTGAACAGGAAGACTGAGAAAGGGCCGTTGGGAAGGCGAAAATGTACCTGCAGAACAGCTGCCTTTGGAGAGAAGTCATGTGGAAGCTGGGATCTGGATGTCGATCGTTTTAATATCACCCACACCAACATGACCCTTAGAGACGTGGGTAGGCCACTGCATCACAGTGTAAAGGCCACTGAGCTGTAAGACATAGATAGCATCCTTAGGAACCCTGCTGAACCAGTAACTTGAAAAACGATGAGGTAAAGCATAGTGTCTAAATCTTATTTTTAAGTAGTGCAAATAGGTAGGAAAAAACACTCAGCAATAAGGCTTAAAAAACTCTAAAGATAAATGGATATAATATTTTGTTTCTGTAGGAATAAAAATTTAATATTAATGTTATTATATTAAGCACTTCCTGAAGATTCATATTACCTTGTCAGCACGACCTTTGGAACTGGTCTGATTCAAATGACATATTTGTGAGCTCCGCATTACGTGCCTGCTTGCTTGGGTGAGACAGAGCTCCTGGCAGGTCTCAGGAGGCCTATGGTGTTGATGGTGATGGTGTGGCTTAAATGAGCAAAAGGTGAAGAAACAGCAAAGCTATAGTATTTTACTTTTGTTATTATATCAACCACTGCAAAACTTTACATTTTATTTATCAATGTTCTAAAAAACGTGACCTGTATTTTCTTCAGTCACTAAATTGATATGATGCTGTATCAAAGGAGGTTATTTTAACATTCATTTTATGTAAGTGATAAAATAGAATTCTTGTATGTACTACATCAATATTGGGATGGTTATTATAATTTTTATATTGTTACTGAAACAATATATTTTCTATTAAACAGATGAATAACATATTCAAACTCTTTAGGTTTAAATAAAGTACAAGTTTGGCATGTTAATTTTGTTTCCCAAAATGATAAAGTCATCTAAATTTCAACTTGTGCTTTTGTGTGTGTGTGCTTAATCACTTAGAACATTACTTTTAAGAGTCAAATTCAAATGATCAAGATGCCATGTCAAAATGGCAATTTTATTTTCTTTATCTGATCTTGGACTAAGCCTTAGTTTAAATGGGTTCAAAGTCCATTAACACTTCATCAGATTTTTACCTCATAGATTGTAATTGAAAAAGCACCTTGACCTTTACTTCATATACATAGCACAATGGAAATATCGTTAATAGATATTGATACATGTACAAATGTATTTATAAATTATATATGTAAATAATACCATTAAGTAACCAATAAACATACTGCTTTACTTATAAATTCTATATCTGTATTTATTTTTCCTAATAGTATAAGGTCTCATGGTCCCTCTCAATTTTTAGTTCTGAGCCAAACTTAATTCAGTGCAATAAAATAACATTAACTCTCATTGTAGCATCCCTACACTATAAACTACATGAATAAACAACTTTATAGTTTGATATATATTTACATTAATAAGTTAAACCAATAAGTTATATATTTTAAAATGTATCTGATGTAAGGATAAATTAAAGGATGCCATTTCTTAAAATCAAAACTTTTTAAAGAGAAAGGAAAAGACCAGCCTCGCCATTTTGAAAGTAATCTCCTCTTCCCTTTGGGTGTACCTGGCTCTCACCCAAATGCTCGGAGCATGGAAAACAAAGAAAGACCCAGTTTGACTTTGGCACTTGCCCCACCGCGTTTATTCATAAATCAATGGAAAACAGTCAGGAAGAGGGGCTCCCCTTTCCCTTGGTCTTCTCTCTCTAAGGACTCAGGACCATCAGCCAGAGAAATGGGGTCAGAGTGTGTTAGATAGTGTTCCATTGGGTATTTTTCAATGCGTGTTATGCTACGTGTCAACTGATTATCTTATATTTTTAGGATAGGGTGTTCATTGAATTATCAACCAACTGATGAGGTCTCTATCTTGTCTCCTCTGTGTTTATTGTCTCACTCATCCTTCTTTTCTCTCCATCTCTCCCTTTCTCTCTCTTTCATCTCTCTGTCTGTCACTGTCTCTCTTTCTCCCCGTCTCTTGGGTACACACAACCTTTCTCTCTCACACACATAGACTATTTCTGTTTACCTATCTCCGTCTCTCTCTCTCTCTCTCTTTCTCTCTCTCTCCCCCTCTTTCCTTTCCCCCTCACTCACTCTTAAACTAAATACAAAGTTGTTACCACTTGGGGTTCTTCCCTATAGTACTTTTCTTCCACGAAACAATAGCAGGGTTTTTCCCTGAATGGTACAATATTTTTCTTTTAAAGAAGCATTTGTATTTTTCAAAATGACTTTAATCAATATATTTTATAATTGAAATATATTGCCAAAGATAATTTCTGGTGTTCATAAGGTTGTAGAGAATTATATACAATCTTACACTGCAGAAGCGAATCCAAAACATTCTTAGGAATGGGGGGTTGGAGCCCCCGTGTGGGACTCAAATTACCTGCTGGGGCGGGTCTTGGTCTCTGTGTTTTTTTAAGCTTTAGAATAAGAAATATCATGTGCCAATGTATGAAAATGTATTGGTGGATACACAAATTTATTTTTTAAAATTGATACTTTAAAAAGAACATCAAAGAGAATGTTTTAATAAAAGCACAGTAGGAAAAGAGACTCAGACTTACATACTTTGCAGCTTAAGGAAAAGTAATGGGCTTGCTGATTTCCCTCAGTTAATGAACTTTAAGAGCTTATTTTTTGGCTGCATTAAAATGCATTTTTCTATTTTGTAATACTTCTTTGAACTCATTTCTAACATGACTCTGTTTTCTCCAAATGCTGATTTTAGAAATAATATTTTTAGTATAATCCACAAAGGGTTTTATTTTACAAGAAATGGCAAAATTCTGGTAGCATAAATAAAGAAAGTACATATAACTCCAGCATTAAGGTAATATAACCTAAATATTTTGGTATATTTCTTACTAGTTTTTCTACATATATATAATATTCATATAAATTATATGAACATATATACTATCAATTGGTGTGTGCAATTATTTTTAAATTCTGTATTGTTATTCTATACCTGTGTCATTAAATACTTTTTTCATGCATGAATTTTCATCTCTGCACACATTCTATGTTATGAATATTGCATCATTTATTTTATCATTTTTCCACTATTAAAAATTTAAGATTATTGACGAAAAACTCATAGCTGTATGGGGGTGGGAAAAATGGATGAATAGAGTGAAAAGGCACAAACTTGCAGTTATTGATAAAATAAATAAGTTATGGGGATTTAATGTTCAGCATGCTGGTTATAGTTAATAATATTACATTGCATATTTGCAAGTTGCTAAGGGATCTTAAAACTTTTCATCACAAGGAAAAATTTGTAAGTATGATGACAAATGTTAATTAGATGTATACTGGTAATTATTTTGCAATGTATACAAATATTGAATTATTATGTTGTACACCTGAAACTAATATAATATGTTGATTATATCTCAATTAAGAGGTATAAAATTAAGATTATTGGGTTATTGAGATATTTTGCTATCACAAATACTATAATAACTAGTAAATTAAATATTCAAATTTCTTTCTGATACTGTCTTTAATATAAATTGGTAGTGATAGAAATACTGGGTTAAATGGTGTGAATTATTTAAGGCTTTTGAAATGTGTGGTCAAACTCTCCCTTGTTATGATTACTACATATAATTGCATATCCTTATAACATACACGTATGCATGCATATATTCATAGCAACGAATATTTTCACCATAGATATGTGTGCACAGTGCTTTATTATATACCTATTTCTAAATCTGGGTCAGAAGTGGATATCTGGCTCCGGCATGTCCCAGCAGGCCCGGTGGGTTTCACATGGCTACTTTCACTCCCACCTTGACCTCTTTTCCAAATTCTTCTCAAGCTCTAGTAATCCTGTGGTCATGAACTCCAAGGAAGATTATTACAAGACTGCACAACTATAAATAGTTTAGATTAATTAGCTTTCATTTTTATCTACCCATTGTGTGATGCTTTAAAGAGTTTGCTGCTTTAATTTAAAATCTCTTACCAAAGCAAGGGAGCATTTGCCATTTTTTATCCCGATCCTTTAAACTCTGTCCAACAGTTTAAGATGGCACATGATTGTGGTTAAAGCCTCCATTAATGCTTGATGGCATTACTTTCACCACTGATTATATCAAAATAAATTGAATGCTTCATGCATTTAGAAATATATGAAAGCTAAAAATATTGGCTTATTAGTTTCCCGACATCCTTTCACTGTCATGAGTTATCTTTGGAAGTAATCATGTGACTTAGTCGCTTATACCTTATGAGTCCTTAATAATGACTGTGGTACTCACCTTATTATTTAAAAAAGCAACACTCCCAAGATTAATATAGCCTCAGACAGTAAAGAGATATAATTTTCCACTTGTCCAGACCCTGATAATTTTTTACCAGGGTGATTTTGAATTCCCGAATGGCTCTCCCCTCATTCACTGTGTAGGGTGTGTGAGTGTATGTGCGTGTTTATGTGTGTGTAATTGTGACTCGTTATTTTTGTCTAAAAATTTATTTATTTAAGGTAGTACAACATTTTGGGGAAAAATAAGGTCTAATTCTAGTTAAGTAGAGTTTCCACTCTGTAATTTGTAGGTTACATAACCTGGGAAAAATTATTTTCATCATCTAAACCTTAGAGCCTTCTTTTGTACTTTCTATAATTGTCGTGGTAATTAGGTCAGATAAAAAGCTTGGGATAGGCAAATTTTTCTCCAAGTTCTCCATCAAATACAAAAGTAGAGAAGAGTTGGTTATTCCCAGAGACCAGAAGGTGAAAAGTTCAACAGCTTGATACAAATGTCTGAAGTCTCATACTTAATTTTCAAGTTAATTTCTCATTCTACTACTCAATGAATCTGTTTATTTTCATGTGTATCATGCATTTCCTACTTTCATACCTTTACTCTAAAAATCCTAGACTAAAATTGATACTCTAGAAAAGAGTTACCTTGTTCATATTATTTGAGAAGTACATACATTTATGTTAAATGTTATTATTATTATTATTATTTTATTTTGTACAGGATTTTTGAACATTTGGCCCTCATGCTCAAACCCTAATTTTTGCTTCTCTTGCCTCACATTCTCATTCACACTTTATATTTCAGTTACACTAGAATGCCCAGTGTAGAACGCTGTCCTTAATCATTGGGGGAAAAAATTCTTTTCTTGAAATATTCCTACTCAGCCCTTGAGTATCTTGGATTAACATTCATATTAGCAATTTCTTTTTAAAAATTCAAACACATTTGTGGAATATAATACATCGACACAGTTTTTAAAAAGATTTTATTTATTTATTTTTAGAGAGAGGGTAAGGGAGGGGGAAAGAGAGGAAGAGAAACATCGATGTGCAAGAGATACATCAATTGGTTGTCTCTTGCATGCCTCCAACTAGGGAGCTAGCCCACAACCCAGGAATGTGCCCAGACTGGGAATCGAACCAGCAACCTTTCAGTTTAGAGGCTGACACTCAATCTACTGAGACATGCCAGCCAGGGTCATTGACATAGCTTTTTTACAACTCAGCACAAATTAACACTTTAGCAATTGTATGAGATTGAAGTTCATACTTTCAAGCAGAAAATACCTTCCTTAGAAGACTTAAGATCTTTATCTAATGTGGTTGCTGAATCTGATTACAAAGCAAAAAAAAAGGGGGGAACAAATATGTATTGAGTATATATACCATGTGAGTGTCAGTAAGTCATATTCATTCATATCTATCCTTTAAACTCTTTTATCAAGTCAAGAAAATAAATATCAGTTATCAGTCAAAATATATTGGTTTTAAATCTCAGAAGGATTAATTTATTTTTTCAAGGTTGTATGAGTAAAGGAGATTAGATAAAAACTCTTGGATTTCATAATTAAACTTATTCTTCTACTTTTCTTCTATCTCTGATGAAACTGCACACACTGACTGTTCTTCTTTATTACCAGTGTGGGGCAGCACGTAAGAGCCGCAGAGAGGTGGTTACATAGATACACATGAAGTTTTTCCCAGAGCTTCTCATATTTCAGCTATGGTCTTAATAACTCTAGGATGTTAATGAAGAGAAATATGGAAGTGTGATAGCAGGTAAGTATATGATGTTGAATAGTTTATTAATTAAAATCTAACAACGATGACTCATCAAAGATTTCCCTTTAATTAAATGTTCAGGTGAGCAACCAAGGTTAACTTTTCCAGGTTGTTTTTTGAAGAGGATGTCCTTCTTAAATGAAATATTGTAGCTTATGACTTGGTATAGCTTATGCAATGGTGAACGTAATAAAAAAAGAGAGAGAACTATGTAGAACTTAACAAGATATATAGATACAGATACAGATGCAGAGGGTCTGGCAGAAGTAACACCTGCTTGAGTGTGGTTGGTAGGGTAATAATACGGGTGTAATAATTTATAGATTTAATTTGAACATTTCACCTAAAATGTCAGGTGTTGTGCTTGAGTGCAATATTGTTTTGTTACAGAATTACATGCCCATGATTTTGTCATAAAAGATTTTGTAATAAAAAGGGGCATTATTTGTGCCTGACTGTATATTTATTACACCTATGTATGGTTTTGCCTTCACAAACACGTTGCTTATACTTCACATGGCTTTCGTATGGCTTAGAAAACCTTCTGGGCAGTGTTCAGCTAATATTATCTGGAAGAACACAGGGAATTAAAAATGGCATACCAATGTTTGTAAGAGTTACTTTAGTATTCT
Organism: Mormoops blainvillei; assembly: GCA_004026545.1. Classification (NCBI taxonomy): domain Eukaryota; kingdom Metazoa; phylum Chordata; class Mammalia; order Chiroptera; family Mormoopidae; genus Mormoops; species Mormoops blainvillei. The sequence continues at coordinate 231,319 of PVJD01001437.1, read as the reverse complement.
TATAAATTACGAAACATTTTTAAAAGGCCTGTTAGGCAAATCATGAAGAAATAGTTTTCCATGATTTTACTAATATGCTTATTTACATTTATTAAATAAAAACCAGTAACAAAGTCTCTCGTTTCTTCACTGTGGCTTTAGTGGCATCAGCAATGGAAACATATAATAATTTCAGTGAGCGGCACGATGAGGTTTGAACCCTGTCACCAAGATTCAGGGACATCGATTATATTTGACAGTCACAATATTCATTGCAGTTATAGGGTGGGCTTTTTCCCATCAGTAGTTACATTGCTAAATGAATTAATATATGTAAAGCACTTAGAAATATACCTGGTACATTGTAAGCTTTATATCCTGTCTATCTATCAAAGCAATTAGCTTAATAACTTATTATATTAATTAAAATGTGTTCATCTCAATGAACAGAAATCCCAGATGACAATTATTTAATTTTACGATCGTACATATTTAGAAATCTGGTTATGGGAGGTTACAGTGGCCCATATGAACGTCAGTGGCTTTCCATCCTTCATCTGTCACCCTCAGCCTGTACCTTTTGTTGCCACTCAAGGTGGCAAGATAACCTTAGCATCTCCTAGCATTACATAGAGCCATGGTGATATTTGGTGATGAGGAACATTTTCTTCTGTGCAGCTTTTCTCACTAAGGTGGAACATCTGAACATCTTCTCCCTGAAGTAGCATTAGACAGGGTTAAGTGCCTAGCCAATGTCTAAGCAGAGCAGTACCAAGGAAAATGCCATTTATAATAAGTTGACCCCAAATAACCCTGATTCAACCAGTGGGGCTTGGAATCAAAGAGGGTCAGGGAACACTTTAATAATGTCATGTTTTGTGAGCAAGGTGTCCCCCCCAAAAAAGTAGTGGTGGTATCCGTGAATGGACTTGGGGTGGGTGACTAGCAGTCTGCAATAATATTATTAGAAATTCTTCACATTTCAGATAAAAATTTAATCACATTTCCTAGAGTAGAAAAAGTTGGTGCCACAGCCAGAAATTCCTAGATCTCCGTTTTGGGAACTGTGTGCTCATTCTCTAAGTCCTACGTGCTTTGCCATTAACGACTGGCAATGGCAAACTTCAGAGGAATGCACGTGTCTTCTCCAAGCCAAGGTGTCTATGTGGATGACTTAGGCTCAAACAGGTGGCCTGGAGCTAATAAATACCTAGTGGGTTAGAGCAGCTCAGCTTCTCTGACTCCAGATGGACAAACTGCAATGCACTGTACAGGGCCCGCTGTGGGATCTGGCTGAGCCTGTGCTTCACCTGCAACCCTGACCTTCCGGGTCCCCTTTTCCTATCTTGCTTCCTGTACTTACTAGTTTCTCCTGGGAGAGCGTCCTTATTAAGCCACTTGCTCTTGAATGCTGAGCTCAGGGTCCTCTGAGAGAACTTGACCTAAGATGGCTTCAAATTGCTTATGAGCACATTCAATACCTGTTAACTTTAAAATATTAACCAATCATGCAATAATAATGCTTACAATGGATCTGACTTAGGACAGAGAAAGCTGGGCAACTAAAAAGTAATTATTTCCTCAACTCAATTTCTTGATTTAAAATCTTTGGGACTAATTTTTTCATGAGAAGGATATCTTATGACTCATCATTTATTTACACACTCAGTTGATTTGCTATGCTTTATGAGGTTAATATATTTACTAAGTTCTTGTCTTCATTAGGCTTTGAACACCATAAATCAAATGCAAATAAACTGTTTCTAAATGGATATAACCTTATCAATAGGTGACAATCCTCAATCACTAAAGTGGCATTTCAAGACAACCATTAGGAAATATTTTTAAATGTTGGAATTACTCAGAGTCCAGTTTTATGTAGCACAGCTGTTCAGTCATAAAACACCCATGTGCTTTGAAATTCATTGGCAAGTGAGTTCATTGACAAATAACTCTTGCTTGCTCCTCCCCTTCAGGAGAACAGGATCTAACAAGGTCTGTACTCTGAAGCTCTCTAAGATCTCTAAAGTCAGAAGTTACTCTTGAAATAAGACATTTCCTTTGGTGATGACCTCATTTGAAAGGTCAAGGAGTAAATAGGAAATTCTTAGAGATTGAAATGACGTTGCCATGAGAGGGAAGGAAATCACTTACTTCATTATTTTCAAAGGACTTTTTTGTTTGAAGGTCAGATTAGGGCTTTCCATCCTCTGTTTTTTCCCGCATTAAGTCTTTCACAAGAACGAAATTTATTTCTTGCTTGCTTCCCCTGTAATAGGGAGGAGAGCTTTCTATGCTTCCTGTGTATTTTCTCCAGATGGATTTGATAAAGAGTGGCAAAAATGGACACCTACCTAATGTAAGGAACATTAAATAGAATTTTCTTGAATTTATCAAGGCTTAATTTATGTATATATGACATCGAAGATGCCTTTATTTTAAAACGTTATTTTATTGGTATTATGCATATGAAACATCCATGTAATTGCTGTTTCTACCTTTCTTATCCAATTATTTTTTCAGTATTTAAAAAACAAGAAATATTTCATTGTGGAATTAATTCGTAAGCTTTAAATATATTTTTTATTTATCCATTAGTTATATCCACATATATTTTTAAAGGTCCTATGTGCATCAGAATGATTATAACATTGATATAAGGAAATCTTTATTTAAAACATCTTTAATACAAAGAAACCTAAGATAAGATAAAGTGTATAGGTTAATGTGGTTTGTTGAGGAAAGTATTCACTTGGGAGGGAATATGATCTCTTCCCTAATCCTGAGAGGTACATATATTCAAATTTTACTTAAAAAGATAATAATGATCCAGTTCACCCGGAAGCTACTTATATGGTTAAATTGACAGTTCATTCCAGATGGTAGCATGTCTTGAATGCCGAAATACAGTGTGACCTCAATCCAGAAAGTAAAAGAAGTAAGTTTTCTAGAAGGGGGATTCCATTCCCAAAGCCATTTTAGGAAGATAAAGCTGACAGCAGCGGTATGTGTGAAGAAGGAGAAGCTTGGGGCGCAGTGAAAAGTCAGAAGGTAATTGTAATAGGCCTGAGAGACCGACAGAGGATGGTGAGGGAGACAACAGTGACATAATGGGTCTGACAGACTGGGGCAGTGAGAAGGCGTTAGAATGAGTGGACAAGCACCAGGGAGGAGTCACAAGTACCTAGTGACTTCTCAGAGAGTGTGGTGAGATGAAGGGCAAGGATAACAATATTAAGCACAACTCAAGCATAGTGATAGTTCGTTACATATTTATTCTAGGTCGAGTATTCTTCTAAAGGTGTTATGTGTATTACCTCTTTTAATTCTCGTGGCGTCTCTGTCATTGCAGGGATTCAGGCCAAAAAGAGCTGTGGTAGGAATCACCATTAAGTAGAGCAAGTATAAACTCTTTATGTAAGAGTGTTCCTAATTCCACAATTAGATAAATTGTTTTCAATTAAAATTATTTTTTTGAATGAGAATTCTCTAGGAAGTTATTAAATTACTCAATTTGCCATTACTGACCTGATTGTAAATAATCTTTATTGGTCTCATACATATATATATATATATATATACCTCTGCTGAGAGAATACATTTCTTAGATATCTCCCGAGAAAACCCTATTTCACTGGAACTTTCAATATAATTTCTCCTGAGGTTGGTTCATATTGCTTTGACCAAAGGATAATGATAGAATTAAAGGACTGGTGGGGTTAAGAAGAGGCAGAAAAGGGCATTTCTTTATATTTCAGTAAAATTCTTGAGAAGTAAAAAACTCACTTTACAAATTTAGGGATATATTCTCCAGGGTATGTTAGAATATCCTGCTGCTCAGAAGGACTGATCTTTCTTGTGGTCTTCAAGCCTTCAGCTGATTGGATAAGGCCTGCCCACGTAATGGAGAGCAGTCTGCTTTACTTAAAGTCCACTAATTTAAATTTTAATCTCGTTCAAAGGCAACCTCACAGAAACACCCATAATAATATCTGAATAAATATCCAGGCCCTCTGTGCCCAGCAAAAGTTGACACATAAAATTAACCATTAAATAGTTTATCCAGATATCTTGCTAATGAGACTGGCTAAAGAGCATCATCTTAGGTATAAGTTTCTGATAATGGACTTAATGACATAAATCATTGCATGCATTAGAAATTTATGAATAAGGAAGAAAAGAGAGGAGGGAAAGTTTGGACCTTTAAAACTTCAGATATTTCAATACAGGGTGAAGTACAAGCCTTAATTCTCCTTATAAGAGAAAACATATACCCAAAATAGAGGCAAAAATCATATTTAAATTAGAAATAATTTTATACATGTGAATTTGGTATTATAAAACTATGTTTTTGTACCAGCAGAAAACTTTTCACAAACATTGTTACGAAGATGTCTATAAGACATGGGCTTTCTGTCATTTTATTTGCATGTAGAACAGGTTCCAAACACAAAATAATATTGACTGTAAACTGTAATTAAAAATAAAATTAAAAAAAGGAAAAGACCATATGCTATTTTTATTTTAAGCAAAAAAATGCTCATATAATATTGATCTGTAAATGTGCTATGCAATGATAATAATAATAAATTAATTACTATAAAGTATTTTATGTAATAACATAACATTAGACAGTTTTTGTTATTCTCATAGTAATCTGTGAAGAAAAAAATGGTGAATGACAAAACCCATGTAAGTTTCCCTGCAAGACTTAAAGTTATATGTTAGCTAAGATCATTTAATAAATGAGAAAGTTGAGCATTTGAGATGTCAAGTGGTTTCTGTGAAAAGCAACAGAGTGACTTCTGAGGTTTTGTTGACCTTAGTCTGTCATTGTCACCAGCTTACCTACCATTATTCATCTTACTCATTTACCACCTTAATGTTGAAATCACCAATTTAACATCTACTTATTTACTTACCACTTTAAAAGCAAGCACCAAATAATACCATGCCCTCAAGAAAAGGAAACTGTCCCTCAAATCAGAAAATTGATGGTTTGTGTACAACATCTCCTTCCAGTTTCACTTTTCAAATTTTCTTATCTATATAAAATGGAAAACTTCGTTATGTTTCACGTATAACTCCTGCACGCAGAGAATAGATCAAAAGAAAAAAAACAAGCCGAGAGAGCAGCTACACATAACTTCTGGGCATCTCCCCTTCTCCTGGCTTTGTCATCGTTATCCCACTTGTTACGGGGCACTCTGAGGAAAGATACCTATTGCTATTGATCAATGCTGGCAGGCAACATAAGACCAATTTGCCTTCCCTGGTGTATGGTTACCTGGTCATTTTTATCAATAGTTGGTTAAAATAAAATATTTAGTTTCCTAGAGAAAAAATAGTGTAAAGAGACTTTACCCTGACCTTAAGAAACAGGCATGCCCTGCAAAGTGATGTCTTCCCCTCATGTCGAGTCTCCAGAAACTGACAGAGGGGGACTAATCCATGGCCTAGGGAGTTAATTGTTTTAAAATAGACTTAATTATTTATAGTATTTTATTATATTATATAGTTATATAATTTATTAAGCAAACATTCAATATTATATCTTAGTGGGAAAATTATACTCTGAATTGCAGATGTTTTAATAGCAGAGTTTTAAATGTTGCCTGGCTGCCTGTGGATGTGGTTGGGTTCATAACGAGGGATGGACCTGGGGCCTAAACTGTGTGCTCCCAGCAATTCAGACATCTCCCAGCAACTGAGAAATAGAAGCTCAATGAGACCAAAACAATAAAGAAAGAAAAAAAGAAAACTTTGAGATGCTGTGACCATCATTAAATCTTTTTCCCCCATCCTGCCGTTTGGGCATGTATTGTCCAAGTTGGGAAAAATAATGTATTCACTTTAGTATTTACTATGTGTTAAACAGCTAACATGTATTATGTCATTTAATAATTTCAACAAGCCTCTAAAGTATATGTCACAAAAAGTCCAATACTGAAGAAAAGATTTCAACAGGAGTAGTTACATAAATTTCCCAAGGTCGACAATCATATTCTGATAAAATGCAATTATATAAAGTACATAAGCTTGGCTTGGGTGCACAATGTAGCCGAACTAGTCTATGTGCCTCATCACATTGGTAGCCTCTGATTTTGTAATATGGATTTGAGAGATGACGAGACAGTACTCTTTCTGATCCAACCAAAGAGACAGCAAGCATGCCTGAGAATAAAATGTTAGTCCTGAGCCATTCAGCAGAAGCATGGAGGAAGGCAGTTTGGTCATCCTAGGAAACCCATCTTCTTAATCAAAGAGTTTAGACCCATCTTCTCAGTGGGTTTAAGGTTCTCATGATAGGCTGTCTAGTAGCAAGCTAGAGAAAATAAATGCTTTGCTATTGTTTTATTTTTTGTTACATCTTATTCTGGACTGGTAGGCAGAAAATACCTATAGCAGGTAATAATAAAGAATACAATATTTTTGTTAAAATCTATATTGTTATTAATCCTCACTTTATCATTTGAAGCCTCACTATGAAAGGGAAGCTAGGGATCTAAATAAAGCCGTTGCATAGTACCTAAAGTATACAAAGTACTCAGTAGATGTTAAGTCCATTTCCGTTTTGGCTCTGTCTTCTGTGAAGCAAAACTGCTTACACAGGTACGTAGAAGTCCTGGGACTCGCTCTTTCCAGGATGGGTTTTGAGAAAGCTTTGGCAGATAGTTATTACTTGCATGCTAATTGAAGTGGTAACTTAATTTGGAGTTCAAGATCAAGAGATCTTAGTGTTGAATTTAATACTGAGTTATAGTTCTTTTTAGGCATTTTCTAAGGTATCGCATAACCATCTAACTTTCCACAAAGCCAGGTGTCTTCACTGGAAACGGCACATTTATGTTTACTTTACTTAGTGCACGTGGATTCTGTGCATATGTCAGGAACCAAAGCAGCAACTACCAACACATTTGCATCTGACGATTGGCTCACCCCCCCAGGGAAAAGCAAAATGTTCAGGTATTTCACTGTGACCATCCGAAGAGGTCCAGCGCTTCTCCGAATATTTGTGTGTGTGTGTGCGTGTGTGTGTTTTCCACAGTGTAAAAGGAAGAGTATTCTAATCTACCTTCAAGGATATTTTTCAGTGACACTTCATTAAACTCATTCAAAAGGGGAAATTAACATACCATTTACTTTGGAATTGGTGAAGTGAGCAGAATGTGAAGAAATGTACAGGATGAACAGGAGAAAAGAAAATGTCATTCCAAGAAGAGTCCCTGCAATTCCCTGTTCATTCAACAAGTGTTAGAAAAGCCAGACACTGTCATAGGTGAGAAAGAACCTACAATAAATGAGACCTGTTTTTTTTTTCAAGGAACTTGCTGAATGTCTAATTTATAGGCTGCAAAGTTGATCTCTAATCTTATTCCAAATAACTCAGGAGCCGCTTGTTCAATTTGAAATTTCCAGCACAGTGTATAAAACTGGACATTTTTGAGCAAATGAATGACAAAAGCAGAGAACCAATATGAACAGAAATGCTCTTCTTTGGAGAGAGATTTCTTTCTTGTTTTGAGCATTTGAGCAATGCTCATAAAAAATATGTCAATTGCAGCTGCTGTCAAACCCAGTCACAAAGACCTGAACTGTGGGTGTCGTCATCCTTCCCTCCCCCTGGTGGTACATTTATATGCAGACATTGGCTTCTAATTCTGAATCATTTTTGTGAAGCATCTAATAAAAAACCACATTTAGAAAAGAACATGAAGGCAACGGTTAGTTGCATAGATTTAACAACTTTGCAGTCTTTAATTTGCTTTAAAAATTTACTTGTTTTCCAGATTTTTTCCCATAAATGATGTACTTTGCCTCCTTGAAAGAGCCATCAGATGATAACACATATAGGATACTAAATTTAGGCCTAGCATTTTAATGATTCAACCCATGTGATAAATTCAAGACAATGGAATCACAATGTTCATAAAACAAGGACAACACACTTAAAGGTTGAACAATATCAGCTGGAAATTAGTCTGTAATACAGTAATAATCCCTCAACTTGATCATCACAGTGTCAAATATCTAAATTTATTGGAAGAGTCACATCTGTCTCCCCGCTACTATATCTAAGAACTGAGGTTCTATTTTAGGCCACCAATGTATTCATACTGTGGGAACTAAAGGGTAAGAAACGCCAAGAGGATTCCGTCTCTTACATTCTTCCCAAAGACCGGGAGCTGAATTTGTCCCCCCACACTGCCACTTTCAGGCTGTGTGACCAAGTTTGAATGTCTCATTCTTCCTTCAACTGATATCCTCCTCAGGAGTACTGTTAGTGACAAAGGCAATGACTCCTAGCAGGAGTGGTGGGAGGTTTTAATTACACGATGTATATAATGTAATAAGTCTATCCAGCAGGGAACGCATTCTGTGTGTTTATTTGTTCTTTCCCTTCTTTTTTTCTATGAACGATTCCTACACTCATGCATTGTCTGTCACAAGCATAGTGACTGTGGGATGGTGCTAAGTAAAACTAAGGGAGGACAGGACAGCGGGACAGACATGCACCCTGGTCATTATAATTCGATGCTTCTTAACACCACTGTTATAACGACCATCTCTACTCATTACAGAAGATCTTAAAGATCAGTAATAGCGGAGACCTTCTTCCTTTCTGTGCCTTCCAAGGCTATAGTTTCCAGACCTGGTTCTATAAATTAAAGTGTCCTGAGCCTGAGCACAGAACGTGTGCACTGGCCACACAGAACGTGCGCACTGGTCCTCAGGAATTTGTAGTTTTGTGGGCAGTATTTAGTCATCACTTCTCTACAGCATGTGTTCAACCTAAAGTCCATGAATGGCAGATTAATAGCCCTTGTTTTGAAAGGTTAGTAATAATTCCAGAATAGGTTCATGATTTTGAAGAAGACCCTTAACTCCATTTCGCTGTCTTGAATTGAACTTACTTTACATTGTGTTTGGTCATAAACATTCCTTTTCTAATTTCTTTCTTGGGTGCCACCTTCATAACACAAGGACAAATAAAACAAAAACAACAACACATTTACTAGATGTACCTGGCACAGAAAACTCAATTCCTTAGCAGTTATAGATTATGACCTTCATATTAATAAGAAATTCTATACTATAACATAGATATCATTTGCTGGGAGAATTAAGATGTCTATTTCCCTAGAAATTTTCTGAAGATATTATAGCTCATTACTCTGAGATATATTTTTGCTGCTTCTGGCAGGATATTTAGTTCCATTAGGCTTTTAAATTGAATTTTGTTTATGATCATTAACTGTCCAGTTAAGGCCATTCTGGTTGAAATTGTCCTTATTTGAAAGTATCCATCTGCCTTTTCCATCTTGTATTAGGAAATAAGGGCATTGTAATACATTTTTGGACTTCAATTAAATCTATTTATTTCATCACAACCAAGTGCATGATAAGATATTAAAGATATTAAATCTTTCATGCTTTTTCAAATTCTAAACAACTGTAGTACTGATATTGTCCCTACAGCTTCTGGATCTGAAAAATACATGTCAGAGTATGTGTGACTATCCTATCAGAAATATAAACATGTTATAAACATATACACACATCTGCAGTAACTTGCTAAGGAATCATTCTAACTGCAGTAGGAAGACTTTTGAAAAAAAGGCTGACCATCCCTTTGGGTGTGTATAAAAATATTTACTAACATTGCTATTAATTTAGTATCTGATTTTAGATGAGAATCCAAAATTTTTTGAGGCAAAATATAAGTCACTGTGTATCACTATTTATTTACACTGCTATATAAGGCTAATTTAATGAGATTCAATGTGTAAGATTCTCTATTCTCAAGCAAACAACTATGTTGTATTGTAATAGTATTATTTTTGCCTTTTTTATTGGGAGAGTTTTCTCTTGTGGATTTTATTAGTTTCATGAACTCACATGGGGACATTTTTCCCACTGATCCTGTTTTGCTGAGTTCAGAGCCTATGTTCCAAACACATTTTCTCTCAAAATCTTTATGTATGTGTCAAAGGAAATTTAATCCTTATGCTTTTCATTTACTTACATTTGCACTGAAACTCATCAAAATGTTGTTATGCAAGAGTTTTTTTAATTTCAAGAGATATTACAGATCTCTCAGAGCCCCAAGGAAACATTCTGCTGAAATCAAAATACTTTATCTTCTGAGTATTCCTTTTTCAGTTTTAACATATAATTTTAAGAAACCAAAATAATAATAGATTGTATTCAATTTTCTCTTTTTGATTGGCACTGTTGATATTTTAAACTGACATAAATTTCAAATAAATAATTAATATGGAGCAGTAATATTTATTGAGTCCTTTTCTTTTAAGGAATTTAGACAATGTGGATTGCAACTCACTAATTTTTGATGCCATTATTCTGACTCCAATATTTTCATGATTGTAATTCTGAAAGTACATTTTTAAAAAACGACTGTGCCACATAATAAACTGTGAACGCACATTCATCACAGAGCCCTGTGTAACAAACACGGGGGACAAGAAGGACAGGGGGCATCATTTATTTTTAAAAGACTTAAATACTGTTGTAGGAGTGGATAACGAGAGGCACATAAATTAAAGAAGTTGAGCAGAGATGGCTGAAGCCACTCTTCTTTGGCATAACGTCTCAAAGGTGGAAGATTTTTAAAAAATAGCTAAAACGAGGAAGATTAATTAGCGGACTCTGTAGGAAGCAACTCATTATTCCCAGGCCACTCCCTTCCATGGTGCTGCTGGCCCAGAGGCACCTTTTCATATTTCAAGCCTTGATGAGCTGTATTTCAGCTCGACTTGTCTTCTCAGCCAGGTGAACTTTTATAATGAAAAAGTATATGTCAGACGACCTCCCACAGTGATACAGGTAGCTAAAAATTCCAGGGAGAGCAAAAATAACAACAAAACCAAACCAGAGCAATCTTCTCCAAAGAAAGTAAACCAACGAATCGAAGGAAACTTCTATGGTGATTACAGGTAGCACCATGTACATAGTCTTTAGTCTTAAGATAGTGCCAAGTCTCAGACTTGCTCCTTGCATTTGTCATTCAAAGGCAAAATTCATTAATTAGCAGGTCATGTCCTTTCCAGTAGGTGAAACTGCATACCCAGTCAGGTTCCCACGTAAGGATGTACTTGGCGGAAAACTCACCTATGCAATAATATCTATCCAGATGAAGGCAAATAAAAATAAAACTTCAACAAAAGATCACTAGGGACATGAAGGGCGTGAAAGTGAAAGACTGAGATACAGACAAAAAACAATTAACCCAGGTTACTCAAGATAATTCACTAAACAGAAAAAACTTAAAATAATGTAACCTATTAGAATGGAAACATGGGAGAAATTAATACTGTCACATAATAAGAACAGAATGTCAAAAATGGTTAAAGTAAAAATTCTTAAAATTAAAATTATAATTAATAAAAAGCTGAACAGTAGACAAATTAGGAAAAAAGAGCAGAGAAAATTTCCTATGAAAGAAGAGGTAGGAAGGAAAAGTAAATAAAAGTTGAGAGGCATATCATCAATCTAGAGGAGTGTTTTTCAGTGTTAACTTCTTGGGTAAGCAATTCTTCCTTAATTGCTGGACAGTTGTCAGTAATGCTCAGAGGCTTAGAACAGGTGTCATTGTAACTGTATAAAACTTCCTGACACATTTTCAAGCCCTCTGAGCAGAAAGGCGCCTCTCTCAGTTGACACCTACTGACCCAGGAGGTCAATACACAACTAATATAAGCTCAAGGAAAGGATGCACAAACACGTACTCACACTGGATCCCATGTCTGCCAAAAGGAATATAATCAAGTAGTAATTCTGCAAAACACCAACTATAAAACACCTGGAAGTCTGGATTAAAGATATATAAATACATATGTATATATAAGATATATATCTTTTTTAAGTGAGTAACTGCTTGTAAAAAATTAAAGAAAATTCTTAGGAACAACACAAAAAATCAGTTCTGAAGGCAAGATTGGCCTGAGGGTAATATCCAGTCCTGGGAATATAAATCAGCTTTTTAAATATAACATTTATGTGCTAAGTAATATATTTAATACATTCAAGCATAGTAATTTTAGGACCTAGAATATTACACAAAACTATTAGCTCTCAATAGTCTTTCCCTGTCCTACGCTAGTGTCTCCTTCAGAAACGTAACCGTTTTCCTGAATATTGTTGTAAATTCTCTTATATATTAAAAATACACGTATATTTATTAGACTAATTGGCTTATGCAATTTGTAAATGTAGTTATATACCAATGCAACACACTCGATAATATTTAGCTTGACATTTTTCTATTTAAAATTTCTGAGAGTCATTCATTTGAGAGCAATAAACAGTCCTTCATTGAATTTTTCCTTACATAATGTTCCATGATATGAACTGTAATATACTTTTTCTTCCATGGATGGACTTTTGAGTTGTCCTATTATTGTTAAGAGCCACACTGCTGTGAACATTCATGGCTTAAAAACGGCTGCAAAATCTTTAACATTCTTCTTGTGAAAAGGTTTGGACTCTTTTCTCTCTCCTTAAACCGGCTTAGCCTGTGATGCATTAACCAACGGAATGCGGAGAAAATGGCGGCTTTCTGCTTTCAGATCTGGCTCTAAAGAGGGTTTAATTTCTGCGCTGGTACCTTAGATGCAAAGTAGCCTGTATACAGCCAGAGGGTAGCCCGCCTCCCCCGGCGAAGAGACCTCATGCAGAGGCTCTAACACAACGTGGAGTTAGGCAAAGGTTAACCTTCAGCTGTCCCCATCAAGACACTGGCATGCGAGTAAAGACTTCATGACCTCCAGACCAGACCACTCACCAGGGACACCACTGAGTGACCTCAGTGATGGTACTTGGAGCAGAGGAATCGCTAAAATGAGCCCTGGCTGATTTCTGACCCAGACTATTAAGTGCATAATAAAATGAAAGTTGTTTTAAGTCAAAAAACCTATAGGTACTTTGTTATGTAGCAATATATTATCAAAACACTGATAGTACATTGTGAATATGAGTTTTGCTAGGAAATATACTTACTAGTGGTATTGCTAGGTCATAGACAATGAACATTCTCATATTTATAAGACAATATAAAAGTGCTTTTTTCAAAGCGATTATGCCAAATTACACTCCCACCAGCAGCATAAGATGTGTGTTGATCAACTTTTCCTATAATTATTCACATTTTATGCTTCCTCTTCAGCACAATGCTCATTTTTGCCTTTTTGCTTTTTTTAGGGGTTGTTTAGCTTATTTCTTACTGATTTATAACAGTTAGGTATAGAATTTGAATACTTATCCTTTCTCAATTGTATCTTTGTGGGTGTGTTTGTGTGTCTCTTTATTGTATGCTGTAATGAACAAAAGTTCTTCATTTTATCTATTCAAATTTATAAGCATTTTTTCATGCTCAGCGCTTTTTGTCCATTGCTTAAAACCTTATCTCTATTTTCAGATAAAATATATTTGCTTATATTTTATTTTTAAAGTTAATATTTACCTTTTCTACCCATCAGTAATCTGCCAGCAAACCCAATCTGTGTTTTGAGGGTATATGTGTGCGTGCCAGTGATATAGGGATCAACTCTTATTTATTTTCTTGTGGGTAATTGATAGGCCCAGTATATTTGTTACGGAACCCTACCAATGCTGTTCTGGAACAGTTGTGGGGTCCGAATGCCTGCCACCAAGAAGTGTGACTCCCAATGCAAAGAGTTTGGTGAAAAAAAGAAAGGGGTTGCTTATTTAAAGGTCATGCAGATTTAAAATAATGAGGATTTCTGCCGTTAAGTCCCACTCCCTTTAAAATACCCCAAAACACCCCATTGCCAAACCAGGTTGATTTCAGAATATACCAGTCAGAGGTCCTATCTTTCAGAAAAACCAAAGTCCACAGCTCAGCGTTCCCAGTCACAGTCCAGTTCAGCTCCGGCCATCGCCCACGAATCCACACTTGGTCAGGCACGTCCTCCCGCAGCTCCATCAGCTCTGCTACTGTCTTCTCAGGCAGATTTCCCAGCAGGCCTCCTCTTTCATAGTCCAACTCTTACTCCAAACCGTGTGGTATCTCCTTGCACACCAGGCCTCATGGCAGGCCTACCACATGACTGCTTCTCTCTTCTCTTTCAGCCAACCCTTCTTTTAAATGTTCATCCCATAACTTCCTATGTGACTTCATATCCAGCACCGTCTATGATGTGCTACTTTTGCCACTTCCCCCATATCTTTTACCTTCTTTTCACTGCCATCTATAGTCAGGGAAACAGTCTTGGTGATGCAGGGGCATCCAGCTCCCTGAAAGCTCCCAAAGTCATGTCTCTCCATAGCAGCCTCTTCCTCCATTTATAAAACCACTTCCAAGACCAATTTTTGATTTTGATTTTCAATTAACTGGCAGGACTGAGTACAGAATGCATAAATAGATAGAGAGTGATAATGAGCTTTCAGCCAACGGGCACAGTTAATGACAAAAACTTGAAAATTAAGTCAAGGTACTGCTAATAATAGTGGTAAGACCTTGGACTCATCTTCCAGAACTTTAGAAGTGACTGACATTTTGTCACACAGAGGTTGCTTGTTTGATCTGTCTGGGTTCACAAAATACATGCATCCCCACACTCTCATTCCCCACCTTCACCTCTTACCTTATCTAAGGGAGTTCCAGCTCCAGGCTGGTCGGGCCCTAAATACACTGACAAACAAACAACTGGCAAATGACAAGCGCCCCAGCAATTTGCTCCTACTCACTCCCTGGGGTATGTGCCACTAACCTCCCAGGACTCAAAATATATGCTCCCTTTCTCATATATACTTACATTACTTTCAAATTTTATGATGGGTATTTTAAAAAATTTTAAGGTTTAACCATCAGACCATTTCTCTTCAATAAAGCAGGAGAAAACAGACTGCATTTTAAAGGAAGGAGTTGGTCCAGAATATCATGCTATTTGTGATGGTTTTGTTATTCCAAAAATTGATTCCTTCTTCAAGTGGAATTTGCAGGTTGAAGAACTAATTATTCTTGTAACACCTTCAGTCTCTGGAAACTAGAAATTGACTGACATGAACCTGCATTGAGAGACTGGATTTCTTAAATGGGCATACTTTGGAAAAAATGTGATGGATTTTGACTTATCTTTAGGAAACCATGCTCTTGATCCCAAAAGCCACTTGCTTGTTAATAATGCTGTTTAAAAAAAAAAATAAACACACAAGTTCATCACCTCTTGGGGCTTCACATCTTTCTGCACATATCCCAGCATTCTGTGATGAAGTCATTTATTTCTTCTCAATTTGAATAGCTTTAATCAGATCAAAATGTTCCCTCTAAAGAATTTTTTTTCAATTCAAGGAAAGAATTCAAACATTCTCTTAAAAACTCTTTACAATATACCACATTGTAATTTACTTTACATCAACAAAGTGCAAAAATACACATACTCAAATTCTATTTTGAAAGGCGGCACACATTGAACTAGTTTAGAATTCGACTAGAAATATATATTTTTTACTTTTACTATAATAAAGCTGGCAATATATTTTAAACAGTCCACTCTGTGACATGTGTTTCAAAACTAACAAATTATATAACTATCTAATCCTGGAATACTCTTTTTTATTGAGTTGGTTTGTGTTTTTCCATGCTTTGAAAGCAAGGTCCTTGACTAAGACATCAATTGAGCATTGATCATAAAATTGATTATCCCATTGGTGACATTATGGATATGAGAAGGGATAAAAGGCTATTCATAATTTTTCAGGACATAAGACACAAGCCCCAACTATCCACATTGAGATATACAGGGTACAGCAAAAACAGGTTCTCAGTTACCTGTACGTGAAACACTGTTTATTCTGGTATTATTATAGAGACATTGATAAATATGCCAATACCTGAAACTTATCTCCCATTATTAAAAGCTTGAGCAGTTTTCTGCACAATTCACTTAATTGACCCTCTAATAAATATTCTTATTTTAAAAGGTTCAAAATGTGTTTTCTTAAAGGTATAATGTTTACTTCTGGTTTATTTGTTAAACCTAGTTTTCCCTGTCTGGAATCACTAAAATTAAAGCCCATGATGACTGGTAGTAAGAGTCAGTGTGGTTTTCCTTTTCTTTTTTGTCCAATGAAAACTATTTCTAGCTTAAGTAGTCTACATATGGGAATTAATGGGAGGAAATAGCGCTCCCTGACCAGACCATAAACATTCAACATAATTATGTTAAATTACTGTTCCAACAAGCTAAACAATTGGTTTGTTCCATATTTTGAGATCTGTTAGCAAAATCTCAGTCCATAATGATGGAATCTACTTTGTCCGAGGCAACAAAGAAACTGCACTGAAATAAAATATCCAGCCCTAACCTCAATATAATTATAATTTTCTTCGAGTTTAAGGCATGCTTACAACAACAGCAGCAACAAAGAAATAAGCAGTAATAAATGACAACAAAGATAATTAACACCAGAAAAGAGTTCACTGTGGGCAGGAGTATCACGGACCTGATGACCTGAACTTGGTCTTCATGCATTAAAAGATTTAAAAAAGAGAATTATTTAAAGTATGGTTAAAGGTCAAAAGCATATTTTGTGTGTGTGTCAGTAACATGTGGTCTTAAACGTACCCAGGCAGGGCTTTTTAATCTTTTCGGGTTGATCTCACATAGAGAACTTGCCTCGCAGCGAGGCAGATGCACTCGAACGTTGCCCTAGAGAGAGGCCTCCTCCAAGGGTTGAAGAAGAGTTTAGATTCTCTCATCTGCATTCCATCCTTGTCCACTCCCTGAAGACTGACAACCAGGGATTTGTGAAGTGGGCATTTGTCCACTGCTAAGAACAGCTCTGGAACGATTTGTTCAAATCGAGCGAGCTACAGAGAAACCATCTGTGGGTGACTACTTTTGCTTGAAATGTTGGATACACTTGAAATAATGTCCCAGAGGCAAGATGCTCTTCTTTGTCACAAGTAACCCTGAGACAAATGGGCCCCGGCTAGAATGGATTCACTAGAAGTGCACGAACGTCTCTAAGCCTCTCTTCCTGCCTTTTTCTAAATATGCATTGCTCCCCTTCAGCTCGGTAAAAAAATCTGTCTTAGATAGATGACCCCTCTTCCTGTCACATTAGGGGTCCTTTTAATGTAATCAACATTAAACTTGATGTTTCTCAAGGCGTATGAGAAACTAAT
The DNA here is from genome assembly GCA_004026545.1 of Mormoops blainvillei. Lineage (NCBI taxonomy): Eukaryota > Metazoa > Chordata > Mammalia > Chiroptera > Mormoopidae > Mormoops > Mormoops blainvillei. The sequence continues at coordinate 214,167 of PVJD01001437.1, read as the reverse complement.
TTTAGATGGCGAGGATTAAAGTTAGCTAGGCAAGCGGTTAGAAACGAAAGGTGTTTCTAAACAAAGCCCGGCACCTGCCTTCCTGTTATCTGTCCATCCCCCCAAAGATTTTGCCTTTTTACTAGTAAAGAGTTTGCAGTTAGAGGCAGATTCAATATTGTGAGTGAGTATAGTGTGACAGCAGCACTCCCCGAACTGCTGTTTGAAATATAAATTGATACCGTCCTATCGAATAGCTTTAACAATATAGAATTTAACAATGAGTGCTTAGAAACTTAAAAGTTTTTTACACCACTTCACTCTGGAATTCTCAACTTTAAAAACATGAATAGAAATACATTCAGCAGGAAAATATAAAAGATAAATAAAAATGCTTATCTCTGAATGGCAGAATTATGCGTGATTTTTTTAAAATGTCAAACTCATCCTCTAAAGCTTGTTAATCAAGATATGTAGCAAATGGGACTGTTTTTTCCATTTGTATTTCCACTATTGAGTGTCATATCTAAATTTTTTTTCTCATCATGTGTACACACAGGCACACACACTCTCCTTGAAAGGAGACAAGACCCTTCTAACAAAACAGCCCAGAGCACTTCCTTTTCAAATGGAGAAGTGGGTTTTAAAAGGTGTAATTGAACCGAAGCCTTGGAGTCATACCTCTCAGCCTTGTTTAACTTAGATCCTTTCTTCCTTTCCATGAAAACACAAATATTCAGTGTTTGATGTGACTCAATGAAACAAAGAGGTAGTGGGCAAGTGCTGATAGTCATTCTCTGTACATGCATGCAAAATTACTTCCTAATTTTCATCTTCAAGTAGACTTCCTGTGGTGTCATTAGAAATTAGAAAAAGAGAATGTACCTAATAACACACGTGTATGTGTGCTGATGAAACACAACTATGGAAACATTTTGTTCGTACAAAAAGTTACCTTTCACTTATAATATATAATTTAGTTCTATACTGTTATTAATTACTTTATTTAATATTTATTAAATGTTATTTTATTATTTTTGTAATAAAATTATTTTATTTGAGCATATTAACACAGTACTATATGATAATACTCTCTTACAGTAAAATACTATTTCCAAATATTGATAATAATAAAATATTTTATTAAATTGTATTTTATTAAAGTCAGCCAGTCAGTGTATAGCACTTCCTCTAGTTTCAAATTTGATTAAAATACGAATGTTTAGTCTGTACTCATAACCTCTGTTAAAGGATAAAGACATAGTACCTGGGAGCTCTGACACTGGGTAACAAAGTCAGTTATGATGGTAAAAATGTTTGAGGTAAATTGGCTTAAATAGCAAACTTTTATGAAAATACAATTGCAGAAAAAATAATATGTATAAGCATTTCATTTTTGGTAATTAATAGAGTATAAATATTTTCTACCCTTTCAACTTCATATTTCAAACTAAACGATATTTAATGAATTTCACCCCAACCTACATATATATTTATATTCATATATATTTATATACATATAGAAATACATATATATCTCAGATTATATGAGTCACATAGTCTATATAAGAATGTTAGCTCTGGAAAAGACCATCAAAGCTGTTTATTTTAGACATTTATGTTTTTAAATACATGAAGATAGTCACTTAACTAATGTTGGGTAGGAGGGTAAAACCCAGGACTCCGTCACCCCACTCTAGCACATTTTCTACATGTGCCACACATTTAATATGCTAAACTCCGGGAGGTACTTTGACTTGAGGCGAAGCCACGTAACCTCAAAACTAACAAACAAAAGCAGATCTTCCTTTCATGTTGTGCCCATAATGTACTATGAACCCGATGCTAGAATTTGTTATAAAATATAGAAAGGTCAAATGGGAATAAGTTATGGAGAGCCTCAGGTTCTCGGTAAGGCTCTTTAAACGTGTAACTTATTTACTTGTTATGACCACCTTCGGAGTGACACGTAACTGCTCCTGGGTCAGAAAGGATACCGAGACTCACAGGTCCAAGAAACAAATTTACTGTAGTAAAATCAGAATTTTAATCATGCTCTGCTTGATTATAAAAGTCCAAGTTCTCTCTACTAAGTCAAAAGGTATCCGTAACACTCTTTACCAAAGTATTTGGCTTAAGATTGAATACATTTTTACTATTATTATTATTATCTTTAAAGGGAAGGATCGGCTTCACCCTGTAAAGAGATGTCAACTGGTCGCGTAAAGGATTTGCATTTGTTTTTAACTTAATCACCATGCTTGAGATAGGAAACAAACGACACACTCAAAATTGGATCGTTTTAAGAAATTGTTTTGACTGCAATATTAAACAAAGGTGTAGACTTAGTTTAGAGAAACCTCAAAGGAAGCAGGGCTAGCACAGCGAAGCTGTTAGCAAACCTAGACTCAAAGGCAGGAACCGGTTACCAGAACCCGGAAGGGGAAGCATTGCAGAGAACACGTTGCTTCGAGAGGAGTAGTGACTTCTACCTAGAAGCAAACACACAGGACAAGATCCAAGGAGTATAATACCCCAGCGTCAGTTTCATTCATCCCTCTCTGAGGGTCAGTGAGGGCTCCCCAGGGGTTAACTTAAAAACCAAAGCGAGAAAAATAGGCGATTGAGTGCCAGCAACGCAATGCCCACTGAGGCTTTATTGCTAGAAAGACAGCATTCACACAAGGAAAGAGATGGTGCACACCACGTTTTTCATGTAGCGCACATTTGCTCATTTCTGAGAAGTTCATTTTAAGAAAGGAATCATTGAAAAAAATTTTTTAAAAATACCCAAATAATAAAGAGTTCAGATAGGTTTGACACTGAAAATGAAAAAATAGTTATAACAAAGTGAAAAGAAAAGGAAAAGTATGACATGGACAAAGTATATTAGCAAGTCATTTATGGTTAATGAAGGATGAGAAATACCACTCAGATGATTTTACGCAAAAAGGAAGAGCTTGACTCACTTAACTAAAAAGACCAAGAGAGTCCTACTTTGTTCATGTGTCAATCCCTGAAATAATAACCGTACCGGGGACACAATGTGTACTGCTGGTCACCCCAACCACATGCCACCAAGAGAGCCTCACCAAGGCTTCAAGAAGTAAAGGAAGCAAAAAGAGCTCAAGGGAGAGTGTGGGCAGAGAATGTCCTCACTGTAGGTCATGAACATTGTCCTTAAAGGATTCTTGTGAAAAAAGAGAATTAAAATTGATCTATGTAGGCCTATAAGGCTTAATCTGAGCAATGAAAGGAAGTCAGATATTGACTAAATTATTTAAATCTGTGTATAAACGAAATCGTCAGTGAGGTACCATCACTAGAAGCATATCAGCCAAGTGTAAGGAGTTTTTCTTACCCTTTCTCTGTACTATAACTCCTTCTAGCTCTAAAAGTCTCTTTGTGATCTATTAAGGAGTAGATCTTAGAAACACGGTAGTTTTTTCACTGAGCATTTAAAATTCCTTTTCTCTCTCCACCATTATCCCTCGGAGTTCAACGAGGCAAGAGAGCCTCTTGCTTCAGGCACAATGATACTGGAATGAATCAAGAGGGATGTATTTAGAATGCACAAAATATACATTAACTGACTAAATGAGTAGGCTGCAGGAAGCACTGAAAGAAATGCTTTCTACTTATATCAACAAAAACTAATCATTCTGTCCTTTGTAGAAAGAAAGGTAGAGAATTAAAGCAGCCATCCCTATTACATAACCTCATGCAGTTCCCAGTAAGAAAAAGGCTTTGGTAAAACCTTGAAAAGGATTACTTCTCATCTCAGCACTACCTCTGAATAAGCACTGTAGCTGTCCAATAGGTCCTGTGTTCTGTTCTGTTTAAAAACAAAACAAAAACAGGCAAAAGAGTCAGTTCAGTATTTTGCAAAGAATTTAGACAGGATTAAATAAGATCAGGATAGCCTCATAAACAAAGAATGAAGGGTTTGTTCATAAAATCACATTATATCTCTGATTAAAATTAAGAGTGCCCTTGAAAGAAGAAGTATGAAGACTATTTGATGTGCTTTTCTAAGATAAAGTTGATTAAAGATAAGGGTGCAGAATTATACACTAGTGTTTTCCTGCCATTCTTTTATCGATTGTTCCTTGCCTTATATGTGAGTTAATCTCCAGAAATGATGGTATAAATGCATTGTACATTCTTGGGACTTTCTAAAAAATTATAAAATGACTTAAATTATTATATACATTTTTAAATTAATCTGAATACAAATGTTTATGAACAAATAGGAATGATGTTTAGTTTTATACCAAAGTACCCTGTGATGACACTGAACTGCTCATAACCTTCATTCGTGAAATGGTAAAGACAAAAGATTTCTCTATTTCATAGGGACCTTGTAGGACTAACTTAGGTTACACTGAGGAAAATTCAGTGACCTTCTCAGAAGAAATCCTTATAAACTTTTTAAAGGTATTCCTGTTAATTATAAAAGCACTATTAACTGAATTTCTCTGGGAACAGAATGTTCTAGTTAATTTGATTTAATTGTTGAACTAAGCATTAATGGGTGAAACCATTTTATTTTGTCTACATTGTTAAAGTGGCTTATAAAACCTCTTGGGGCAGCATTTTTTTTCTCATCTAAACACAGTCCAGTCGACAATAAATAACCCTCCATGTGATGATTTATAATTTGATAATATTATTTATACAATATCTATAATGTTTGAAAAATTGAACTAAGCTTGTATTGACACCAAATGGGATGGGTGGCTGACTGACCGACCATTCCTGAAATAAAATTGCCTTTTCAATGTATTCTTATTTGCATTTTAAGATTGTAGTCATTCTAGTTTTATTATTATCTATTGTTCTTAAAAACAAGCATATTGAAAAATTTCAGGGAGGAAATACTATAAATTTGAAGGAATTCAATGGAATATTAAGAAAAACAATAAATGTAATCGATTTCACAATAAAAAAGATTAAAAGGTGTGTGTGGGGAAAGGAAAAGTGCTTTATCTTTATGTCTCACTGTGATCTAATATATATTCTACCAATGTTTTCGACTGAGAGACAGTGTATTTCATCTTCTCTGCCTTTTCTTTATTTAGTGGCTGCTGTTAAATAATTATATTCCTATACTTTGAGTAGACAGCTAATTATCTGATTTTACTGAATTTTCAGATTAGACATCTTGATCATCTCCAATGCCTGGCTTTTCCAACATTATGTAACTCCTTTAAATTGAGGTATTATCTGCAGAAAGCTAGCACTGCTAGTTGATTTTTCCAGTTCATTGGAACTACATATTAATTCATTAATCTTTAGATCATATAGCTGGAGCCAGACCAAAGGTAGAAGATTTCTGCTTCTGGCTAGGATGTAGAAAGCTGGAAGGAACATTACTCTTATTCTAATAAGAGATAAAGTACAAAGTCATAGCGTTTCCTGAGTCTGCCAGAAAGCTGAGGTTGCACTTCAGCCCAATTATTTGAATTCCAAAGATAACATACCCCTAAAAGGATATAGGACTCAAGTGCTAGCTTACCTGGGTCAGATCATTGAGGGAAGAAGAGGCTGCTTAGCAGCTGCTATAAAAGTAAATAAGAATAATTCAAGAGAAAATCTGGAAGCAGGGCTAAAGATCAAAAAGAGCTCCTCTTATTGGTGCAAGCTTGCAGAAAATCAGTGTCAGCTCCCGAAGGGGAGTGTTATGCTACCTGCTTCCCTTGACACTTCTCTCCATTGAAACAGGAACCTGAAGCTCCTGGAGAAGGAAGAAAAGCCCTCTGACTTAAGGGTAGAGGAAAATCCGTTGTCACTGGGGAAAGGGCAGAATAAAAATCCCTCTACTCCAGGTTGGGAGGCAGAAAACTGCCATTGGCCCAGAATCCTATATCTATGCCCAGTTAGAGATTTGCTTCCAGTGGAGTAGGGTCAAAGAATACTTGGCAGAGACTGACACAGATCAAAAGCACTGTTTGGCTGACATGGGAGAAAGCATGCTGAGAAATTTCCCCCACTTTCTTCCCCACACACCAGACCTGACTAAGCTGAGGTTGAACCTAAACAACAGTAAACCTTTGCCAGCCACCACCACTAGACCAGAATCCAGCAGCAGGCTAAAGCAGTGGACCACTGGGGGAGGATAATAGCATGGAATGAGACCCCTGCTGCAGTGTAGGCAGGTAGAGATGATGGAAGTTGAGAGTTTATTACAAACCTTGAGGAAAAGACAAAATGCAAAAAATAAAAACTCTCTGGCACTCCAACCAGTGCTTTGAGCACAAAGCAACAGTACTGCTATGTGAAGACTGTGATAATGTAGAAAAGACAGCAATAACAAAACCCAAACACTCTTCAACTGACAAGTGTTCCGTTAACCCAGAAATAGACAGAAGGAGGGAAACAGAAGACTGAAAAACAAAGTGAAGAGAAAGAAATCAAATAATAAAGTGGTGGGTGTAATTTCAAATATCAGTACAGTGGAACCTCAGTTTTTTGAAACTTCCTTGTTCTGGAAAGTTGTTTGAGAAGTGATTTGTTGGAAAACCAAATCACACCTGAAAGACACATGACTGATCAGACAGATATCAGCATGAAAGGGTGTTGGGTTGAGAACTGAAGATTTTTCTCTTCTTTTGATAACTGAAACCTTTTTTCCATGAACAACTTGGTTAAGAAGTAAGTTGTTTGGGATGGGAAACTTTCAAGAACTGAGGTTTGACTATAATTATACTAAATATAAATAGTCTAAATAAATCAATAAAAATGCAGAGATTATTAGAATGTATAAAAATATAAATCCAAATACATTCTGTATATTATATATTATATACAAATTATAAGTATAAAAAGTCACTTAATATAATAATATAAATAAGTTAAAAATACAAGGATTGGAAAAGATACATCATGGCAACATTAAACAAAAGAAAACTGAAGTAACTAAATGAATAACAGACAAAGTAAAATTCAAAGCACAGAAATTAAGCCAGGAACAAAGAGAGATATTACATAATAAGGAGTCAATTCACCGAGAAAATATAAAAACCTTAATTGTACTTTAAAATGGAGCTTCAAAATACAGAAAGCCAAAACTGATACAATGGAAAGGACAAATACATAGATCCACTATTGCAGTTGTAGACTTCATTACTTCTTTCTCAATACCCAATGGAACACATGGGAAGAAAATCAGTAAGATATGGGCTTGTTAGATAATGACTTAGAAACACTGAATTTAATCACCATTCTAGATAACCAATATGGAAACTGAAATACTGGTTAGTTTATGTTTTTATACTATCTCTGCATGGGATCAGCAAAATATATATTCGTTATTGCTGAATTAGACAGTAAAATCAATATCATACACACATGCATATCTCCCTCAAAGCACACACTCCCAGTCCCACTAGCTTCACAACACCTCTCAGAAGCTAATAATGTTTGACGCTTCCATATATAAAGCACTAGGATACAGGACAGTGAGATAGTTCACTGCAATGGTTTTAATGTGTACTTTCTGTTCTAAACAATAATCCCTTTGCATTTAAAAATAGAGAGCAGTTTAAGAAAAATTTAATGAAATTTAAAAATGAACTTGATAAAAGTCTCAAGTTTGATTACCCGACTTTGCCAGGGGTTGTCAGTAAATTTAAATCATAAGAGCTAAAGCTCTAGGGACCGAATCAGATGAAGGTGCATTGTGTTTTGATTTGACCAGTAATTTGGTGCTTGTCTAACCAGTCTTCTCAAACTATCAGCTCCATTTTTATCTGGGGGAGAGGCTGAGTGCTGAGTCGACGAAATGGGAACAAGATGGAAATGCCCTTTCGGGTACTTTCAGACTCTTCTGCTGAGTTCCTGCTCTGAACTTTTATACCTCTCTAAACAAAAATGAAGAAATTCAGACTTACGTTTCTGAGATGGCCTTTTGTATAACTTCTGTTTTTGCCTAATCATGCCTATTTTGCCAACTCCAAGGTCTATCTCTTTTGAGAAAAATTCTGGAAGATACAGTTTTCTCTACCTCATAGGAGCTCAAATATGTCCCAGGATATATAGCAGGAAAAAATCAGTTGGTTCCTGCTCACGATCTGTTCTTTCCCTTTTTCAACATGTGGCAACTTCCTGTTCGGTATGATGTAGAGAGCATGTGTCTCACTTCTAGGGAGGCTTTCCCAATGCCCTCCTGCCTCACCCTGCCACTAGAGGGGTCTTTCAGGTAACACATAAGTAGCAGGAAAAAACCTTCATCTTTTTCTCTAGGGAATGCTGCAAAGACAAGGTTGAGAAGTCTTAGTAGTACTGAACTTGGATTCAAACAGTTGAGTGGTGGGTTGGCAGCATTCACACATTCACCCAATAAAGGCAACAAGAGCTCAAATGCACTGTTATCTTCTTGCACATCTATGGATGCCCCTACCAAGGTGCCTTTAAGGGAAAAGCATCCTTGACTGTGGTACTGAGACATATTCTTACAAACTTGATTTTACAAAAGGAAAAAAACCACTTTCCTGTTTTTCTCTCTTCTTCTCAAGTTTTTATCCTTGGCCACTTACCTAAGCAAACTAATTCCTTTGTTTGAAAAGAAAGGAGGAGAGCATCCTTTTTTTTTTTTTTTCATTTCTTTTTTTTGTGTGTGTGTGTGGTAATGCAAGGTCATACAAAAATGTGAGGGCATTTTGTACTAATTATACCACTTTTGGTACATTGCCAGCTGGCTGAGTTTTGGTTGCTGGTGGAAACTTTATAGCAACTTTATAAAAAAGATTCCAATCCAAAGCTAAAAATGAGGAAAGTGAGAAAATGCTTAGACTAGTAAAAAACCAGAGCTTAGACAGTTAAACATTTCATAAAGGGTAACAGCACCAGGAAAAAAAAGATCCCAGTGGCCAGAGGAAAAATAAATAGGAGAAGCATATAAACCGACCACCCCTTAACTGTATGTACACTAGCACACAAATACTTGTTTATTACTTATGAATTGTTAATTGCATTTTTGAAATTGGGTTCCTTGTCCTTTATTAAGTTCAAATTTGACTCGTTTATATAACATCTTCTCACTGAATTTTATGGCATGGGTACAATCCTTGCACAACTTAAACATACCTACACCGAAGATAGTGAGATGCAGAGATTGGGATGACAAAACCTTCATTCCAAAATGTTTAAATATTGCAACAAAAGGGAAGAAATTCCACCCCCCTGTTGGTTACATTGAGAATCGGAATTATGTAATATTGTAAATGTCCTAAATTTTATGAATTATTTCAACACTGTTATAATAGAGATAAGAAAACATTAAACTCCTGAGCTGTTTACACAGAAGTTTAGCGACAGCGTAATGACTGCCAACCAGGTGGTCTGATTCCTAGAGTAGAGGTTCCAATGTCTGCGAGCTCTGTAAGGGTCTAGGTATTCCCTAGAACAAGAGATACTAGTTGAAATTAATTCTTTAAGCGTAGTAAAGAAAATGATCGAAACTAAATGGAAACATAGTAAGACATCTTTCCCTGTTTCATTTTGCAGTATATAATAAATAGGTGTGTGAACTTTCTATCCAATGTCTCCTCTACCACTGGCTAATTTTGGAATCTGACTTTTAATACTTTTCACCCAGGGTTTCTGTTCAGCAAGATAGGATCATCGTATATGAACAAAGAGATTGAGTAGTTTCTTATGTATAATTCATAAAATTGTGAGGAAAAGACACTAAACAAAAATTTGGAAATGATATGAACAAAAATGTACCTTTACATATTTATGATAAAATAATATGTATTTGTTCAATACATATACCACAGCTGGAAATCTGCATTCACCATTTCGAAACCCCCTGATGTAGCTTTTGAAATCCTGTATTTTGAATGAAATGTTTCTGTGACATGCTGTTTAATAAAAATAATAGTTGTTACCTCTAATTTACAGTAATGCTAGTGCATAAGAATGATAAGGGGAGTCAAAAATGGGGGCTTCATGAAAACTGGCTCCCGAATTAGGGGTATCTTGATTCCAAATAAAATTTAAATGTCTCATTTTTTACCACACAGCTTTTATGTAGCATTTGACAATGTCACATGCTTAACGCAGCAAGTTGAGTAAAGGATTACAACCAAAACCCTCCTGTGGGAAAATGCCAGGGACTCATGGTACCACTGGAACAGGGACGGAGTTGGAAGAATTAGTGGAGTATGTAGGAACAGTAACCAAAAAAATAGAGAGGAAAGGGTGTGCTGTAACTTAAACTGGAGGGAAGCAAAACCTTGCTCCTTTTTCCTAAGGACATGGGGCCAAACGCTATTTCATATTCCCTTGCTTTCCATCCCCAGCTCCAACTGCATGTCCTCTGCTTGGAGTTGACACAGAGCTGTTCTTTTGCTTCTAATTAAAACAGCCAAGGACATTACTGATTAAAAGTGGGGAAACAGAACTGTTTTTATTTTATTCCAAATTAGTTTGGGCTCACCCAAGATCAAAGGAAACTGAGATCTGAGAAAACAAACAGACTACAAACAAGTAATTTGTTGACCTGATGTTCTTTCCTGGAAGTGAAATGACTGTGGCCCTTTGAAAGGCTGGCTCAGCAACCACGACACCCCAATGACAACGGATCTCCTGGCCAGGCAGAGTGGCAAGCTCTCTGTTTCCGAAAGTGTATTTTGAAAATGAGGTTTTACTAACACAAAGCCCAGTCAGGGCATCCTGAAAGGTCCAAACAAGTGGTTTCATATTGAAACCTATGTATGCGCATACACACTCACGCACACTCACACACATACTCACACACCCAGTGTGTGTGCAACAATTCAATTGCATGCATCTCATCAAGAAATCCCTTTGCCACTAAAAACTCAGCCACCGAATGGGATGTGCTAGTAAAATGACCTTCTTTCAGGTTTACAACATGTCTGCTTTCTCACTGTATCTGAAACAGCAGGCTGTTTTTTCCAGAATTAATTACTTTTATGATGTTTTCTTTTCTTTCTATTTTATATCAGAGTGGTGATAAAAATCTACTCATCTCAAGACCTAAAACTGTCAGCTGCTTTTCCTTTAACCCCAAATGCTGGTTACAAAATAGAAGACTGAGGATTGAAGAGAGCATAAAAGGGAACGATTAGGGTTGGGGTTACTGTGAAAGTTTGGACTAACATAAAAATGGGCCCAAAGCAAATGTGTGCACTGTAATATAAATACTTTTCTTCCTGATTCTAAGACCCATGTATCACAGCCTAAATCACATTCCTCATGAAGTACACAATGATTTCCAAACTAGATACTCATTAGATAAAATATATGACTAAAAAATACAATTAGTATTTATACTTGTATGTTAAAGTTGAAGGTGAGTATGAAGCCAAAATGTTCTCCCCAGTTGTTTAATAGACATGAATGAGTACACCTGTATTCTATTTCCCATTCTGATGGGAAACGCCCTACCCATGCCTTAGCAAATACTAAAATGAGTTCAAGTATCAGAGCCCTGGGGTTAGACTTTTGAAAGTAATGCGCCCCACAGATATGAACAGAGATTTTTAAGAATTTGGTATTTCAGAGGTTCTTTAAATCGCTTGGTGGTCTTTCTAATCTTCTTTGTTTGGTGGTGTTTGGATTGGAGATTCTGTCTCAGAGGAGAATTTTGTAACTGAGTCTGAGGAGAGGAAATACATGTGCTCTCAATAAATGTTTCAAGCTATAGATTTTGTATTTTCTGTATTCAGGATAAATGAAGAGGAAAAATGAAAGAGAAAGAGGAGATTAAAAGAAATTTTGGATTAAATCTAAAATTTAAAAGAGTGGTTTTAAAGAAAATTGTATTGGTTTCAGTGTAACTTTTTTAATCTTCCATTTATTGTTTAAGAAATGGAATATAACATTAAATTTATATCACTTTTAATTTATTTTATGTTGATGCTTCTTTTATTTTTACTTTTTCTGATGTTTCAGGAAAGCATTAAAAAATAACTTCTATGTGTACAAATTCCTACCATTTTTCCTCCTTTTTCTAAATCTCCAAGTTAAATAGTGGAGATGTGATTGTTTGGAGTAACCCTTTAACACTAAGTTGTTTATTGTTTGGACAAACAGATCACATTAAGTGGAACACCAAAACTTGTAGTATCTTTTAAAAAGACATTTATATGTTCTTCTTGTAATATTGTATAAAACTTCTCATTTATAACAGTATTAGGGAACTTTGAAAGTTTGAAATGAACTCAGCAAGAAAAGTTGTTATGGTATTTATTCTTTTTCTATCGTTGTCCCAATAGATCACAATAAACTTAATGACTTGAACAACACAAATTCGTTACAACAAGTCCGACACAGCTTTCACCAGCGTAGTCAAGGCGTAGGGAGGCTGCATTCCACCCTGAAGGCTCCGGGAGAAGACCTATTTTCTTCATCTGTTTCCTCGTTCCAATTATTGGAAGAATTCTATTCCTTAACAAACATTGTAGGACAGTTTGCTGTCAGACGAGGGCCATGTCTGGCTTGTCCAGCTTCCAGACGCCACCCATATTCCCTCACTGCTGTTCACCTTCTTCCATTTTCAAACCAGCAACATCTGGCCTTGGCACACCCCCTCTTAAAGTCTTTTCTCCTTCTTTCTCATCTACGTGTGGCCCAGCCAGGAAAGGTTCCCAGCTCGTAAGAATACGCCACCCCAAAATATACGTCTTTAGCCCAAAGCTTATTTTAGCTGACTACTTTGAGAAACAGCAGACACAGGAAAAGCTCTGAAAACAGACTAGAAGTTACCTTTTTCTAAGGGAAATATACATTTAAAGGAAATCTCCATTTCTTAAGGGTGGCTCCCTCTCTGTACCAGGAAGAGAAGGAGGACAGAATCACAAGAAACGTTTATCAATGAACGAGGTTTACTCTGCAAAACAAACCTTACTTTAATTTATGGTACTTTTCTTGGTCATCTGTCTCTTCATGACTGGCCTTCTTCACACTCTTTTTTTCTTTTGTCTTTAGCTAAAGATTGTATTTAAGCCTGAAACCTAAGTCACCTCTGAGTGCTACTCAGTTTCTCTGGGTAGTTCCCATGCATACATGACGTGTACATGTTAATAAGACTTGTAAGAAAAGTTTTATGAGAGTTTATCTGAACCAAACTGAAGACAATTATCAGGAAGCAAAATCTCAACACGTTGAGAAAAATGCCCCAAAGAATGCCAGTTTTGCAACTTATTTTATACATTAGAATCAAAGGAAAGACAGAAAAAGGGTTACATGAAATCCATAGATGGTAGCTTAGAGGGAGAAAGCAAAGCAGGGAAATCTCTGGAATTGGATACAAAGCAAAATAGACACGTACTTCTTTTACTTTGGTGGGTACAGGTTAGTTAATAGTTAACACAGCACTGAGAGATGGTAATCGGGGAACAAGACAGCAATGAGGGGTTTTGTGATCTTGCCCTTTGGGGTCAGCGGTTGTGCCTTGACGGGTCTGGAAAAGAAAATTACTCTGACATTTCAAAGGTATGTTGTCCTAGATGCATAAAAACAGTGGACAGGGCCCACTCAATGTGAAGACTGACCTTTGTCAAGGAAGCTACAGGCCTAGGATAGGACAATTCACCATGACCTGATTTTAATTAGGAATTTGTATGTTCAGATCATCCTGTGTGGTCACTTTTGGTCTCTGAGGTGGTAAGGGCCTTCCATGTGGCCCCCTCTGACCTTGTCAGGCTTAGTATGTGGCCCCTTTTTTGTGCACAACTTGTATTTGTTTTTATCTTAATTTGTCTTTGCTTACAGGGCTCCCAGGGAGAATTTGGAACAGTAGAGGAAAAATTAGTTTTTTTCTTCCCTGCAGCATAAGGATATTGTGCCCACCCAGATAACCAGAATAATCTTCCCATATCAAGGATTTAACTACATCAGCAAAGTCCTGTTTTCAATGCAAGGTAATATATTTACAGGTTCCAGTGTTTAAGGCGTGAATAGTTTTGAAGGGCCATAATTTTCCCTACTATAAGTTGTCAAATGATGCTGAGTTTCTAAGAGAATAAGTAGACAGGTTTGATGAGGACATAGGATTACTAGGGGAAAATACTTTAAATTTGAGGCTATCGTTATAACAAAACATCATGGATGTGTTAATGTCACACAAGAGATAACATTAATTTTCCTAGCAATGAGTTACATAGTCTGTGTATACATTATTTGTCAAGAATAATGGGTAACAAGCAGCTTTTAGGAGAGAAGTAATTTGTATAACCTGGAGTTTAAAAATAACTGACAATGACCAGACGGGAGGAGGGAGGAGGATAACGGGAAAAAAGGGGAAGGGTCAAGTCAAGGAACATATATAAAGGACCCATGGACAAAGACAACACAGGGGTGGAGGACTGAATGTGGGAGGTGGGGGGTGGGTAGAGAAGAGGAGAATAATGGGGGGAAAATGGGAGCAACTGTAGTTGAACAACAATTAAAAAAAAGAGAAAAAAACTGTTTTGAGCAATGAAAAAATATCTTGCTAGGTGTATTGCATCAAATGGAGAGTACTTTGAAGCTGACTGAAAAGTTTAAACATGTAATAATAAATGCACAAGTTTTTATTAAAAATAATGAGGGAATTTTTTTCATTATTTCTTCTATTGTATTACTTTTTTACTTTTGTCTGCATCCACTAATTAGCTACTCTAGGTTTTGGGTCTACAAAGAAAAACAATGTCCAACAATAAACAGATGACATCAGAGCTCCTAAGTATATTTACAGGTGAATAACAGATTCCTGGTCCCCAGAGAACTGTTTATTTCTCTAAAGAAACTCATATTTGCATGTAGTTAGGATGAAATACATGTAACTTGATGATTTAATTCACAAGAAATATTGTTACCAAGTAAGGAGGTGAATTACTCCCATTTACAAAACACATTCTTCAAAATTTAGGGCCAACAAAATCTTTACAAGAAACAAAATTCCTTTCAAATCTCATCAATTTATTTATGAGATATGTTGTGAGCAGGCACAGTATGACATATACTTTGCTGAATTCTTAGGCTACAAATATAAGAAGATAAAAGTAAGCACATATTATATACTAATTTTATGCCTTATTCCAAAAAAAAATAAAGATAATTGATGACTTTCAACATTTTAGATTTTAGTGATGAACACTATTATAAATGTGATATAAATGCTGCCAAGATTTTCATCTTGGAAAACGGTAGAAGATGGTAACATTAAATAATGAATGAACTGTTAAAGGACATGAACATAATAGATATAATCACATTTCTTTGAAAACACAACAAACAAAGCAACTAATCTGCCTGAGGGAGCCGTCCAAGGCTTCTCAAAGGATACGGTACTTCAGCCATTTTTAATGTGGGGGCAAAAAACCCCCACATTTTTCTCCCACCTTTTATGTTCTCTTTTTGTGTTTCTCTTTTTTATGTTCTTTTATTAATAATTAAATTAATAGAAACAGGGTAACAGGAGAAAATGTGCAAAATTTATTACAAATGTACACATCAGAAGTGTTACATGAGACTAAATGCATTGGAGAGTTGAGATTTCCATGCATTATGGACAAAGGAAAAAGGGGTAAGGTTTCAAAGGAAATAGGCAGTTTATAGGTAGGTCAGCAAGACCAGAACACACATTGCAGGGAAATTTCTGCGAGGCAACCCAGAGACAGTAAGATGGGAGGGGAGGGGATGTCTAGTTAGTAGGCCCTTGCTTAGAACCTTTCTATGTAACAAACAAAGGTGAATGGTGAGGATTCCCTTCCTGGAGTAAACCTTTCCATCTGAATCTCAGGCTAGAATCTCAAAGATTCTAGCTGAGACTTTTTTTTTTCTTTTTAATAACCAACTTAAAATTCATGCCCCAAATGATAGAATTTTGGGAGCGGCAAAACTTTGGTCCCCTTCATTAATAAGTTCAAAGAGATAGGGAAACATAATATATCCATAAGACAAAAGAGGATGCTAAAAACACGAGAGAACAAAAGAGCTCTCAGAAATTGTACGGTAGAAATGAAACACTCAATGGAAAGATTGCGGGACAAAGCTGAGGAAATCCCACAGAATATACTGCATAAACTTGAATGATGTGAACATTAAAAGGGAAAAAATTAGAATGTAAGAGGATCAATCAATCCAGAAGATTCAAGATCCAAATAACGGAATTTTCAGAGAAAGTAATGAGAGAAAATCATCATCATGAAATTATCAATATTTTTCTAAAATATTGAAAAATTAAACCTTTTGACACTAACGTTCAAACTGTGTCCCCACAGTAACCTAGATTGCCAATGGACGTGTGAAAGAAAAAGAGAAGAGCAAGCCAGACCATTTGGTTTTGAGCACAGCAGATACATTTTAATATAGTATCGAACAGTCATGGACCTATGGTGGTGGCAAGAAATGTTTGTCATAAAGTGAATGCATACCTTAGTTAATTCATACCAACCTTCAGTATGTGGGAAAGCAGAGTTGGCCACCCCAAAATATGCCTTTTGGGATATTGATTGTTTTAACCTGGTTATTTTTAAACTCAGAAAGAAGATTTGACCTGCCCCCTAACTGCATCGAAGAACTTAGATTAGAAAACCTGCTTCAGGGAGGCAGGTATCACCATAGGTAACTCTAATATGAAATAAGTGTGATAAACAGGGAGGAGCCTAGCAAAGCCCATTAGAACAAAGTCTTCTCTGTGTCCCATGATAAAAATGGCCCAGCAGACATTTATTTACCAAACATCTGGTTTTCTATCTCCATGTCAATTGCCTTTCTGTACTTTGAAGTCCCAAACCACAACCCTTGGCATCGCCCCCTTCTCCTTAGCTCAAACTGGCATATGAGCCTCAATGCCAAGATCTGTCCTGGGTCTGATATTCTAATGGAAACCTTGTATGCAATAAATTTGGTCATGTTCTTCTGTTAATCTGCCTCATATTAATTTGAATATTAATCTGGCCAGAAGAATTTAGAAGGGTGAAAGGGAAATTATTTTTCCACACCCATATATAAAAGACTTAATTTTAAGGAAATCTTTCTGATGCTTAAATAGACTTAAAAAAAAAACCCAAAACACCGATCTTAGCTACATGATTCACCAGAAACATCACCATGATATCCACGGATGATAATTAATAAATAAAGTGTGTTTGTTATTATTTGTGGAGTGTTCATTTTTAACCTATGCTTTTCACCGAAGCTTTCACATAATTATTCATGTGATTCTCTCAATAATTCATTTATTCCCATTTTAGACAGAAGGAAACTGAAGTACCAACAACTTAAATAATTTGCTCAATTATCACACAACTAGTAAATGGTGAAAAGAAGATTCAAACCCAAGTAGTCTATTTTTTACATTCTTTAAGAATGAAAAACAAGTACAAATATAGTCAGTGTTTAGAAATGACTTGAAAATAATTGATTCTATCATTTATTCAATTTTTTAATAACTTTATTAAAATTCTCTTCAAAGAATTATTCCACCTCTCTTGAACACTTCCAGTGGTGAGAAATTTATGTAATGTTTGCTCTCCTTAGGCCCTTCTGATGATTAAATTTCTGTTAACGACTTCAGTCTATTTGTCTTATAGCATCCAGATCCCTTGAGGCTATAAAGGACACACATAATATCTTTTCACATGACTCCTTTTTATATGTTTGGAGATATTTGCCTTCACTCAAGACTTTTACCAAATATAAAATCTGTAGTTCTTTGAATTATACTTTATCACTTGGCATTAAATTTCCTTTAGCCACCCTGACCTTTCTTCTGAAGATGATCGAGAACACCTCTGCTTTCTTTGCCCTAGAACTAATATTTATAACATCATATGGGGAGAGATGAGTGAACTATCAATTTCCATTAGATGCTAATAACGTTTTTCCCTAAAAGGCCACATTGTTCATATTATACTGAAATTGTTGTCAAGTATAACTTCCGAGTCTTCTCCATCTGTCGTTTTCATACTACTCATTTATATTATCCCTCTCTAGTCCCTTTGAAATTGGTTTTAGAGATCCAGATGAACCTACACAGCTCCCTGTCGTCAACACTGCTGTATTTCTCTGGTCTACCAAGGCATTTTTGCAGCCCGGTTTAGTCCTCCAACTGATGTTCATTTCCCTGTGATTTTGGGTTGTCCTTATGCTTGATAAACACGGACGGTGAAATGAAATCCTGAGGACTTGAAGGCTGCATCCTTTGGAATATTGTTCTCTGCCCTTTGAGCACTCTTACATATTGAACAAATACTTTTTATATGGTGGTTTTTAGCTGAGCATCATACCAGTCACATGGGATATTCCTGAACAAGGTAGATGGATCTGGTCCCTCTCCCATTAAGAAATCTTCCTCCAGACTCAAATAAATTCATTAATAACTAATGTCGATACAGTCGTTAATCTGGGCACTAATTTTTGCAATTGCACTAAAATTCAATTTGAACTCTGCATCCTGAAGCTCAGACTTTAAAGCATTGTAAAGTAACTCACCAAAGTTCCAAAACAAGATATAGTCTACATTTTTCCCGACATAAAACCTTTTAAAAAGAAAATAAATTTAATCTTATATGGCTTATGCTCATTCTGAACCTGCGTTTTACTGAACCGCTTGTACTTAAGACACATCTGCTTTTATTCTCTCCCCAAGTTCATGACCCAACCCAAGCAACTACAGTAATTCGTCACCTTTTGGCCTGGAAAATAACTCTAAAGCATTTTTATTTAGTTATATCATTGCATTTGTTTTGTTTCTTTTTGTTGGTGTTCTGCTAAGTCCTTTGTTGATTTCAGCATTTTAGCTTTCTTGACACTTACAGATTCACACACTACCTTGCAACATTCAATTGAATTTTGAGAAACATGAGGCCTACTTTTGTAGGCAGAGTGATTTTTTTGGAGCACCTTTTAACTTATCATATGAAAAAAGAAAGAAATGGAGGAAAATTAATATGTAATTAATATACCAGAAAATTTTAATTCAATCTATTCGATTTTAGGATAGAATCTATTCAGGCTATTAAACTTCAAGGTAAAGAAATCATTCATTAGACAGCTGGAAAGAAGAAAAGGAATACAAACGAAGAAAAATCAGAAAAGTCTAATACTTTTTCTGCAGAAATATGTTGTGCTTAAAGACAATGGAACAATGTTTAAAAGTTCAAAAGGAAAAAGAGTGTAACCCAATAATTTTATAGCCAGCTAAGATATTTTTCAAGCATAAATAGAGAACAGAGACCATTGAAAACATAAAAGAACTAAAGAATTTATGGCATTTGAGACTCAACTGGAATAAAGAATTCAAGTATACAAAGCCTTATAAATCACCACTGATAAAAATCTATTTCCCTTAAAAATAAAACTAAACATCTTTGAGGAACATAATAAAAATATAAACATGAATAGTGTATTAATATATTTTATAAATGTTGGAATGTAGGCCTAGCAGGGATTGAAATATGTGGCATGCTATCATTTCCTCATTTATAGCAGGAAGTTAACAGATTTTTAAAAAATGAAAACCTCTGGTTAAAACTATTGCTTATGTCTTTTAATCCTTTGAGTAAAACATTGTCTTAACTACCAGTTTTTTTAACATGCAACGACTCGGTGGTAAGAAAATATTTACTTGAATTCTAATAATACGTTTACATTTTATTTTTAAGGTTTTTATTATTAAGAATTAAAATGAACTTTAATAATTTTACTAAAACGCTTTCATGGTACAGTCCTATTTTCTTTAAAAAGCAGATTTATATCTGTTTTCCATTATTCTATACACACACATATATATGTATGCTTAGAAAAAAATGTGGACTGAGGTTCACTCATAGTTATGACATTTATTTGCGAGAAGATTTAGGGCGATTGTTGTATCGATTTTTTTTGCAACTATCTAGCTTTGAATTCTTGAAAACGAATATGCATTATATACACAAAATAAATAGGAGCCCTCTGACCCCCACGCTCCCTTTACCCCTCGTGCTTGTCTTTCTGCACAAGCTGACCCCGCGGGCTGCGTTTCCGCAGCTTTCCTCGGGGCGCGGCTTCAGGCGGCGGCTTCGGCCAATGGGAAGTACTGGCGGGGAATCGCAGGGCAAGGGGAGGCCTTGCGGTATCTGTTCTCCATTCCCTGACGTGTTTGGTGGCATTTTCTGTTAGTGCCCGGTGCCCTCCCTGACTGTGGCTCCGATTAGAGAGTTTCCTCAGCCAAAGCTACGTCTCCAGTTTTACTATTACCTGCTTTGGCCCCTCGGGCAAAGGGGTGGGAACGGCTTCCCACTGTGGCTGATCTCTGGGCCCCTCCACAGCCATTGCCTACGCCCTCGCCTGGCGGTTTCTTGAACTATTTGAGTTGAATTCTGTTTATGGTAAGGTTGATAGAATTAATAATAAGTGACATGTTGGGTTTTTTTCCTGATATTTTTATTTAAAATAAATATACACTGTTTGTTTACATAATTTATTGTGACAGGCTGTAGGTTTTTCCACTGTTGGCTTTAACATTGGAGTTGTGTAAACATGACTCAGTTCCAGTGCACAGAAATGAACAGTTTTACAATAAATAGCAAAAAAATGTATGCACATGGCACATTGGACAACATTTTTATTTAAATATTTTATTGCCAAAGAGATAGGAAATACTTATGGATTGATTTCATTTTAAAGCGTTACTACCACTTACTATTTTTTATCCTGTTGTACGCGAGATAAAGTAGAGTAGGTTTTCACTTGGCCAGTGAGGCATTCCCTGGAGTGTAATGTCTGGTTGCCTAACCAGAGTTTTACATGGATGCTTTTGCTGAAAGATTTCCACATCTTATATTTGGGCCTTTTATGAATGCTAAGGTGAATTTATATATGTTGAAATATTTCAGATAAACTGGCAGGGGACACACTGAATGGGATGTATTAGTTCTTTCCCTCAGCCCTTCCCTCAGTGCCATCAAACCCTTTCTCCCCTTTTCCTCTTAAAGTCTGAATTCAGCTGGGATTTTAGGTAACTGCTGGGAAGTACTAAAACTCATTATTTGGTTGACCAGAATATTTGCCCTCTTTTATTTTCCAATAATGCTCTCTGAATTGTTTCCTTAATACTTTTAAAAGATGTGTGGCACCGCAGCAGAGTACAACGTAGGACAGGAATTATAGTTATCGTTTCAGATGAGGTGTGTTGAAAGAGTTCAGGATGACGCAGTTGGCAGTTTCAGGACTTGCCTCCTTATTATTACCATCTGTGTCAACTTGGAGCCTCCTCCATTACAGAAAGGACAAGAAAAATGAAGCTGTGGTTGTGTTCTGGAGAGACTTTTTCTTTTTTTCATTATGATTGACCTTGGGATACACACTAAGTAGGTGAATGAAACTGAAAAATTGTTCCAAGCTTTTGCTGGATATCACTTGTAACTATCCGCATGTACAATTAGTATTTATAAACTTTCCCTTTCTCTACACCTTTTTTTACATCTATTTCTTTAGAGAAACTGTAATAGTGATGATAAAAATATATCACTTTCTTTGTGGAACCTGATGAAATTTATAATATAACCTTTACAGCAAATATATTATTACTGGCAAAAATATGTGGTTCATTTTTATAACAAAGCATATTGGCAGTTGAAATGAGCAAAGAACAAGTATTGTGCAGCCTATATGAAAGGCTTGGAACGTTGGACTATTTGGAAGGAGCCTGACTCATTTCAGGGAATTTATGTAGGTCAGAATCAACCACAAGATGAAGAAAGCAAAGAAAATGCTGAGAGTCAACTTTTAGGCTTTTTCATGTTGGATTTATAAGCAAATGATATCATTTAAAGACTTTATTTTAAGGACACACTGAAAAACATCAAATGCATATGTAAGTGATAGGGATGAGAAAGCTAAATTGAGTAGTTTATTCTTAACAATTCACACTAAGTCATCTTCATTCAGTAAGACTAGAACAAGACTGTTTTTTCAGCACCAGACAACAGGAAGTACCATTTCATATATAAGAAAGGTATGTAATTTAATACTAGAAACACACTATGGTATTCGAAGTATGTTTATATATACTTACACTTAGTTTAAATAGTCAATAAAAGAGTACATATTTTATTACAGAATATGGGCCCAGTCATCAATTAACCTTTTAGTTGTTAATAAAAGCCTCGAATAAAAAAATTTAATATTAACTATTGAAACAAACTTCACCTAAATAAGAGGTAATGTCAAAATTCAAGTGTGTAAACATGCACATAATAATTGGGCTTACTCATGGCATCATGTATCACTTGACAAATTAAAACAATTAACAAAAAACCTCATTGCATACATGAGGGAATTCAGCATTGAAGCCAAAGGTATATTTGAAAGATCTCTGAGGTGTCAATAATATAGCTCTCTACAGTGGATTCCACTATCAATTTTAGAAGGTTTTATGGCACTTGAAGTAAGTTAAAAGGTCAAATGGAAATGCCTGAAAATTCATTCACAAAAATCATATTTAAAAAAGTGTTTATTGCACTAGAATGTGAATTCCACAAGCTCAGAAATAAATACTGGTGGGAATCTTGGTTGAGTTAAAGTTCAGGTGACTTTATATGGAGAGCACAATCAGATAACATATCCTTCCTAAAATATCAATAGAGTCATTGACACACACCCGTGAGACATGCGAATCCTATCCAAGACTGAGATTCCTTCAGATATACACTGATCTGTCAGATGGAAATAAGGGCATGGATCCAGTGGAAGACAGACAACTTGGAGGAAAAAATGAAACAAAAACAATTTCCTAAGACAAAATAAGAAAGATTCTGGAAACAAAGAAAAAGTTTTACACATAGGAAGTAAACAGTGGTTTAAAGTTACATATAGTTAGCCTGTACTTGAGAGCACTCCCAACTATATGCCCCTAGAAACCTATATGATCCCTATGAAATACAACCTGTAGCAGGAGGGTACATCAGGAATTACAGGCTGTGTGAGTAGGTAGAAGACACCCAAAGAATGCCTAACGCTCAAGATTCCTCACACACACCACGTGTTAAGCTGGATGAAGGGAGTCACCTACATGGTGAATGGGCACAAACAATTTTAAGTGATAAGTATTGGATGAGAACTGCAGAACTCTTGGCACAAATGACTGTTCAACCATTCATACTGAGACTCGACCAAATGCTGGCCTGTCTTCTTCAGTTTAAATCCATGTTCCTAGGATGAGCCCTATCCTATTCAAATGAACTGTTTGAGAAAACACAATGCTGCCAAAGAAGTTACTGTTTGTTCCAGCCAAAACTTTAACTATATATCACTGACCTCCCTTTTTAGAACATTTACTTTTGAACTTCCGGTCAAGATGGAGGCCTAGGTACACTCCGTCTCCTCACACAACCAAAAGACGGACAACAACAAATTTAAAAACTAAAAATAACTAGAACTGCCAGAAAATCGAACTGTAGGATGTCCGACAACCAAGAAGTTTAAGAAGAAACATTCATCCAGACGGGTGGGAGGGGCAAAGACGGGCAGCCAGGACAGAGAGAATGCATGACAAGGCAGTGGCTGACAGGCAGGGTGGTCCCACATTTGCATGCAGATAAACCGGGAACAACAACTGGGGAGTGAGAGAGACCGTGTAGCCCAGGGTTCCAGTGCAGGTAAGGAAAGTCTAAAACCTCTACCAGTAAACACCTGTGAGGTTTGCGGCAGCAGAAGAAACTGCCAGTCCCATAGGAGAGTTCACCTGAGAGACCCACAGGGTCCTAGAACGCACACAAACCCACGCACACCTGGAAATCAGCACCCGAAGGGCCCGATTAGCTTGTAGATAGAGGGGGAAGCAACTGAAAGTGGGCCAAGAGCCAAGCAAGCGGCATTGTTCCTTCTCCAACCCCTTCCCAGCAGACAGCACCACAAGGCAGTGACAGGGGTTGCCCTGCCCGGATGAATACCTAAGGTTCCACCCCTCACAACGTAATAGATCTGCAGAGGGGGAAAAAAAAGGTTCAAATGAAAGAACAGATGAAATCTCCAAAAATAGACCTAAGTGATAAAGAGATTACCAACTTACAGATGCAGAATTCAAAACACTGGTAACGTGGATGCTCACAGAATTGGTGGAGTACGGTCACAAAATGGAGGAAAAGGTGAAGGCTATGCAAAGTGAAAAAAGAAAAATATACAGGGAATGGAAACTGGGACTGAAATCGGTGATTTGGAGCAGAAAGAAGAAATAAATATTCAATCAGAACGGAATGAAGAAACAAGAATTCAAAAAAATGAGGAGAGGCTGAGGAAGCTTCAGGACAACTTTAAACATTCCAACATCTGAATCATAGGGGTGCCAGAAGGAGAAGAGGAAGAGTAAGACATTGAAAACTTATTTGAACAAATAATGAAGGAGAACTTCCCCAATTTGGCAAAGGAAATAGACTTCCAGGAAGTCCAGGACCCCAGAGTCCCAAAGAAGCACACACCAAAGCACATCTTCATTACATTATCTAATATTAAAGATAAGGAGAGAATCTTAAAAGCAGCAGGAGAAAAGGAGAGAGTTACCTACAAAGGATTTTCCATCAGACTATCAGCTGATTCCTCAAAAGAAACCTTACAGACAAGAAGGGGCTGGGAAGAAGTATTCAAAGTCATGAAAGACGAGGACCTACATCCAAGAATACTCTACCTGGCAAAGCTATCATTTAGAATGGAAGGGCAGATAAAGTGCTTCCCAGATAAAGTAAATTTAAAGGAGTTCATCATCACCAAGCACTTATTAAATGAAATATTAAAGGAACTAATCTAAGAAAAAGAAGATGATCAAAAATATGAACAGTAAAATGACAACAAACTCACAACTATCAACAACTGAAGCTAAAAAAACAAAAACAAAGCCCAAAACAAACTGAGCAAGCTGCTTGAACAGGAACAGAATCACAGAAATGGAGATCACGTGGAGGGTTATCAGTGGGGAGGGGGAGGGAGGAGAATGGGGGAAAAGGTACAGGGAATAAGAAGCATAAATGGTAGGTACAAAATAGACAGGGGGAGGTTAAGAATAGTACAGGAAATGGAGAAACCAAAGAACTTATTTGTATGACCCGTGGACATGAACTAAGTGAGGGATTGCTGGTAGGAGGGCACATGCAGGGCGGGAGGGGAATAAAGGGGAGAAAAAAATGGGACAACTGTAATTGCACAATCAATAAAATATCTTTAAAAAGAAAAAATATTTAGTTTTGAAACTTGTGGTTATAAATCCTTTCTCTGTCCCTTCGAGATGTAAATATCCTACTACCCTGTAATGTTGCCTCGAAGACCTAAAAGCTACCTCTTTGAAATGCAGGTATCTAGAGAAATATCTACCCTACCTCTTAATTCCTGTGGGAGAGTAAAAGGCTAAGTTTGGTGGGCACCTTATTGGAATTTGCAAAACTACATTCTGTCATAAACAGAAGTTTGTTTCCTTTGGATAAGTGTCAATGTGCAAACGCAAATGACCTAATCACATTGATCAATTGCTCCCTTGAACATCCTTCAGTACTTTTCCATTAGTGCCTCCCAGCATTTAAAAAGCCTCCTACCTTTTGTTTCAGTGGAGTTGAGCCCAATTTACACCGAAGTCCCTCCCCTCCTCCAGTGTCTGAATAAAATATATCTTGCTATATCCAGTGCAAAAGTTTCCTTTTACATAGGAGGCAAGTTATGATTGAGATTCTGACAGCATCAATGTAAGGGAGCCCTGTAACAGGAGAATTGCCAAGAGGGTTTGTACAAGCAGCAGCTAGCATTAAGATGTAGCTATGGTGGTCAGCATCAAAAAGTACACATGAGACATATTCTCTGGCCCTTTTGGCACATCTCAGAATTCAAAGACAGGCAAATACTGAGGCCTATAAACAAGTTTGATTTTTCCTGCTGTAACAATCAATAGGTCATAGGGTGACACACACTGCAGATGCTCAACAAAGTCTGATAAAGAAATTACTTTTTTTGTGGTTGAGTCTCTGCCTATCGATAATGATGCTATCAGCTAGAAATGTCTGTGGCTCATACTATTGAGTGGCGAGCCCTCATAAAACTTAACGTCTAACACATTACAGTTAAAAATGCTGATTGTCAGGTGCTTACAATAAGCAAACATGCCAACTTAAACTGTAAATATCTATAATGCAAACAGAGTGACTTGTGCTACTGAATTACTGTATTTTGCTGTGGACAATGCACAATTTTTGTCCAAATTTTAGAGGGAAAAATAAGGGTGCACGTTATACATGGGTATAATGATTACATACCATGGGTATAATAACAGGTATAATAATCCCATGTATAATGCACACAAAAACATGGATGCACACTATACACAGCAAAATATGGTAGACTGACGTAAACAGATTTCTATCACATTATTTTTTTAATTTTTAAGAACATCCTCACCTGAGGTTTTGCTTTTTTGGTTTTAGAGCGAAAGGAAGGAAGAGAGAGAGACAGAGACAGAGACATTGATCGGTTGTCTCTAACACACGTCCCAGTCAGGGATCGAACCTGCGACTCAGGTATGTGCCCTAATCGGTGATCAAACCCACAACCGTTTGGTGTACGGGACAATGTGCCAACTAACTGAGCCACCCGGTCAGGGCCATATCAAATTTCTTAAAGGCTATTTTTATATGGACAGTTTTAGGTTCCCACAAAATTGATAGGGAGGTAAAGAGATTTCCAGTATGTTCCCTGTGCCCACACATGCATTGTTTGCCCCACTCTCAACATTGCCTGCCAGAGTGGAACATTTTTCACCATGAATGAATCCACACTGACACATCGTAATCACCCAAAATCCAGTTTACCATAAGGTTCACTCTTGATGAGGTACATGCTATGGGTTTGTTACTCATAGACAAATATCTAATGACATATGAGGTCTCTCTAAAAGGTATCCATCCATATAATATGAAAAATAGAGACATTTATTGAAGAAGATACAAGATACAAGAAACATTGTATATAGGACAGCAGTGCCTCAGTCCCCTTCAAAGTGCATACCTTGGGACCTCACACAGTTCTAATCTCCATCAGCTGCCCCATCATATTTTCCTGACTCTCATTGATGGTCTGAAATGCCTTCTCTTTCAAGGGTGATTTTAGTTTGGGAAAAGCCAGAAGTCACAGGGTACAAAATCTGGGCTGAAGGGGGGGGGTGAGTCACCTGGGTAATTTGATGTTTTGCCAAAACACCCTGCATAAGAAGTGATGCATGAGGGGTGTGTTGTCATGATGAAGCTGCCAATCACCAGTTGCCCATAGCTGTGGCCTTCTGAATCATCCAAATGGTTTCCTGAGAGGAATGTTCATGCTTAACACAAAATTTGGTGCAGACTCGTTGCTCTAATCAGTCATTTTGAATTTGACAGCCACACAGTACACATGCTCACTCAACAGCATCTACTGCCCCACTGACTAATTCAGTGAAGTTGTCATGGTTCACACATGAGCATTCCAGTCCATTCTCCTTGGCTGCCAGGTTACATCAATGTTGGGCAAACCATTCTTATTATATTAACAATGGTTGAAATTTCCCAGACAAACATCATATATAATATAATAGTTTAAATAACATGTAATGCAATTAAATAATAATATAGTGTAATATAATATAATTTATAATATAATCAAATATCATATTTTCACTGCCCTAAAAATCCTCTGTGCTCTATTTATCTTCCCACCTACCTCACCCCCCATGGCCCCTAACCTCACGATCACTGATCTTTTTATTGTCTCCATAGTTTTGTCTTTTCCAGAATGCCATATACTTAGAATCATACAGTGTGTAGCCTTTTTGGATAGGCTTCTTTCAGTTAGTAATATGCATTTCCCTTATTGTCTTTTCATGGCGTAATTGCTCATTTCTTTTCAGTGCTGAGTAATATCGCAATACCTGCATGTATGACAGACAGTTCATCCATTCACCCACCGAAGGACATCTTGGTTTCTCTCAAGGTTTGGCAATTATAAATAAAGCCGCTATAAAAATCCATGGTAGGTATTTGTATGGCCATGTATTTTTCAACTCCTTCGGATAAATACCAAGCAGTGTGACTGCTGGTTCATGTATGGGAAGAATACGTTTAGTTCTTAAGAAACTGCCAAACGGTCTTCTAAAGTGGCTGCTTCATTTTGCATCCTGGTCAGTAACGTATGAGAGCTTGTGTCACACCACATCTCCTCCAGCATTTAATGCCGTCAGTGGTCCAGGTCTTGGCAATTCTGGTAGGTGTGCACTGACTGGTATCTCATTGTTATTTAAATTTGTGTTTCCCTGATGAAACTGTGTAGAGTTTCTTTTCATGGCTTATTTGCCATCTGTGCATCTTATTTTGTGAGGTATTTGTTAAGGTCTTTGGTCCTTTTATTAAATAAGATATTTTTTTTCCCTTGCTGAGTTTTAAGAGTTCTTTGTATACTTTGGATAACAATCCTGTATCAGATGCATCTTCTGCAAATATTTTAAGTAGTTTTTCTTCTCATTCTTTTTTATTATCTTTTGCTGAGCGATAGTTTCCCATTATAATGAAATCCAGCTTATCAATATTTTTTCATGAATCATGTCTTTGGTGTATATAAAAAGGCATCACTGTACCCAAGATCATATAGGTTTTTGCCTATTTTATCTTCTATGAATTTGATAGTTTTGCATTTTGAATTTAAATCTATGATCCATTTTGAGTTAATTTTTGGGAAGGGTGTAAAATCTGTGTCTAGATTCATTTTTTTCCATATAGATGTCCAGTTTTTCCAGCACAATTTATTGAAGAGACTATCTTTGTTCTATTGTGTTTTCTGTGCTTCTTTGTCAAAGATCAGGTGACTATATTCATGGGGGCCTATTTCTGGCCTCTTATTCCTGTTCCACTGATCCATTTGTCTATTCTTTAGCCAATACCACATTGTCTTAATCACAGTTACTTTATAGTAAGTCTTGGTGTCAGGTAACATCGGTCTTCCAACTCTGTTCTTGTATCATGTTAAGTTATTACTAACTCTAGCTTAATCAAAACCACCTTTAAACTCTAAAATTATTTGTAAACAGCCAATGAATATGGATAAAAATGAAAGAAAAAGAAGATATGTATGATAATTCAGGTCATGCCATGCCATAAATCCTGGTAGATTATTAAGGAATTTTATTAAGGTTTTCCTAATTACTGCCAGCTGGAGAAAAATGACCAGTCTAGCCTTCCTCAGTGCTGCCTCTCTCCAGAATGAGACTGCCACTCATTTAGTCCACACGGAAGGACACTCCTCTCTTATTGTGTCATTCTTCCCATCCAGTGCATCATAGAGTCCTCCCAATTTCACCTGCTGTATGTCTCCCAAACGCATTCACTCATTACTACCTCCATCACCACTCACAGGCCAAGCCAATGCTTCCGACTGAATCTTTGGCAAAAGCCTCCAGTCCAGTTCATTTTCCACTTTGTAACAAGAACTAGAGCCTAACAAGGTGTAGCAGAGCAGTAGTAGAGTTCCCTGTGGGCCCTGCTCCACCCATTCCTCTTTGTCCTCAGCTACCTGCACATAGTAGTTTTAGCTTTAAGCAAATAGCGTCATTTACTTATTTACTGTATTTGCTGATATATATCTGCAAAGACCCAAAATGAGGCCTGTGGTAAGCTGGTCATAAACATCTCTAGAATGGCTGTTCAATGTTTCTAGAATGAAAACCAAAGTTCTTCACAGGGTACATAAGATCCTGCATTATCTCGCCTTCCTTCTGTTCCAATCCTATATCATCCAAGTTTATTTCTAACTTTTCTACTCTGAACTCACTGGCTTTCTAAATTTATTACCAAAATTTGGGTAAGGAGGAAGGGCAGAAGGATTCCTATATTCCTGGGCAATAATTTGTGAGGCTGCAAAGACACCAGCAAACGTCCGTACATTTTAGTGCAGTGTGGGGTGGGCAGTGAGAAAGGGCAAAGCCACGGCACACTATCGAGAGGAACATTTAACCCCAGCAGGACCACTGCGTATTTCTTTAGCCCAAACCCTAATTTTTTGCCTTCATAATTTCCAAACATCCTATAGCTTCCGTAGCATTTATCAATTTCTTAGTGAAATCTTCCCCAAGAGTAGCACTTCTCCTCTCTTTCTTAGTTATTTGTTTTCTTAGGAAAAGCAATATGTTCTTTTCCTATAGAGATTATGTTTCAAGTTATAACTAGACATGATTTCATGCAATTAATTATATAAGAGTTATCTCTGTTGGAATATAAGCTCCATGAAAACAACAGTGCATCTTTTAGTTTTATATTTCTTGGTGTCAAAAAATAATTTATTAATGTTTTTATGACAAAAGAAAAAAGAAAATGAGAAAAGTAAAAAAGAATAGTATATGACCTATAGTCATGGTTACTAAAGAATATAAAGAATGCCTCCTAATTAATGGAAGCTGAAAAAACAGTTATAAAGAAATTAACAAATTTTAATCCATTTACTGTTACATTTAAAAAATTTCTTTGGAGATGCTAACACAGAATAATAGAAATGGTGAAAATATTTGAAACAATGAAAACGTTTTTTCTCAATGAAACCTCATTATGAACTTCACATGTGAAAAAATGAAAGAAGGTAAATTAGGAGTGACGGCTTGGAGATTTTCTCACTTAGTTTCTCCATTATCCACAGTTTTAATACCACTGCTCAGTATAATATAAAGAATTTACTTTATATACATGGGATTGATATTACAGAAACAAGTGCAGAATACATTTATGCATGCATATACAGTGCAAATCCTTCCAAAAGTCAATTATAAATATCAAATTTTGATGCCCTGAAGTTTTAAATAGGTGAGTGATGACCTCCTTGCAGGCTGATAATTCTTCCAAAATAATTTTAGAGTTATTCTGTCTTGGCTCCTTGTGGTTCTGCAGTCAAGTCCCCAGGAATGCAGGAAATTAACAAGGTTAGCTGTGGGCATGAGGTACCCTTCCGATGACCCGCACACCTGGACTCAGGCTGAAAAGAAGCGCAGAGAATCTGCAGGCTTGAATGTCTGCCAGAAGTAATGGCCAAATGCTGTTAGAATCGAGCCATCACGTTTTGCATGATTTTTACACAATGGGTGGAAAGAGTTAAGTTTGCCTCTTTGATTTTATGTCTGGAGGCTACCATTTAATGAATTTTTATTTTTGCAGTTAACTAATTATTTCTTTCTCTGTTGGTTGATAACTAGCTCTGTGATTTTCTTTTTAATTCATTTTATCTGATTCTTTCTGGATTTTTACTTTCTGATCTCTTTTACTTACTTGATTTTTGGTTTAAATCTCCCTTTATTACTTTTTTCAGAGGGGCCTGGATGCACTCTATCTTTCTGTTAGATTTAATTTGACGTGCTTTGTTTGTATTATCCCGGTTTAAATCACTTGTCTTTTGGAGGAAAATAAAAATATTGGTCAGGTTCCCTTTATATGGACTGAAAACTGCTTATTTCACAAGATAATTTGTTCTCTCTTTGCTTCCAAGAAGCCTAAATGATACCCTTTAATTACTGAAGACTCTGTGGAAAAGATGTATTCACATAAATCAACAAGAAAATAATCTTCTCTACCCTGCAAACCCCAATGGCCATACTAAGGAGAAAGAATTCTTAGCAAGACAGTTTTGCTGAATTTGATGAACTGTAGGTATACAATTGGGAATAGGTTGCAGGACTTAACCACAGGATGTTGTAGGGTGACCCCCAACAATCAGGGTGAGGCAAAGGATTAAGAAGATGGTTGAAAAATCTGGGAGCACACAGAGATATGACAGCTGTCATAAGAAATAGACACTTGGGAAAGAGAAAAATTTTAAAGGGATTTGTAGAAAGTGTTTTAGTGCACTGTAGTCCCGTTTTCCATCTTTCCATAAAACTTTTGGGATTATAACCATTTATACCTTCAGAGTTGGATGTGTGTGCACTTGTATGTATGTATGTGTGTGTTAGGTGACAGATTTTATGAGATTGTCTAGGTGGGAGGTGAATAAGAGAACAGCCACATTCTTATCTCTCAGATCTCTCCTATTAGCATATAGTCTCCATTATATAATAAGCATAACAGGAACACTCATTTATTGCACACATATTAATTTTCTGCTACATTCCAGTTACTTGTCTCAGTGTTTGAGACACATCACTGAACAGAACCAACAAAGAAACATTTGTCCTTGAGGACTTTATGACAGCCTGGAAGAAAGATAATAGAAAACAGAATAATAATGATGAAAAATAATGGAAAAAAAAAAGTGAATTATACAATAGTTTAGGTGGCTATAGTGGGTATAGAAAAAGAGGAAGTACAGAGGGAGCAGGATAAGGCGTGAGAGGGAGGAGGTGGGAGTCTTACAGGGGCCCTCAGGATTGGTCTTGGTGACAGTGAAAAGAGGAAACATCATTAATTATAGTTCATTGGAATAAATCAGGGAGGGGGTATCAGCAAACTTTTCCTAAAGGGCCGGGTGATGAATATTTTAAATTTTGTAGGCCAAAAGGCAAAATTGAAGATATCGTATGGGTATAATACCAGTTAAAATGCAGTCACTTAAGCTATGCACAAGCAGGTCCTGCCGGTACCTCAGGGAAGAGGCCTCCATGTGAGGGAATGGTCAGTGCAAAGGGCCTCGGGTAGGAGCGTAACTAGTCTGTTTGATAAAGCAAGGAGGAGCACGTGGCCAGATTAGAGTAACAGAGGGGAGAGTGATATGAGAGGAAGTTGGAGAAATAAAAGGGAGTTAAGAGAGCAAATTATATAGGACTTTTTAGGGTACTTCAAAGCTGTAGCTTTTGCCGGAGAGAAACTGAGTCATTGCAGGTTTTTTAATAGAATGGCATGACCTGGTTTATATTTTTAAAGAATCTCCATTAACTAAGTCACTGAAAGGTATTAAAAATACCCATTGGTCCTAAAGCATTTTGTTAAATTTTAAAACAGCTACATAAACATACAAAATCTAATCAAAACAAACAGAATGACCTGCTCGAGTTCACATGTGCTTGCCAGCACACACTAGGAATCAGGGTGACCTAAGTTCTAGTCTTGACGGGCTCCTAAGTAGCTCTTGAATTGGTCAAGTCCTTTCAACTTTGTAGGGCTGGGGACGTTAAATTTTCAAATGAGGATGTAGGGCCAGATCATCTCCCAGGACTGTCTCATTTTCGCCCCGCTCTTAACGTGGAATTTAAGTTCCACGAGGTTTTTGACTTTGTCACTGTCTCTGCTTCCCTTCTGAGACAGAACTCATTGTGTCGTCTTGCTAAAATGCTTAGAGGAAGGAAACGAGGGAGCTTAGTGAGGGATTATGAAGAGCTCTGCTGCGTTGGATTTGAAATTGTGGTCAGGAAATGTGCTAAGAGATGGCTTCTTTGTTGTGAGTCAATGTAACAAATTAAGGTGTAAGAGTTGAAGTGGATTTTTTCGTTACACGTGCTGGAAAAATTAAAGCACTGAGACCCGAGGTGGGGTAGGGGAAAGAGTTACATCGTTCTAGCGTTAGCACGGGAGAGAGACTTGGTGTTGGTGAGGCAGCAAGTAGCAATAGTCCAGCCAATGACAACTGCTACAGAAATAGAAATTGATTTACATTCCTCATTATTCTGAGTTAAAGAGGAAACAATTAAGAAGGATGAGTGTCTCAGGGACGCTTGGGAGTATTTAGTTTTATACCCATTCCATGGTCAATAATTCTTCAATTAGCAGCTTGATGGAAAGTTAAATAAAATTTCCATAATGGACAGAATAGAGAAAAATTCCAAAAAATTTACATAAAGAACAAACTTACACAAAGAGTACCTACATTATACTCTGCATTCAATGTAGTAGAGACCATTTTTTAAGTGTGGCCTGCCCATAGTGACTTTTTCCCAAAGAACACAGACAGAAAAGGGGAAAGGATGCCTCGCAGGTAGAGAAACCTGAAAACACTCTTAAGTCAGGTGATCAAGATTGACATTGGCACTGATAAGGCCTATTTATTGTTCTATGGTTGATATGATACGATGAGAATTGCACATTACTTTGTGGTCTTCCTTCCAGAAACCACAACTCTGGTGTGAGGAAGATTCTCGAAAGTACCTGAACAGTGCTCCTCAAAACTGTGGTGGTCCTCAAAGCTGAAGAAGTCTCAGAAAATGTCACAGCCAAGAAGAGCCCAAGTTGTTGAGGACCAAATATAATAAAGTGCTCTGGATTGACACCTAAGACAGAAAAATTTAAAAATTAAGAGATCTGAATAAAGCAGGAACTCTTATTACTGGCAACCTGTCAAAATTTGTTCATTAATTGTGATCATGTAAGATGTTTACCATAGTGGAAATTGGGTATAGGGTATCTGGGAGCTCTCTGGACTATCCTCACAACTTTTCTGGAAACCTAAAGCTATTTTGAACTTTGTCATAATTTTTTGTAATACTGTATTTGCATAGAATGCCAAGTTTTTGTGGATTCAGTATGTTCTTATCCCTCAGGTTTATTGCTAATAGATAAATTTACTATATTTCTCAATGGTCAGATTCATATGAAGGATTTTAACTTCATATGATATCCACTATATAACTTTTTAAAACTTGTTATATGGTTTTTAAATTGAATTTATTGGGGTGACATTGGTTAATAAAATCAAATAGGTTTCATGTATACAATTCTACAATACACCATTTGTATACTGTATTGCGTAATTACCACCCTAAGTCACCTCCTTCCATTGTTATATAACTCCCTTTTACCTTCTACTACATACATATTTGTATATATGTATGTAACTTTTATATATACAGATAAAATATTATATAAAATGGCTTACGTGTTTCAATGGGAGCTGTAATTGAAAATACGTCAAATTTTATACTATTTGTAGAGATATATAATACATGTGTATTACATTATTTTTAACTAGCCCAGATCATTATATTTCATTGTGAGTTAGAACTAATCAATATACTGGTCAAATTCAGTAATAAATTTGGAAATCTTGACCTCTAGTCTCCCAAATGATTATTTACATATTCAGAAAAAAATGTTTAAGCATATAAAGCTTGCCAATTTAAAAAGGTAAAGAAAAATTCATTTTAGCTTGCTCTATGCCACCTAAAAAAGGGAATAAATTTGCCATGGAGTTACCTTATAGCTGTAATACATTTCAGGGACTAGTGTCACAGACTGCTGATGACCAAAATGAGAAATGTGGCAAGGGGTAAATAGTGGCATGAAGTGCGTTAACTTAGACACTCATTTGTCCCTTCGGCAGATGCCCCCTTTGCCCCTGTCTTCAACCAGGCTTTTTATTTCGTACCTTACACGGCTGTGTTCAGAGCCGTGGCTTCCCGTCGTGCCAATGAATGTCGCGCAACCTTGCTGTGTTCCCTCCGTGGTCCTGTGAGGGTAATTCTTTAAGGGGCTTAAATCTGAACACCTACAAATTTAAATATTTTAAAGTATACTTTTGTCCTCGTGAAATAACTACATGTCAACAGAATTTCTCTCCCCTGACATATGTTTATATCAAGAGGGTCGTGGGGAAACGTGGGTGAGCACTGCTGCTTACAAACGCAGCTCACAATTACACCCTTTTCTGGAAACCTCTGTCATTTCATTCTCTTTAGTCAGTTGTTGCTTTTTCTCTTAGAAACAACGGTGGAAAAGGAAGCTGCGGTCATTCTTCTTCTATCTCCTTCTTGAGATATTAACTGAGGATACGGTGAGGTATGTGACCTACAGGTTAACTCCAGATCGAACCTAGGGTTTTTATACAGTTGTTGCTCAAGACTTCCTGTTTTGAGCTATTTTCCAAAGAAAAACCTGTCTGACGAAGTTCCTTTTCTTTTTCTTTAGCCTCATCAGTATATCTAATGTGTACTATCCATAGTCATACATTTGAAATATAAATTTTATAGCAATAAATAAAATCACCCATGCTTTCTAAGGGGAGTTAACCAATGCACATCCACCCACCCCCCCACTGGCTTCTAGACTCATTCAGCATTTATACACAGTGTAAGGTTTTTCTTTTTCTTTTCTTTCTTATTGATATATTGCTATTTTAAATGCTTTCTGGGACATTGAATATTTTCCAATATATATGCTAAGTGGCTACAAAATATTGCAAACTTTGAATATGTCTTAATTTAGAGATTGCTTTTTAAATCATTGGCTATTTAGCTGCTTTCCAATTATTTGCAATTTTATATGATACCAGTATCTGTACATAAAACATGCCTGCCGGGTGGTTAAAATAGAGCCATACTTATTTCAGTGGTATCGCCACTTCCGTGGTTGATTTGGAAGTGGGGTGCTGAAGACTCACAGTGGGACCTTTAAATAGGGTTAGAGATGCTGAACTGGCCTCGAGGAATTTTTGACCCTAATAAACCAATTTTCTTTGGTAGATTCATGTTTTGTTATTTCTGTTTAACATAAAGTATCTCATTAAAAACCCTTCTCTTTGTGCCAATAAATTCATTAATAGATAAAGATCCTCTGTTAACTTTCATTAGTGGATCCTAATACTCACTACCAAGCCTGTGGAAGTGTTGGCTGAAAATCTTAAAATTCTACAGTTTCTTGTTTTTCTTTTTTAATCAAGAAATTACTTTAATATTAACTTTTGAGTATTTAAGAAAACACACACACACCTATTCTTAAAAGCAGCCACCTAAAAGGCAAGTCTTATTTTGTTAAACTGGTCTTTTTCTTTAGTAACAGGAAAAAAAGTGCTGTGACTGAGGAGTATATAATTTTTTAACTATATAGTAAAAACTTAATAGATGTTCAGATTTCTTTCCAGCAAATCAGCTAATATTATGAATGGACATGCATTCAGCAAGTATAATTCATTGTGTAGAATGACTTAAATGCCATAATTTTAATAAAGCAAAATTAGCCTAGCTAACTAGTCTTTCACACATTGTAAATACTTTAGAACAGTTATCCGACAACATGTCACTGAAATTACTGTTAACACATTAGGATTAACTCAGCCAGCCCATTTGAAAATCCATAACTGCTGTTACAAAATATTAAACTAAGTTTAAGACTATCGAGCGACAAAGAACACTAGAGAGTATATACAAGTGAATTAAACACAACAAGCGTGCATTTGTTCCTGGGCACATCTGTACTTTGTTTGCAGCTTCTACTCACTATTGTGTGGGACTACAACATACTTTCCACTTATAAATGGAAGGAGAGACCTGACACAATCATTATACAAGTTTCAGCCTGGAAGTGTGCTGGTTTCATGTTTTCCATTTCCTCTGACCTTTTCCCTTCCATCAGAGCTATAACTGGTGAACAGTATGCTTATTTTTATTTGTTTTACTGTTTGAGGCTTTTGATTTTCAATAAATGCACTTTAGGCATAATTTTTTAAATCAAAATTAAGGAATAAGAAGTTTTAATGAGAAAGGAAGTATAATTATAGGAAATAAAAGAATTTAAGAGAGTTCAGGGATTGCAAAATAAATAAGGAGTGAAAACAGGAGAATATAAACATAATAAATAATTTAGCAAGTGAAATTCCCAGACACTTTTTGAGGGTGTTTAAGTATTTCAATAAAAGTAGGTAAAATGAAAATGATGGTCTTTGGAAAGTCTAACTTATACAAAGAGACAACGATCAAATTATTACAAAAATTTCAAAGTAAACACAAAAATACAGAATTCAGGTTATTTTCATGATGTTTTCAATGCAATAGGTAGCAAGATGCTGTATTCCCTATTAGGGAAGTAGATTTAGAGAAGGCTAGTAATACATTATTACTATACTTTTTCAATTAATACTAATAATAGCATAATTTTTAAAAATGAAAAGCATTAATACCTTGTTTGGAGAGCTAAACATCCATCATAGAAGGTTTTATTTAAAAAATTCTACCATACTGATTTAATGGGAATTATAGTTTTACATAATATAAAACCGTGACATAGCAGAATACTATAATATTATATAAATTGTTAATTTTGTTAATATACAGTGTTGAAATAACGGGAGGTCACTAATAGGAGGCGAGTTGCAGAGCATTGTGTGCTCAGTGGAAGCACTTGTATTTGAAAATTCTTTTACATGCACAGCATTTCCGAGAAAGTATCAATAATTGCGACACATGCAAACCTACAGGAAGAGAGCTGGTCACACTGCTTGAATCCCAAGTTGCTGGGAGGAGAAAGGGAGAGGGAGTTTTGATTTTTTACTTTTATCCTCTTGTGTCCTGTTAATATTTTTAAGTGCAAGTATCACCTTGTCATAAAAATAGATTTTTAAAAATATCTTGCAACCAATATACTTCATTGTGTTTAATTTGTTATTGAAATTGTAGATAAAATTGTAAGAACTTAGCATCTATCCTATTTAGGCTCTGGCACAAATAACACTTCTTTTGATTATAAAATCATAAGCATGTAATTCTGTAACATAATAATATCACACTCAAGCACACCATGCGACGTTTTAGGTGAAATGTCCAAATTAAAACTATAAATCATTACATCTATATTATCACCCTACCCACCACGCTCGAGCAGGCCTGACTTCTGCCGGAACCTGTGTCTACCCAACTACATCCTACCGATTTTTTTTATAAAATAAAAAATTAAAAGATGAAATAATTTCTGTAAGTCAAATTCCCCAAGTGAATTAGAAGAGTTATCCGATAAAAATACACTGAAGACAAATATATTCGCAGAGCCGGTGAGCAGCGATTATGTGCTGTGGAATTGTGCACCTAAAGCTGTATTTTTTTTTAACTACTGTCAGCCCAGTAAGTTCAATAAAAAGGAAAAAATATATAATTCAGTTATATGTCTGTTATAAGAAAGAATCCCATTAAAGTAATTACTTATTTACAGTAGAATATGGGTTATGAATATGTAAGAGGCTAACTCACATGTCCTTGTCTGGCTGCTTTTTTATGACTGATCAATTTTTTTTTCCCTAGAAGAGTAGGAGTTGACTTACGGTTTCCCTACATCCATTTCTTAGTCATTAAGCAAATACTTTTTGATTACCTGCGACATTCAAAGCATTGCACTGCTGTGGAGGGTGAAATGATGAACAAGCGCAGGAAATCAGAAAATATCCCTGTCAAAACAGAGCACCTGGGCAGGAATCCGCACAGTGTGATAAATGCTCAAGGAGCCGGTGGAAACACAAGGAAAATTCCTGTAACGCGGGCCTTGGTGCTGAAGAGAGAAAGGCTGCTCACACACAGAGTGGTCCTGCTTTTCGACTTCTGTCCGGCCTTCGCAAGCCTGGGAAGCTTGACCACCACCACCAGGTGCATTTGAGAGGTCCTCACTCCCCAGAGAACGCACATTATTTTCAGATTCTAAGAGAGGAGCAAGTTATATTTTCCCCCATTGTTAATGCTGGATTGACATCTCCTTCTGATCAGTGATTAACAGTTGAATCATCCGCTGGCTTCAGATAAAATTCCAGTCCCTGATCTGGCCCCATCATTCCCCAAAGACATAGTATGATAACATCAGTGAGTTTCCAAAGATGGGGCTATTCTGATTTAGAGTGCTCCACATGAATCACTGTCTTCAGATCTAGTTTAGGCGGAGGCATATCGAGCTTAAAGTATTTCCCTTTGGCCTTCCTTGTTAAGGATTCAAAGTTTTAGATATTTTAGACAGTCTTTCTCAGGGCCTTTTGATATGTATGATTCATATATATATATTTATTTATTCATATATATATGAATAAATATATATATTAAATTCATATATATATGAATTTAATAAAGCTGAGTTAATTTTATAGGAAATATGAATGCAATAATAGGTGCTTACTTAATTTTGTTAACTTTTATTGAATGCATTGTATAAACCGGACACTTTTTTAAACACTTCTATGTAACACTGACTTCTTCTTCAGAATGAATTTATCCTATAGCTGGTAGCATTATTCTTTTTTTGTAGATGAGGGAAATGAAGCCCAGAGGCACTACGACTGTACCTGGGGTCACACGCCCAGACAGTGTGATCTCTGGCATTCTCAGGGCACGCCCCTACAGAACCATGCCACTGGCCACCACACCACACTACCTCTCGGCTTTAGGAATGGGACATTCTTCTGAATGAATTGCCCTTCTAGTTTTTTTGTGACCTTAATAAAAAATAAATGAAACATGGAGTAAAGTACAATGTGAAAATTAGGTTTATACAATATGAAAACACTCTCGAGAAAATTTAACATAAAAGAAGCACTTGGAAAAATTAGTGGCTATATTAAGTAATAAAGAAAAAGAATTGCAGCTTGTTTCGAGAGTGACAGAATGAAAGGGAGGGAAAAACCAAAACACTAATTAACTATGTGTTATGGTTTGAATTGTATTCCCCCCAAATCACAATGAAGTCCAAACTCTAAGTCCCTCCGAATGTGATCTTACTTGGAAATAGGGTTAGGGAAGCTATGATTAGCTAATTTAAAATTAGGCCGTCAGGATGACCCTAATCCGATGTGACTGGTATTCATTTTAAAAAAGGTGGAATTCGGACCCCAGCATGCCATCAAGGAGAATGCCAGGTGAACCGTAAGGCCACAAGTTATAAGACAAAGAGGGACACCCGGAACAGCTCCTCCCTTCACAGCCCTCAGAAGGAATCAGTCCTGCCAACATGCTGATT
This sequence comes from Mormoops blainvillei, assembly GCA_004026545.1. NCBI lineage: Eukaryota > Metazoa > Chordata > Mammalia > Chiroptera > Mormoopidae > Mormoops > Mormoops blainvillei. The sequence continues at coordinate 173,584 of PVJD01001437.1, read as the reverse complement.
TCAGGTTTCTAGTTTCAGGAATTGTAAGACAATAAATTTCTGTTGTCTAAGCTCCCCATTTTGTGGTACTTTGTTATGGCAGCTTTAGTAAATGGACCACCTTATTACATGTTTTAGGGTTTTCTGAAATTTTTAATTGAATTCCGTGACCATGCACTTCGCGAAGTGCATGGTCATTGAATTTCAAAAGTACGATGGTTGAATTTATGTGTCAACTTGCCAGGTTAAACACTATTTCTTGGTGTATCTATGAGGGTATTTCTGAATAAGAGTAGCATTTGAATTGGTGGTGGGATGTAAAGTAAATTGCCTTCTTTAATCTAGGTAGGCATCATCCAATCCACTGAGGGCTTGAGTAGAACAAAAGGCAGAAGAAGGAGGACTTGGCTCCTTTATCTTCCTGCCTGACTGACTAAGCGGGGACACCCAGCCCATCTTCTCCATACCTTGGACTGGGGTTTACAACATTGCTTTCCTGGGTCTCCAGCTTGCACTTGACGGATGGGCAGTGCTCAGGCTCCATGATCATGTGAGCCAGTTTCTCATAACAAATCTCCATGCATGTGCAGATAGGATGGGTAAATACGCAGATAGGTAGATAGGAATAGGTATCTATATATCTATATATTCTATTGTTTCTGTTTTTTTGAAAAACCCAGACCAATAATAAAAGCCATTATTAATGGAATTCATTGATGTTTATGTTCATACTGTTCAACCCAAAATGTTTTCTTTTAAATAGTATAACATTTTCAAGATTCATCCACATAGAAGCATGATTTAGCAGTGCATTCTTATTTATTGCCAAGTAATATTTGCTTTATGTATTTATTGCCACTATTTCTAAAAATTTTCTTCACCAAAACAGGTATTTTCAACTCAAACAGAAACTCATTAAAAAATTACGCCTTCCCTTCACTCCTTCCAGCTTCTAATCAACTCTAATTTACCTTATGTCTCTATGAATTTGTCCATCTTAGGTAATTCATAAATGGAATCATACAATATCTGTCCATGTGTCTGACTCATTTCACTTAGCATAATGTTTTCAAAGATTCAGCCATGTTATAACATGTATCAGAACTTTATTTCTCTTTGTGGTTGAATAACATTTCTGTCTCCACATTTTGCTTATTTGTTCATTTGTTGGTGGGCTTTCGGGTTGCTTCCATATTTTGGCTATAGTGAATAATGAACATTGTCATGCGAGTATCTGTTTGAACCTCTCCTTTCAATTATTTTGTTACATACCTAGGAGAGAAACTGCTGAGACACATGGTAATTTTATGTTTAATTTTTTGAGGAACTAGTAAAGTACTTTCTAACTCAGCTGAACCTTTTTACATTTCAATCAACATTGTCTGAGTATTCAAATTCTCCACATCCTCACCTTTTTTATTCTAATTATAGTCATTCCAGTAGGTGTGAAGTGGTATCTCATTGTGATTTGGATTTGCATTTTCTTAATGACTAACAATATTAAACATTTTTTGTGTGCTTACTGACCATTTGTGTATCTTTTTTAAAGGAATGTCTGTTGAAGTTTTGTGCCAATTTTTAAGTTGGTTTGCTATTCTGTAGGCACCCTTTATATAATTTGAATATTAAACCCCTAGAAGAGATATGATTTACACATATTTTCTTATTCTATAAGTTGTTTTTTCACTTTCTGGATAATGTCCTTTGATGCACAAAGATTTTAATTTTGATGAAGTCCAATTTGTGTATCTTTTCTTTTGTTGCTCATGCTTTTGGTATCATATCAAATAATCTGATGCCAAATCCAAGATCATGAAAACTTATATTTATGGTTTCGATCTTATATTTAAGTCATTGACCCATTTTCTATTATTATTTGATGGTGTGAGGCAAGGATCCAACTTCATTCTTTTGTATGTAAAAATCCAATTGTCCTAGCATCGTTTGTTGAAGAGACTATTTTTTCTGCATTGCATATATTTGAAAACTTTGTTGAAAATTAATTGTCCAAATACATATGGGCTTGTTTATGGGTTATAAATTTTATTCTATTGTTCTTTTTTGTATTTTCTACTTTATTAACTTTGAGTGAATCATATCATTAAAACTTTTAATCTTTCAGCAATGTTTTATAGTTTTTAGTGTATAATTCTTTCACCTCCTTGACTAAATTCATTCCTTGATATATTATTTTATATGATGTTGTAAATGAAATTTCTTTATTAATTTTTTGTATCTATAGTCACAAGGAATATTGGTCTGTAACTTTTCCTATGGTGTCACTATTTAGCTTTGGTATCAGGGTGATTCTGGCCTCATATAGTAACTTCCATTCTATATTCTCTTCTATTTTTTGGAAGAGTTTGGGGAGGATTGGTGTTAATTCTTTTTTAAATGTTGGTAGAATTCACCAGCGAGGCCACCTGAAGCTCTGCTTTTCTTTGTTGGGAGAATTTGGATGATTAGGTGTCTCTTTAGTTGTCATAGGTAGGTTGAGATTTTCTATTTTTTTCCTGAATCATATTACGTAATTTTTGTGTTGCTAAGCACTTGTCCACTTCATCTAGGTTATCCAATTTTTGGCATACAATTTTATTGTTCATGGTATTCTCTTATAATCCTGTCATTAGAGATGTTTTAATTAATAAAGATAAACATGGCCCATTTTCCTATTTCCACAACTGTCAAGAAAAAAGTGTTTTAGCTTTTTACTGTTATTTATGGCCCTTCCCTCTCAATCTTAGCATTATCCCTTCTTGTGGGTTTTGGTGGGCAACCGTCATGTAGAATTTCAAATGTGAGGAGAATCGTTGACAAAATTCTGGCAAGTGTAAGACACTAGAAAAAATTATTGACAAAATTCTGTTTGGTATAAGTTTTATTCTAAGTGAAAATATTCAATTAATCCTCATCTTTTACATTAGTTCAATGTAAATTCAATTAGCATTTACAATTATTATTTACAACACTAACTTCAATTAGTATTCATAAGCAATATGATAAGCAATGCCCATAAGTTAGTGGGCAAGGGTGAAATATGGAATTAAGCACTTTTTTATTTTCATCAACCATTTGGGTAAAAATTAAAATACAAGTGACTTGGGGCAAACCTCTCTTACAGCCTTATTTGATTATACAACCACACACATATTCTTTATACGCACACGCACACACACTCATACCCAACCAGAGGTTAGTATCTTGACACAATGAAAACTGTCCTTCTTTTGAATGTCTTTAACAATTTCCAATATAGAAGACTTCAGTGTAAGGGAACATTTGCCCTGAATCATTAGAATGAATAATTCTGTGATAAGGTGTGTTAGATACTAAGGTGTGTTGGCTTTTGCCCACCAAGAGGAATTATCTGAATGCTGAACTCTGCCCGGCCCCCCCACCCTGCATAGAGTGTGCGGCCATGTCCCTACACTGTTGAGATCGAAGGTGTGAGATAAGTTTTCCTTTAGGTGAAGAACACTAACTGGATGATGACTCAGACTTTCTTCCTATCCTAAGTCTTTATCACTTAAAATGCCTGTGTTGTCTAAGGTTATGAGCTCAAATTGTGTTTCTTTGTTACTGGAAATCCCCACTTCAAACCCAAAGAACAGGCCATTCAAAAACTTTTAGTGGGGCAACACGCTTAACAGAAAAGCATGACTTCATTTTGGCCGGAGTCAGCTTCAGATCAGGTCGGTGATTTGGATGTGAATGAGTGGATTGTTCATGGGCACTGGGTCAAATTAGTCTTTCATTTATTTTTAGAAATTCATTAGACCAATTATGACAACCACAAAGGGATGTCTTATGACTGAGAAGTGCAAATTATAAGAACAGTAATGTTCATTGTTAAGTGCGAGATGAAAATTTCTGTGTAGATTGCTCATTAAAACCTGCTTCCTTTCACAAAAATGTCTTTCATAAAAAATGTAGATTGCAGGTAAAAGGCACTGTACCAAAACATAAGTGCTGAGTGTACAACATGCTGGTAAATTTGGAATGTTTGAAAAATCAATTCAGGTCAGAATTTATAAAGGAAACAAAATATCAAATTTCCCTTTTACCATTATGCTCTCAGCTGTGGAAATGCACTAATTGGTTTTCAAATATGTAGAAACAGGAACTAAAATTTTATATAGTTGGACTCTTATGACCACATTCAAGCAATTTAAATAAAAAATACTTAATACATACCACCGTCCAGGAGAAAGGGCATTATGGGCTTTGTATTCTTACTCATTTATGTCTTATTTTACTACTTTTTGACTTTGGGCAATGCTCTTAGATTCCTCAACTTTAATTTACTAATGGGTAAAACAGTGACCCTGGTCAATACTTTTTAAGAATAGAGCATCAATTAAGTGAGAAACATGTTGTTATAAAGTATATGACATGTAATTAATTCTATATAAACATTAGCTAATTTAAAGTAACATCACATAATTATGAGCATATTTGTAGATGAAAAATATTAACATTCATTTTACAGTTTTCTTTATAATCTTTAGAAACATCAAAAAGCAAAAGTACACTATTTACAAAAGTACATTTTATTTGCTGAGGTTCACCATTCTCTAATCACTTAAATCTCTTCCATCACCAATAGTAAAGAATGCATAAGGAATTCTGCAAATAACACTGGCATTGAAAAGAGGCTTCCTGGAGTTCACATTTTGTTATAACTGAAATTCTCCATTTAGGGGGAAAACATTAATCATTTTGCCACACTGAAAAACCACCTACTAACAAATCCACAGTCCGCATGAAAGGACTTGGTGTTTAGATAATTTTTTAAAAAGTCTGAATTAGCAATTTAAGTTTCTTTATGCTCATCCTATGTGACTGAAGCCATTAAAAGAAACTTCTGAGTAGCATCTTTCTCCTTTAGCTATTATGTCAGATTATGAAAACAACTAGATGCTTTGCTGTAATTAAATTATTTAATACAGAAAGTTCATATCATAACATGTATATTTTTCTATTTGGTGGTTTTGGTGAAAATGTGTGTACAGACAGTTCTTGCAGTATAATTACACTGTGTACGTTAGACGAGGAGGGTTTTTTTGTTGTTGTTGTTTCTTTTTGTAATCTGATTACTATGTTTGTAACGCAAATGTTTTGTTTTGTCTTCAAGAAACAAAACCAGGCACCATTTATGGGAACTGTTCAGATTTGAAGCCAATAACTATATAAGGTAAAGTTACCAAGTGAGATTGCCCTGGTTTTTCACACATACAATTCTGGGACCTAATTCGGTTAATTGTGAGACCTGTTTCAGATTAATGATAACATATATATATATATATATATATATATAAAAATGATATTAAGATACAAGCTTTAGAGTCAGATCTATGTGATCTGAAAACAGGGGTTCAAAGGATTCACTTGCTATCAGCTTCCATTTTCTGAAACTGAATAGGTTTATGGTTTTGAGAAGGATACTAGTTGATGGTGATCAAGATGAAATTGTCTAACAGGTCACAGATTAAAAAAGTAAACAGAGACTGTGCTCCTTTTAAAGCTGTAGATGACTGCTCAACTTCCTTTTCCATTTATGTGTTGTTTATGAGTGAGCCAATTACAACCATCACTAAGATTTCCAAAGCCTTTACAACTAACAAAGAAGCTGTGGTTTCCGTTGACCGTACCCTTGGGTTGCCCTGTAAAAATGGCAAGTTATTTAAAAAAATGTGTGAGTGGCCCAGACAGTACCCAGAAAACATATTTGCACTCACATTTCTCAACTCAATTACCTTGCGAGGACTGTCCCGAAAACCAAGTTGCACTCAAATGAGGTATTTTTTATAGAAATAGAATAATATCTTTATTTTTATTATTATTATTATTGTTGTATTTTTCTTTTAACAAAGCAGACTCAGTGTCGGTGTTGTACCTTAGAAACTTGTCTGATGACCTGTAGTAAAACAAGGGAAAGTAGGAATGACCAGGAAATAAATAAAATGCCCCTACATCCTGCTGAACAGGATGCACTGCAGGTAGAGACACCGCCCTTTTAGAATTGAAAACTAAGATACCAATCTTAACAGAAGTTTGCATTCCAGATGAGCATTCAGAAAAGTAGAGTGCACTAAAAGGGAAAAGGTTAGAAGGCCGCCTGTAGAAAGCAGGTCTCTTCATAAATGTCAGTTGGCAATTAAAATGGAAAAGTAGGGACTGGCATGCTCAGCACTTGACAAAAACAGGATCTCAGGCCTAAAACGTAAGATTGAAGTTAAGGGCAAATTTACAAAATTGTATACTGCCTTTTATGTCTTTGCGGCTGAGAGAGAATCTCCTACTTTCTGTAGTTTAGACAATGGGTCAGAAAACTTTCCCGTTAAGGGCCAGATAGTAAATATTTTAGTCTTTGTGGGCCATTCTGTCTCTGTCACAGTGAGCAGTTTGTAAGCATGGTCTTGGCTGTATTCCAGTAACACTTCACGCACAAACAGGAGGGTGAGGGAGATTTTGCCCGTGGGCTGTGGTTTGTAAAGCCCTGCTTCAGATTCTCGAACAAAAACATTACCTGTCATATGATAATGCAGGTCAATGCCAGTTAGACTAATGTGCTCAGCATAATTCTACGCTGCATTTTGGAACCAGAAGAAGGGGGTGCAAAGACTAGTGAGTCATCACACCCCATTTCTTCTCTGACCTCAGCTCCCACTGTTACTAAATGTGGACCCATTCGGGGGAGGGCCCAGATGCCGTTACCAAAACAATGCCCCCCTTCCCTGGGGTCCCTCTTTTCTACGTTCTTTGCCCGTTGGCCTTAGAAATTATGGCTCTTCAATGCCAGGATTTGCTGAAAAGGAAAGGAACTATTTATTCAAAAGTTGTGCTTCAGTAACGGCTAAATGTCACCGTTAAATTCAAAATCCCTTTAAAACACCCACCAACACACACAGTCTTGCCTTTCCGCCCTTTGCCCAGTCAGACCAGTCAGGTCAGTCAGGGGTACCTTCAGAAGAAAAAGAACAGAAGTCCAGAGCTCGGCTAGGTAGGCCTCACGCGGTTCCCTGCACCATCAGCTGTGCCTCCGGGATCTCCAGCTCTTAATCCAAACCCATGTGGCACCTTCTCACGGCCCACTAGCAAGAATCCTTGCTCTCTTTTTCTTCCCGCACGGCCTTCGTGGGGTGTGTGTGTGTGTGTGTGTGGCGCGCGCACTTCCTTCTCCCTCTCACAGGCCCTGATGCAGAGCTTTCTCCCAGTTACATCGTGGCTTTAAGTTAAGCAAACCTTCCTGGTTAGCCTTGTTGATATGCAAAATAACCGTCTTTGCACAGGAGATAGGGCGCTATCCTGCTGTTATTGACATGCAAAATGACTCTCAATGGCTCTGCTCCAAGTCGGGTTTGAAGCTGGCCTGTTATTGACATGCAAAGTAGCTCTGAAAGGCCCTGCTCCAAACCTCCCATCCCCATGGTGGTCTGCCTTGTGTGTGGGGGGGATATCCTCTATTTTTCTTGGACGCCCCACATTCTGGACACTGTTACAAGTCCCCCTTTGTGGGGGTACCTGGCTGGACTCTGTTACACTACTGCTCAAACCTTTGGGTGCTCCATTCAGGTGCACTTGTCTTCATATTATTCAAAGATTCAGGCAAACTATAACTCAGAGTCTCTGATTTTGTTGTTACCTTAATACAAAATTTTCTTCCAGATACTCTCTCTTAAATATTTGTTCAAATACAGGTATACCTATATTTGTCAGAGGTGTAACAGGAAACACAGTTCCTCTCCTATGTTCTAATGAGGAGAATTTACTCAATATTTTACTTACGTTCTGTGGGGAAGATTAAAGGAAGAGGCAAAGAATGACACCGAGACTCTAACAAAAGAAGAGAGGAAGGGTCAAAGAGAGGAATCACAGTACTCTCTGGGCTACAAGAGCAATAGAAGAGGCACAATGCTTGAGTAAGAATCAAGAATGGAGCTGACACTAATCTTCATTGAATTGGTTTTCCCGAAATTTGAAAAACAAGTCATGGTGATAAAGGCAAGGCATTGGGTCGAAAGTGTGTGAATTGCTATCTCACGGCAATGCCCATCAGAGGACACACACTAAAGAACAAACCCTGAGCAACCGTATGGACAGGAGGACTCGTTCAGCAAATTTCAGCCCAATCTCTCCTTGTCCAACCTCATGCAAGCACGATGGGCTCATGAAGATGTAGCCACAGTGGCTTCTGGCAAGCCCAAGAACATGGGCTCTCTCTCCTAAAGGATAACGTAGTTATTGTTGCTATACAATATCCATCCTGTTGTTACCAGAGATTGATGCTGGAACCTCAATATCAGATTCACCTGAGGACACTGACCAACTATTTGGTTGCAAGTTGATTACTTTAAAGTCTTCCAGAAAGATCAGCAGTTGATCCTGAGGAAGACACACGAGAAGTTTACTTTTCTTGCTCGCAGTGCCTAGGATGGTACGACTGCCTGAGGATTCGCAGATACGCTGACACGGGATTTTGTTTTATGTCACCTCAGGCAAAGGAATCAATTTTAAGGTGAAAGAGGTATAACAGTGGACACAAGCCATTGCATACTAAATGCCACATCGCCCAAAAAGGTGTGGCCTGAGAAAATGTTGCAACAGTTTTTTAAAAGTGTAGCTATGCACAAAGTTGAAGATAATATTCACAGAGTTGGGGTGCTATTATTTGAGATGCAGAGTATGAATTGGTTCAATGCTCATTTAACCAAAAAGATAAGAGTGTTCCTGTTTCCCTCACTCCCTGTGGCACCATATTTAGTTCTCAAGAGTCATTCAATGGCCAGTCATGAAAACAGCCGTTACTTAGAAATGTGAAGGGCCTAAGCAACCCACACCTACTGAGTTAACATTTTCTTACGCAGTTATAAAGAAATGTGCTGGTGACTACTAGGTAAATATTAAGAAAAAAATATATAACAGCCAAGATTTGGAAGCAGCCCAAGTGCCCATCAGTAGATGAGTGGAATAAAAGGCTGTGGTACATTTACACAATGGAATACTACTTAGCCATTAAAAAAAAATTATCCTTTCCAGCAGCATGGATGGACCTGGAGGACATTATGCTAAGTGAAATACGCCAGTGAAAGAAAGACAAGTACCATATGACTTCACTCATATGTGGAATCTTTTGAACAAAATTAAGTAACAGGCAGAATAGGGCAAAACTCATAGCAGGCTGACAGCTTGCAGGGTTAGGGTTAGAGGCCAGAGGAGCTGAGACAAAAAAAAAATATTCGGGCAAATACTAAGTGAATATTAAGAAGAAAAAAACAGCTGGGAAACATGTTACAACTGGGGAGAAATATGAATCAAAAAGAGGCTATGTAATAAACCTGACAAGCTTAGGGGGCCATGTGGCAAGCCTGAAAATCTCAGTGACCAAAAGTAACCACACAGGGTGTTCTTGTCATAAACTTTTCACTGGGCAGGACATGGTGGGTGGTCACATCCTGGGCCTATTCCTTCCTTAGCAAAGGTCAGTCTTTACCATAAGTGAGCCCTAACTGTAGAGTTAGACCTCGGTTCTTGAGTTTGGCTCAAAAACAATTCAGAGCCAAGAACTCTAATGCGAGTTTATTTAGAAAGTCACAGGTAACAGAAGTGAGGCAGCTGGGCTGCGTGGGCTCAGGAAATAAGTTACAGAGGCAAAAGAAGGGCCCCTGGGGCTTAGGAGAAAGAGAGCAAAAGCACTGCCTGAAAGAAGGGAAGGCTGGTGCAGACCCGCTCCCCTCGGCATGCTCTGGGTTCCTGGTCTTAAACCGTAAAGATTTTTTATCTGTTTTCTAAAGGCAGGAATTCTGGAGAGAACCTCCAGAGACTATCCATCAGCTTTCCAGGTGTGTTATGGTCTTTTAGGGTTAAATGTTACCCCAGGTTTGACCAAAACTCTGTCTTTGTGGTCAACAGACCTGAGGCTTTATTCCTAAGATTATCTGATGCTGATCAGAATCTCATTGTCCTGAGGGCTTAATGCTTAAGGAGGGGGGTCATGCAAAGGCTTGCATGGGAGTCATATGAGGCTGTTCTCTACCCGCTCCTTGTTTTTCCTCTAAGGGGGTCTAAATTGCATGACTAGTGATATGAAAAGTCTGGGAGGTATAAACTGCATGACGAGCAACGTGCTAGGGGAGGAAAGGTCACCCTGGGAGTGAGATCTTAGCCTACCATAGTTGTTTTCTTTAGTTTTGGCCATTACTGCAGAGGGAATCAAGGCTGATACCAAAGATGAAATGCTAATTGCCCTGACTTATGATGTAAATGCTTCTCTCCCACCTCTGTAAGCCCTTTTCGCACCAAATCTATACTACGCCTCCCAATACCCTCCCCCACTTAGCCCAGCATAAAGGGAATGCGGGGCTATTGTTCTGGGCTCAGAATTTGGAGTTTGTCTCCTCTGGGCCCGTGCACGTAAATAAAGATCCTGCTAACCCCTCGGTGTCTGGTCATTTCATTTTTCCGTAACATTACGAGGCACATGGGGCTTTCGGCCCTAATGAGAGTCTGTACATGGCCTATTGTTCTTGCTCTGTTTATGCCTAACTGCTTACTCAGTCAGAGCCCAGCACTAAACACCAAGAATTGCAGTGGAGGAATATAGGCTATTTTACTGATGAATGACAACACCGAGGAGAAAAGGAAGCTGATGCTCAAAAAGCCAAACTCCCCAATAGCATGTAGGGTACAGATTATATAGGGCAAAATCGCAAGACACCGTTGGTTCGGCGTTCTGATTGGGAGCTGGTTGATCAGAGGTGAGGTAAGGATAATAAATGATTTCTTCAGGTCTTAAGGACAGCTCTGAGATCTGTTCCAACCTTTCTTTGTCTGGTTTCATGAAAAAGTAACCAGGGTATCATTCCAGTTCAGGGCTCAGGAGCTGAAACAGAACTTAGGTCAAGATGTTATCTTTAGCCTGCCAGATGTCCAGGTCTTGTGATCATTAGTCAGATCCAGACTGTTGTCTTCTGCTGCCTTGGGGGTTGCTGATTATGGGAGAAAAAGCTAGGTCTCTGAGAATACAGACAGAAGAAAGAAATGATTTCTAGAGCTAGGATTTAAAGTTAAATTTAATCAAAGTCATAAAGGACTTCAGTTTTAATACTAAACCTAAGTCTAATACTTGACCTATTTGCTGTTTTAACCTTTTTTTCAGAAAGATAATTAATCAGTCAGGAATTTTTTTGGTCAACAGCCATGAGCTAATCTGTCACTGGACCCTCTACATCCTACCCCCGTACAAAGAAGAGGTAATCTGCGTGAGAAATAAATACTTTTGCTGTTCCCTTGCCTCAAAAGACGAAGTCCTGGTCGAAAAACAGTATTTTCTTTTTCTTTTGTTAATAGCTCCCTTTTTCTTATAAATGCCTTCCACGTTGTAGCACCCCCTAGAGTAGTCTTCCAGTTACTCAGTGAGATTTTGCAGAATTCATGAATCATTTAATAAAGCCAATTAGATCTTCAAATTTACTCAGCCGAATTTTGTTCTTTAACAAAAGGTAAGACATAAAGGTCTTTTGGGAATACGCAAACTGTTTGAAAGGTGTCAATAGAAAAAAAAAAGTGTCATTTCAAGTCTTTCTTTGGTTAAAACAACCTATATTGAGACTGTGTCACACTAACCAGTTGTCAGTTTCAAACATTTGCACGTGAAAAGGTGCTGCTTACATATTAAGACAATGGCAATGAAAACGTAGCTCCGCAAATCGCCCTCTCAAGAGAGGAGCCTTTTCTGCTGTGGATTTGCTAGCACATCATTTCCTTTGCCAACAGGTTGTCATTAGTATTAGATAATCGAATTTACATTTGCCACCAAAGAAAGAAATGCTTTTGATTTCTTAACAGTACAAGGATTCTGGTCTGCAATGGAATAGAATTCTATTTAGATTGCAATACAGGGTGTTATTGGAATTCATGAAGGTTTTAAATAAAAAAAAGAGAGAGAAGGAACTGCTATGTGTCTTGATGACATAATTTTAGATTGCTTTTATAATTATGAATTATTCTTTTATGTTATTCTATATAACTTATTTGAACATCTCTCAGACTAAAAAGACCATGAAAAATAGGAACCCTCATTATTTTAATATTTGTGTCTTAAAAAGTAAGGCTGAAACTTTTATAATAATGTGGTTTGTTCCTGTGTTATGTATTAGAGTATATTTCAAAGCAGATTTCTAGAACCAAATATTTCCTAGGGAAAATAATTTTGTCCTAATTCTAAGGAAAGAAGTACTAATAAAAAAGACACTTTCATGTAATTGCTGGAAAATGCTATGATCATACATGCTGAAAGGAACAAGTAGATTTTTTAATGAAATAGGATTCTTAATATGATTCATAGTTTTGTGTTTTCATTACTTCTTTTTTTTATTACTTTTTAAACTAATTTTCTCTTTCTCCTAGGTATTCACCTGGTATCCAAGCTAGTGAGTAATAAGAATAAATACAAGCCTAAGGCAATAATGGAACATGGGAAAATACATAAATGTTAGCATACCTTCATTTCTTATGAAGGCTGATCACTTGAAATGATTAAGTAAACCACCTTGAAGTAGAAAAAATTATTTATTGGAATGTCAAATGTAAAATGCTGTTACAGAAACTTCAGATCTAACCCCCTGTTAGTGTCAGTGTACCACAGTACAACTCTAAAAGATTTCCTTCTTTGGAAAAGAGGAAGTAAGCATTTTAGATATGTTACAGAAAACAAATCTCCAATAACTGGTGACTTTGCAATGTCAAGGTTAATAAAGAGTAGAGGTACTCCCATTTCTTGGTGTATGTTTCAATAACTGATTCTTCCTTTGTAATTTAATGAGGGAGGTAAAAAAAGAAGTATACTATGCAAATTCAGCAAAACAGGGGCAAGTCAAATTTGCAAAAATTGACAAAAAATTGTTGACTGACTGACGTTTGTAAAATAGTTTAACATAAAGTGTTATTCTACTTTTGTTTTATGACTCTAAGGAGATGAGTGACTTCTTTCTAATAAATTCATTTTTATAACAGAACATTGGATTATTTTGTTTATGTATCTTATGATTTTACTTCAATTTTAATTTGACAGAGAGACTAAAATATGAACCTTCACACTGTTACAAGTGAGACTATATATATATATATGTATGTATGTGTATATATATATATATATATATATATATATATATATATATATATATTTTTGGTCTATCTGTCTATGGGCACGGGCCCAAAGAAATGCATAAGCAGAAGTTTCCAGGTTAGAAAGAAAATTATAGTTTAACATTGGATTGGCCAATATGGAGATGGAGAGATTATATACTAAAGGCTTGACTACCTGATGGTTTATAGGTTACAGATTATATAGGGCCAAACTACAAGATACATTGGGTTAAAGGGTTTTTCTGGGAACTGACTAATCAGAAGTGAAGTAGGGGAATAAATCATTTCAAGTCTCCAGACAGTTCTGAGGTCTTTCCCGAGTTCACTTTATCTGGTGTCATGGGGAAGTAGCCAAGGGTTCTTTTCACCTCAGGGCACAGGAGCTGAAACATAACTTAGTTCAAGATGCTATCTTTAGCCTGAAGAAATGATTTATTACCCTTAACTCACCTCTGACCAATCAGTTTCCAGGATGACTTCAAACTCCCTAACCCACAGTGTCTTGTGATTTTGCCCTATATGATCTGTAACCTACATGCCTTTGGGGAATTCAGGCTTTTGAGCCTTAGCTTCCTGTTCTCCTGAGAGGTCCATTCATCTGTAAAATAGCCAACATTTTTCCACTGCAATACTAGGTGTTTAGGGTTTGGCTTTGCTAGCACTGGGTGAGCAAATGGACAAACTCTCTGTTTAATAACACTTCCTTTCCTTCCTTCCTTCCTTCCTTCCTTCCTTCCTTCCTTCCTTCCTTCCCTCCTTCCTTCCTTCCTTTCCTTCCATCTTTCTTTTGAAGGCTATGTCTCAAAAGTAAAATATAGGCAAGCAAACAAATGTTTTGTGATATCCCTGAGTGTGTTTTGGAGTCATGAAAAAAAATGATAGAGATTAATATCATTATGAGTCACTATAAATAGCAAATCAACTATGTTACTATACAGCTGTGTTACAACAAAATTAATAAAGTATAACACCACAGCAGGAAATAAAGAAAAAACATCATTAAATAATATTTACCCACCATTATTTTACAACATCACGAAATCTACTTCCTCAAATAAAGATCAATAATAAATGTACTCTGCATTTCAGTTTATATTATTTTTAGTGAAATAAATTATTTACATATACAATAAATGCTTGGGTAACTTTTAACAGAAAAATTACTTGACAAATTTCTCCTCTTTATAGCAATAAATGACACCTCTGTATTGTAATTTAAATAATAAAATTTTGGAAGTTAGTCTGACAGGAATTTTTCTCATTCTTCATTTTATAGGAACACTACTTAATAGCCCACATTTTTAACAAACTTATTTTGCTTTGGTTTTTATTGCTTTTCATAACATCACATATCACCTCTATATCATGCATTTACGTGAGAAAAATTAGAGAGTGAAACATACAGCTCCCTTGGAGTATGAAAAAGAACTCTCCCCCTGAGAGAACACTGTAATATTCAGCTTTAATAACCTTTCCCCAGAGTAAAGGAAACCCTTTTTATTTCTCACTATAAAAGAAAGAATGTGTCTATGTCAAGATTTCTTTAATAACCTGGACCTGTTCTCACTGTCTTCATATGAACCAAGGTCAAGGGTTCACAAGGTTTAATAATAACCTGCCACATTCTCTCCCAGGGACTGAAACCATGGAAAGGTATCCTGAGAGGAAAATCTACTTTATGTTTCTTTTTAGGTAGTTTTGAGAAATCTTCTCTTTTTCAAATCAATCAGAGCTAATATAGCGATTTACACTGATTTTTATTTACATTGCATATCATATGAATTCTCCTTCAAGAAAGAATATTTTGTTTTATTTTCCTTTTGAAAACTCATATATATATATATATATAAATACAGATATCTCAAAGTATACCTGTTGTCCACAGAAACTGCTGAAGCATTGGAAGAATCAGGGATCAAAACTGAGACAAAAACTTATACAAGAATTAAAGCAATAAAAATTGAAATGGCATCCAAATTATTTGCTAATTGAACATTGCATTTCTCTCAATTCAGATAGTATATGAATTAACATCGATTAAGTCTTTCTAATTTGTAAGAGTTACTTAAGTTTTAAAAACTAATCTGGTGGTCTTGGGCAGCCTAAGAAAAGTACAAGAGGCAACTCAGGAAACTGGCCACCCTTTGGGCACGGGAGAGCCAACTGACAGTTGACACATTGCCTAAGATACTATCCCATAAAGGTAGTTAGCAAAATGTAACCTAAAATGTTACTCCATTAAGGTAGTTAATTTTCTAATTAATGTATTTGACTAAGATACTTTTTATAAATTTCTACTTGGAAAATTTAAATATCTAGCTCTGGGTGTGCGTGATTTAAAGGCCCCAAACTCAGGAGGAATGGGATATACTCATATGAAATCATGTGAGATTAATTTAAGAGGAACTCTACCTTTTACTACTGATATGCTTAGTGTAAAGCCCCGGTTAAGAGTAAACAAGTGTCACAATGAGAATGCAGACATGGTAGGAGCAAGGTCGTTTGACGGGCTTCCCAGACAGACCTTCTTCCTGTCTACCCCAGTTTTAGAATTTGTTCTCAAACAATACAACAACTAGTTAGAGCAAAAACATTGTTCTCTGCTTTTAAAGAGTTGAGGGCTGAAAGCTTTTGAGTGTGCGAACCAATGAATTTCGAAAGTACACTTAAGGGCTACTTACCTCGTCCACTCGTCCACACTCCCTCCATCACCACTCTTCATATAAGGTGCCCTTAACTTAGCCAGGCCTAGATTCTTTCTGCTCATGTGATCCTCGTCAGCTTTCAGCTTTTTGTGACAATCTATATGACGAGACACTCTGCTGGCTTAATCTTGGCAATCGCTCAAGTTAAACAAATTCCTGAACAGTTTTTGGTAAATTTTACTTTTTTGTTATTGCAGATCCCTGGCTTTGAAGTGATAATTTTTCAGTAATTTTATTTATATTATTATAATATATTATCTACCACATGTGCCTGATAGTATGTACTATACATTATATAATAAATATATAAAATATAATAACATAGATAATAACTATAATATATAATAAAATACATAACAATGATTGCTGCCACTTATTGCATACATATATATGCATATATGTATGTGTGTATGTATATATAGTTATATATATGCATGCAGGTATATTTAAATTTATACCACGTACTCTTAAAGTAGGTATACTTTTGTTAATCCTCAGAGCAATTGTAGGAAGAAACTGTTGTCTAGAAACATTGTTTCTCGCATAAGGGACAGTTAACGATGTGGCGGATGGTGCGATAGGTTTTCCAGTTTTTCTTCGGAAGGACTTATTTACTCAACTATTGGGAATTCGGTCAGCAGAAAAACTCAGCCGTTATCTCTCTCATGAGATTGTCCTCAAGTAAAGAGCACTATGTTGTCCAAGTTCACTTCCATTTCGGGGGCCAGGCCTCTTGCAGCGAGCGCTGTGGTGCTATAACATACTGGCGCAGACCCCCTTGCTCCAAAAGCAACAGCTCCGAAGGGCCATTCCAGCTCAGAGGTCCCTGTGGGGTTGGCTGGTGCCAGTGAGCATTCCCCAGCAATCTTTCTGCAAATGAATCTCTGAATTCAGAGTCTGCTTCTTGAAAAACCCAACCTGTAACACTGACCATATCACTTATTGTCCAAGCTCAGACTTTTTGCAAGTGAAAGAGTGTGCTAATCAGATGGAATGCAGGTACAAAGGGTGCAGCCTAGAATAGTCCCAGCTGAACTGAGACATATGGCCACTCTCAGTTTGAGGTAGTATAACTAGGTGTTTAATACCGCCTTACCAGTTGTGGAATGTTAGGCTGGTTATTAATCTTACTAGGTTTCACTCTCCTTATGTTTAAAATCAAGATAACAATATGTGCTTCGCTGGAGACTTACATTGATTAAGGGAATGTGTATAAAACATTGCTATAATGCTCGGTACTTAAAACATACTAATTCTTATCATTATTAAATTTAATTTACAGAGAAAGGTGTGAATTTCAGAGAGATTAAATAAATCCAAACGTCATGCATATTATTAAGTGGAACAGCCAGGGTTCAAATTTAGTTTTCTGCCTCCAAAACCCATCCCGATAACCGAGTCGCCAGACTATCTTTCCTCTATACCTTCTCTGGTCATTTTTAAAAATGCATCTTTTAAAACCTAATAAACTACCCCTCAGTCACGTGATGTATTAAATACACCTTTGGTTGCAAGTGGCAAAATAAGCAAACCAACAACAACCTCAGACAAACAAAATTACATGAGTGAATTTGTTCACTCACATAATGGAGAGTCTCAGGGGGCTGTTCTGTGTTCAAGCCTGGCTGCTTCCCTGTCCTCCAAAGGTTATGCGAGAATTTAATATCTCTTATTTCATATCTGGGCTGCTTTTTCAGTGCTGGCTTTACTTTCAGTCACACTTTTCCACATGTTTGGAAAGATGGCTGTGAGCAACCCCGGGCCAGTGTAGCATGTAATTTCAGAGTTGAGAAAAGCAAAACCTTATCTTTTCCACCATCGATACTAATCCCTAAAAACCTGTTCTGGCTTTATTTGGCATATGCATCCCTTAGAGTTTTACGCTCTCCCCCTGCCGCCCTTTAAGACTCCCATGCTTCCTTCTTTTCCTGTCTCAGTGGATGGCCTGCTTTTTCATTTAACTGATTAAATTAAATAAATCAAAAGATAATTTCCTGATGCTCCCACCACCAAATTTATCAGCATGCCTGCAGGGAAAATCACACCCTGTGCCTTCCTTGTTTTGAGAGTGGTTAGTCTGTCAGTGCTCTTCCTACCAAAGACAGAGCCACACCCCATGCTGTTACTAGAGAGCATTTTCCTGAAAATTATGCTTTCTGGGTTCTTCCCTATGATTTACCTCTCTACTGAATTACTCCTGTCCACATTTGTTTTAAAGGAAGAACTATGATTCAAATGTCTTTCAGTGCAATGAGTGAAAGAAAAATCAGTGTTTAAAGTTAGCCTTAAGGATTGGCTCAGGCTGTAAGTTCTTTCTATATTGAATTTTATTCTGTTGAAATACTATCTTCAAAATATAACTCTCTCTATATGCATTTCATTGTTCCTCAATTTTTCTGCTTCTGTCACTTCAAAGAAATGTACCCAGTACTATCCTATTTTCTATTCCCTCAGGGCCTTAGTTTCCCTTAATTGAGAGGGAACCGTGATGGTAACTAAACAACTGAGTGAATGCCAACTCCTGTGACGGTGTTAGTGGCTTAATAAGTACAATCTACTCAAGTGACTGAGATTCAATCTAATTTTAAAACTGCTAATCTCTCAAAAAGCTGAAGAAATATATTCGAGGAGATGATTTGAAGTTAACACGGTAAGTCCATGATGCAATATTGTTCAGACGAGTTTGTAGGCCCTTACTTCTACTAAATTTGATACCTATTTGGTGTAGAAAGAGGAGGATGAATAGTCAGAGATGACTATTTTAGAAAGGGAATTGAATATTTAAGCTGTCTCTTGAGTACACATAATCATGGACGCAACACGGAGGTGGAGGATGGGTGTACATGATTCAATTTGACTTAGAATTTATAATGTCTGAGGATAAAGAAATTAACAGGGAAGAAGGGGTCAGTTTTCACAGAGGAGAAGATAATGCCCTGTGCCAAACTTTATAAAAACATGAGAAAACGCTTTCGTGTTTGCAAAGTGCATTCATGTTGGTTATCACCTTTGAAAATGACATCACCTTGAAAGGAATTAATTATTATATTTTTAATACAGCCACAAAGATTAAGTACCCTTTCCAAGGCCACCTAATAAGTAGGTGGAACCTAAGCTATAGGTGAGAGGTGGTCAACGTGCTCACTTGCTCATGTTTTCTCTCCCACTCTCCACATACAGATTCATCATTACAGCATGTGTCTATGGTAGCCAGTAACAGGAGGGGGCCCCGCATGAACCCTACCGCCCAGTATTCACATTTTTGTGTAGTCTTCGCCCACAGTGAGTCAGGGCTGGCACTGCGCAGGTGATAAAATGTGGCATATGCTTCTTCCTTGCTCTCTTGCAATGTATCCTCCATGAGAAAGCAACTGCCATTCAAAAGGTTCCATAGTTTGACGCTCCAGGCTGTGCGGAAACTGAAGCAGCTATGTGGAAAGGCTACATAAAGGAAGAAAGCTCTTTCTTTAACTCCTTCGGAGATTCTATCCAAGGTGTCAGACGTGTGAATGAAGAAGCTGACTTGGCTGTACAGTTTAGTTGGATCTTTAGATAACTGTAGTCCCTGACACCGTTTGACTGTCAATTTAGGAGATACCTCAAACAAGAGATACCCAGCTGAGTTCATTTCATGCATGTTTTAATAAATAATTGTTTTAAATTATCAAGTTTGGGGAGTGACTTATTATGCAACATTAGATAAAAAAAACTCTCTCCAAGATTGGGAAAGGAGCAGAAATAAAGGGGTATTATGAAGTAATTTACAGGAAGATGCAAGGTAAAGTTTGAAAAAATGCTACTTGAAATATATGGATATAGTGAAATACATAGACTCAGAAGTTATAGGCCTGAGTTTGGATCTTCTTCTTCACGTACTTTCACCTGTGACTCTTGGATAAATCTCACTCAATCTCTCCCAGTCTAAGTGCCATTATCAGCTGAGAATCTCAGGTGAGAGAATTTTGTGTTTAAATGTTTTCGTAAGTTATAAAATGTTACTGATATGCACAGTATTATTATGGGTAAAAATACAGAGGCAGGAGAGTGTGATCTTTTATTCAACAGACAAATTATCTGTGAGTTAATGAAAGAGTTCGAGCATGGAAGGCATTCACCATATGCTATTTAGCACCCAGTGTTCATGAGGAATTGCCCTTTGATCTGGGGATCTGATACTGAATAAGACAGACAGTCATTGCTTCTGTTGGGCTTATAGTCTACTGTTTATCAAACAAATGATGCTCATTTAAGCAGCCATTATTGATGTAAAAAGAATCAATTTTTCTCTGATTATTAATAGTCACCATGGTAACGCTGGTGATGGCATTGCGACGTATGTTGTGGTTACAGTGGCAGAGAACTTCCATTTCTGAGACAGTCATAGCGTAATCAGCCATTTACTCATACTCCTGAGGACATTTAAAAATTATACAATACTGTCTGATTAACAGGAAGGGGAGGGATCAACATCATATTGTTCTTAAATAATAACAATTCCTCAGAAAGACCGTAGTTTAAAAATGGTGCAATCTTAAATACAGTGGTGCTTAGTAAAAATAATGAAACAGAAAATGATCTGGGGAGATTACTTCCCTTTTATCACAAGCACACCAGGAATTACACATGGACTTGTTTTCCATTAAAATCTTGGCTTTAAATTCTTCACAGAGACCGAAAGGAAAAAATACATCACTATAATGGGCTTATAAAATAAAAATATATATACAGAATCCGCTCCACTTTCTAGATTTAGAGTATCCAATTTCAGAAATCATAGCCTTGAAAAGGCTTGAAGTTAGTGTGGTGCGATGTAGCCAAAGCAAACAGCATTACTTCAATGCCTTTCAAGAGCCTGAAGGTTTAAGGGAAAGAACGAAATCTTGTTTTAGCTCCGTAGAATAATATGTGGCCACTATACCTCACACGCAGGGGGTTTACACCTAAATGCATACATGCTTGTAAATCATTCATGAGTAGGAAACCTCAGAAAAGATGTAATCACAGGAGTCAGAGAACTCTAAAGTACCAGGGAGTTTAGAGGAGAGACACGCGTGGAGGAAACACATGTGTGAAGGTAAGGGGTAAAGACAGGAACCATATCCAATTATGCAGCTAAATTGTGTTAGTTAGAAAGTGATCATGACCTTATGATTATTAAAGAGCATTTCCAGAAATGCCAAGATGAACATCGAATTGTGATTATAAATTAGATTTAAATCATATATGTAAAATAAATTTATTAGTATTTATTAATAAATGCTAATGAATATATTTTCATTTCTGGTGATATTAAATTTTAATGTAATATAAAAGAACTGAAAATGGGGAAGTAAGAGCATCTGAAAATTATTTCCTCCATAAAAGCAATAAAAATAAATGGCAAAACTATTCAGGAGCATTTTTTGGGGAACTCTAGAAATAACCAAATGTTTTCAGGAATCCCGAGAGTGTTTATTTTTAAAAAGGGCCTAATTTTGATAAGAACCCTGAGCTTGGCGGTGTTTTAACTTGCTTTATTCTGATTTCCCACTCTACAGCGCCATGGTGGCCTTAAAAAAAACAGCCTCCAAGCCCCGAATTGCAGAAACCTGGCAGCCAGTCACCAGTCTTTCTCCCAGAGAGCTGTCATTATTTGTCCTGGTAGGTGGCTTCCTGGAAGACTCTTCGTGTCTTTGTGTAATCTAAATTGGGGCTTACCAGATGTGAAAAACCTATTCCCTAAGACAGTTGCTGAACATTTTTAGAGGCAGTTCTTTAACTTCAGGGTAGCTTGAGGTGGCAGATAATAGCTAGAACAAATAATAGGCTAGCCATAAAGCTTAAACGAGAAACCTGTAGAATGAGACATCCACAGGAATTTTGAAAACTTCTGACATGTTATTGGGAGTACAAGAATCAACACACAGGTATAGGGTGATATTCATTCTAAGCACAGTTGCCAACGTTTAAGAAAGATATGAGAAGGCCTGAGCTCGCACCTCTGGCTGACCTGGAGGCTTTGGGAAAGCAGAAAGTAAAGCCTAAGTCAGAGTTTCCAACTTCCTTGCTGGATCTTGCAGGTGTGCCCCAAGAGCACACAGAGATCCTCAACAAAAACTGGCAGCATTAGTGGACCCAAGCATTTCACAGAAGAGCTATCCAATCATTTGCTGACCACTAAGACAGCTAAGCAGAGACTGCAATGTCCAAACATGACAAAAAATAAAGACTTTAGAGAATTAGTTTAGAAAAGCACTACCTAAATAGATAATCTACAATAACAACCTACAAAACCATCAAAACCTAGATGGGGGAAAATATGATTTTAACAGTTGTCAAATTTTATTATTTAAAAGGCACTTATATTTTGCTATTTAATGCAACAAACACTTGAAACATACAAAGAAATAAGAAAGTATAGCTCATAAATAAGAACAAAAAGCAATCAATAAAATCTAGCCATGAGGAAGTGTGAACTTTTGGCTTACTAAACACAAATTTTAAATTAGGTATCTTTAATATGTGTAAAGAACTAAATTAACCTCATCTAAAAAAACTAAAGGAAAATGTGAAACTAATATCTTACCAAGTAGAACTTGTCAATATACAAACAGAAATTTTTAAAAAGAAGCAAATAAAAATTATGGAATTAAAATTATAATAACAATAAAAATTATTCAAAGAGCTTAAAAACAGATTTGGGTGACCGAAGAAAGAATCAACCAGCTTAAAGATAAACAAATGAAATTACACAGTCTAAGAAACAGAAAGAAAAATAGTATGAAGGGAAATAAACAGAGGCTTAGAAACCTGGGGGACACCACCAAGTACGACAACGGATGCACAATGTGAGTCCCAAACAGGGAGAAGAGAGAGAAAGAGAAAAGGGGATAATAAATATTTGAAGAAGTAATGATTGAAAATGCAAAATTTGATAAGACATTACCTATACATCAAAGAAGCTCAATGAACTCCAAATAGGAAAGCTCAAAGAAATCCACACCTAGATAAATCAAAATTAAAAGGCCAGAAACCAAAGGCAAAGAGAGGCTCTTGATAACAAGAAACAAATGACTCTTCATGAACAAGAGAAACTGAGGTATTTTTCAATGATTTCCCTTTAGAGATTCCGGAAGCCAAAAGGCTCTGGGACAGCATATTGAGTTTCAAAGAATGTGATAAATGTGAACTCTGAAAACAACAAACTATATTTCAAAAATAAAGAAGAAATTAAAACATTCTCAGGCAAACAAAAACTGATGAAATGTATCACTAACAAATCTTCCCTACAAAATAATGAAGAGATTCTTCAACCTGAAATAAAATTACACAGAGAGTAATTCAAATCCATTTGAAGAAATGGAGAACAATAGTAAAAGTAATGGTGATGGAGGAAAATATAAATGCAATATAAATATATTTTTGTTTTTAACTTTTCTTTTCTTCTATATGATTCAACAAACAACTGTATAAAGTGATAATTATAAATATGTGTTGATGGGCATTCAAGGATTAAAGATACAATTTGGATGACAATGCAACACAGAGGAAGGTAGAAAGAATAGTTTTATATAAGGGGAAAGTTTTTGTATGCTATTAAAATTCACTTGGTAGCATTCTAACTAAATCGTTATAAATTAAAATGCTAATTATAACCTCTGAGATAACCATTAAGAAAATAACTCATATAATATAGTATAAAATGACAAAGAAATTAAAATAATACACTAAAATACATGTGTTTATCCCAAGATAGTTATAGAGAAATTTGAGAAGTAAAAAAAAATTCAGACATGAGAACAAAAGAGTCGCAGATGAAGAGCAAGATGACAGCTAAAAGGTGGGGAGGTTAGGGGATGGAGAGATTGAGCAAAAAAGAAAAAGGACTCATGGGCATGGACAACAGGGTGGTGATTCTTGGGGGTAGAGGGGTATAAGAGGAATAAATGGTAAAAATACAACTACAAAATTAAGTATTAAAAAAAACTAGCAAAATAAGAGACTACCTTATCAGTAATTACATTAAATGTAATCAATTTTTAAAAACTCCAATTAAAAGCAGAGATTTGCATAATGTATTTTTAATAAAGTCCAACTACATGATTACACAAAAGATATTTTAGAATCAAAGAAGCAAGTAGTTTCAACATAAAAGAGTGAAAAAGATATACAATTTAAACAATAACCAAAACACAGCTAGAGTGGCTATACTAACAGACAAAATAGGCTTCAAGACATATATTATTACTAGAGACAAATAGGGATGTTTTACAATAATAAAAATATTAATTCATCAAAAATATAACAATAAACATATATGTACCTACAAAGAAAGACCCAAAATACATAAAGCAAAATTATCAGAATTGAAGGAAGAAATAGATATTTCAACAATAATAGATATATAAGTATCTCACTTTAAATAGTGGAGAGAAAAACTAGCATAAGATCACATAAGATCAAAGCACATAGGAGACTTCAACAACTATATAAACCAAATAAAACTATGAAATACATGCAGTGAACTTCCCGCAAGTAACCTATAGAATCCATATTCTTCTCCAGAGCACCTTGAACATTCTTAAGGATAATCATATATTAGGTCATCACTCAATAAATGTACAAGGACTGAAATTACACAAAGTATATTCTTCAACCACAATGGAAAGAAATAAAATATCAAAAAACAGAAGAAAATTTGGGAAATTTTAAATATTGGTCAAATAACACATTGTCAAATAAACAATGGGTCAAACAATAAATTTCAATGGAAATTGGAAAATAGTTCGATGAAATGAAAGTGGAAGTATAACACGCCATAATCTGTGGGAGATGCGAAACTAGGGTTTAGAGGAACATTTATGTGTTTGTAAATACCTGTATTAGAAAAGAGGAAAAGTCTCAAATTAATAACCTGATTTTATACCTTAAGATACTAGAAAAATAAGAGTAAATTGATCTCAAATCAAGGAAAAGAAAGGAAATAATAATAATTAGAGTGGAAATAAATAAAATAGAGAATAGAAAGATAATAGACAAATACAAGAAAAATGAAAGATGATTCTTGGAGAAGATGAACAAAATTGACCATGTTTTAGCTAAAATGGCCAAAACAAAGAGAGAAAAACCAAATTACTAAAGCTGGAATTAAAGGAGGAACATCACTATTGAAATCACAGAAATAAAAAATTTTAACAGAATACTATGAACATTTTTATGGCAATTTAGATAAAATGGGAATTCCTCTAGGAAATTTCTTATTTCTAAAAAAGAATGCTACTAGGAATGTAAAACAAGCTACTTAGAGAAGCAGCTTGAAACTTTGAAATAAAATGAAAAATATCATATGCTAATAGTGTTAGCATATGACCTCGTAATTCTCTTCCTAGATATACAACGACGTCTGTCCGAAAAAAGTCCAGCCATCATTAATATAATGAGTACTGGTTGCACAACATCAGTGTAACCTGGCAACCAAAGAGAGTGGACTGGAATGTGCATGTGTGAACAATGATGACTTCACTGTACTAGTCAATGGGGGTGGTAGATGCCATTGAGTGAGGGTGTGTACTGTGTGACCATCAAATACAAAATGACTGAGTGAGTAGAGCAATGAATCTGCATCAAATTTTGCATTAAGCTTAAACATTCCTCTGAGGAAAACTATTCAGATGATTCAGAAGGCTGCAGCTATGGGCAACTGGTGATTGGCAGCTTTATTATGACAACACGCCTGCTCATGCATCTTTTGGCAAAACATAAAATCACCCAGGTGACTCAGCCCCCTTCCTCTATAGCTCAAATTTGGCGCTCTGCGACTTCTGGCTTTTCCCAAAACTAAAGTCATCATGAAAGAGAAGAGATTTCAGACCCTCAATGAGATTCAGGAAAATATGAGAAGGCAGCTGATGGTGACTGGGAGAACTGTGTGAGGTCCCAAGGTGCCTACTGTGAAGGAGACAGAGGCATCATTGTCCTGTGTACAATGTTTTTTGAATTTTGTTTTTTGAATTTCTTCAATAAATGCCTCTGTTTTTCATGTTACACAGCTGGATACCTTCTGGACAGACCTCATAAACCAAAGAGAGGTAACATTTTTTCCACTTATTCACACAAATTCTTGTACACGGATGTTCATAGTAGTATTATTCATAATTACCAAGACATAAAAATAACTCAGTGTCCACCAATTAATGGCTATATAAATAAATTTTAGTAAGTCTGTATAATGAAACATTATTTGGTAATTAAAAGGATTAGTACTAATACATCATATGAGATGAATGAACTGTGGAAACATGCCATGTGACAGAAGGTAGACAGAAAGGCCACATATTGCATCATCCCATTATACGAAATGTCCAAAAGAGGCCAATCTGCGAAAAGTAGATTACTAGTTTCCAGGGGCTACGTGAAGGGTGGACGGCAAGTGACTGTTAGTGACTACTGGGTTCCTTTTGGGAGTGATGAAAATATCTTGGAGTTATAAAACAGTGTTGACGTCACAATCTCCTGACTATACTAAAGATACTGAATTATATACACTCTCAATGTGTGAACTTCAAGGTCTGTGAATTACATCTCAGTAAAAATAAAGGAAAAAAAGAGAAGTATCTGACTCAATGTGTAATAAGGTTCCACTTAGGCAGCAATAAATCAATAAAATGAAAGCTCTTCGTTCCAGTTTAGCAATCTTTATCAGTTTGGATCTGAGCAGAAAACAAAGAGGACAATTAAATTGGGCAGCAAATAGTTATTGCTTGGTTAATCTTAAATAAGAAACCTTAATATTTGGAATCAAACTGGAAGAGACTGTCTTATGTGTCTCCTGTCAAGTAGCATGTATGGTTCAGTCATGATAGGGGAGGCCTGCCTTTGAAAACACATATCAAGTTCATCATTTATAAGACAGATAATGAGGATGTTGCTAAAGTTACCTTCGTCCAGGTTGAGACACAATATGTGAACCACATACAGGGTGTCTAAATCTAAGCACAAAACCATGCAAAAATAGTCCATTCTCTGTCAAGCCATCCAGCAAAATGTCACACATGACTGAGGTTCATAAGCAAGACTTAAAAAGAGAAAATTTACAGTGATGAGGCTTAACTGGAAAGAAAGAGTTCATCAAGATCTTGCTAATATCTAACACACAAGCTTAACAAACCATAAACAGATAAATGAATAGCCCCACTGCCTCAAAAAATGTTAATTAGAAGTTCTTTGTTATTACTCTTATTAAGAGAAGATAATACTTGATAGGTATTTAGTCTTATGGTAAAAATGTTTTTAATGGTTGAATAAAACATTACTCTTATGTAAGGAAGAGGCTCTCAGTCGTTCTGGGACGCAAGCGAAGGGCATACAGGCTGGAAAGGACCACTGGCCCTGCTTCAGCATCTACCACTTGCCATTTTCTCTACAAAACACTAAGCATTGGGTGAATGATGACATCCATTTTTTTCACGCATGAAACTTCATGAAAGGACGTTCTGTGTCTTTTGTGTATTAAGGTGCTTTGACCTTGCAATTAATTTCCAAGGCGAAGATAGTTACTTGGCTAGAATGATAACAACAACAGCAGTCAACAGTGTAGCCAACACAGGGAGAACTACGGCACTGGGAGTGGGGGTGCAGAAGGATGGGGGAGTCAGCACGGGCATGTTACCATGAAGATTATATCAAAGTGGAAATCTGGGCATCCAGCACAATTAAGGCCTATTACCAGCCTAACCAACTAAAGAACTTGTTTTTGAAAATAAACAAAAAGAAAAAGAAAAGAAATTAAGTATGGGAATTGGGAGAACTGTATGACACAACGTGTTTCTGAGAATAATATGGAGAGAACGTTTTCCATTTTCTGAGACAAGCATCTCGAATGTTTAAAGGCTTGAAATGATGGGGTTGAGTTTTACAACGAAGTTAGCACTAAAGCCCTCTCATTAAAATAAGTATCAGCATCTATCCTCAGTCTTCTGATGATATTTTTTGGCCCTGTGTCTACATCTCAAGGTCAGAAAACTCACTTCGAATTCTCATGACTAAGCTAATTTCACTGACTTGGGCAAGGGAGTGCTTTCCAATGTTCTTTTACAGACAGCCTTCACTACCGAATGGCTCCTAAGGTTTAATATCTTATCCTAATTCAAATCATACACTCCATAATTTCCTGGTATCCAAACAAATCTGGTGGGAAGGCATGAACAAAATTTGGCCACAAACACCAGTAATCAACATTTTCACTCAGGCTTTAATAAGAGGTCTGTGGCTACAATGCCATTTGCCAAAGGACAAAAGCCCTCGTACCAACCTCAGCCATGAATGTGATTTATTTAAAAAAGGAAAAAAACAGAAGCCATCTGGGTAAAGTCCACTGCCTGTGGTATGAACCTTGACCAGTCCAGCAGAGCCACCATCCAGCACCAAAACCGCTGATTAAAGGGAAAAAAATGGACTAAATAATAAAGAAAATTTGGGCAAAGAGAGATAAAGCAAGATCTTTTGAGTATTCAAGTGTTAGAGTTAATGCTCCTTAGCTATAATGATATTTTTTTCTTAAGAAGTAGAATATTAAACCTTCTATGTTGCTTTGTCTAGAACGGTTCTTGGAGTGATTGATGATAAGGAGGAGGAGGATGGTGATAAAATATTGACAAACACTAATAATTATTAAGCCCAGGTACCATAATTGATAGTTTATGTATTAACCCTTCCGATCCTCACAAGTGAAAGCTCAGAAAGATAAATAAACGGCCTGAACTCTCAAGCCAGCAAACGATGCAGCCAGATGAACCCAGATGGCCTGGCTTCTAAATGCTCACTCTCAACTCTTATATTCTGCTCTGTCTCTGTAATCCATCCACACAGCGGATGAGAATTAACTGATATGAAAAAATTCCAGAGTGGGTAAAATAGAACTATCACCTAAGGGGTTTCTCTAGTACGGGAACTTGTACAGGAACCTATCGGCACCGAAATTTAGGATTAAAACCAGTGGCATATTGCAGCCGGAAAATGCTACTGGTTTTAACCCCATGTTCTAGTCCGCTGAGAACACAGAATAGAGACAAGCACTCCTGAGTGTGCCCCAGGTGCTAAGACTGTACTATGTGTTCCAACAGTTTATCTCATTGGATGAAGTAAAGAATGGTAAGTTTGAAGAGCGAATCAAAGATTAGGTAAGCAGTCTTTGTGCTTTTTTTGTTTTCTTCATTTGTCTTTTTTTGGTGATTAAGCAATAATAAAAAGTTCAAGAAAACACCTTGATTTTTAAAATCTGTGTTAATTTTCAGAATGCATTTAATCATTAGTTTTTACTAACTTTCTAGGTATTATTGCGATAACCTTCTCTTCTTGATTATGCAAAAACATATTTTTAAATATATACATTCATGTGTCTCAAGTTCAGTTCAGAAACAATGACTGAGACTTGTTATTCCTAATAGCCTTCTCCGATAAATATATTCTCTTAATTTCTATTAATATTAATATTCCTTATTTAAAATAAAGCATGCAATAATATTTGCTGCCCTTTCATGCAAGATACAATAATGTAACATTGGTGGTGGCCGCTGTGCACTTGTTTTGCATCACTCCCAGCTGCAAGTCAGTTAGGTCTCTCAGTGGCATTAACCTCCAATTGACGAATTATGTAGGTACTGTTATACTTATTTTATGTAGTTAGCCTCTCAAATTTAAACTGAGCTTAAAAATTCAGCAATATTAAAAGATTCGTTGTCTTGTAATAAAAAGGATATAGCTAAGACCGAATTGAAGATACCACACAAGTTGTTGTCATATATGAGAGTAAAAGTTGTTTTCTTAAAAAAGATCATTTTAAAAATAAATGGGAGCAAAACCAAGTGTCATCTAGAAGCCAGTTTTGCATTTTTTTTTAGTACTGTGGGCAACTTTTATAAGAATGAGAAAATTGGATTTACTGAAAATGAAATTTTGATGAAGTGCTACTGAAGCATAAAATTCTATAAAATCCCATGTTAGAAGGAGTTGACAACTAAAAAGATTATTATGACACGAATATAATTTTACATATGATATTTCCCCTGAGTTGTGGTAGAGTGGCTATTTTGGCGTTTTCTGTAATGTGTAAATTTTATTTCCCAACTTTTAAGTCTTGATGTTCACCCAGTGAGTTCCTGAGACCTGGCTTTGCCCCAAACTTTCCTTATCCCTTAGCATCTGAAGAGCAGTAGCATTTAGAATTAATGCCCTCGAAGTATCTTCTACTCTCTGATAATCTTTCCAATCTTCTCGTGCTTTCTTAACTCGTTTGTAAACTCCTGGGTCAAGTTTCATGACTTTTAAAACATCTCTCTCATTTTGTATCAACTCTATGTTGTGTCACTGTAATTTCTTAACAGGGACTTTTGGATTCATTGGTCAATTTATTAACTGTATTATTAATAAGAGCACCAAAGCCAGTTCACTATTAGAAGGAGTGTGGATGAAGAAAGTTGTTCTCCTTACAAATTTGAGGAGAGTTTGGATCCTCATTCTCTTGACATGTAGACTCAACAACACTTCCTATTTCATTTAAAAAAAAAACAAAAAAAAAAAACAAGCTTCATTTGGGAAACTTATTTTAAATTGTCGAGGTCTTAACATTGCCATCTTTAAACATTTATTTTGAATTTTTATAAAGATTGCACAGGAAAACAAATAAAATTACTAAAATGATTGTGTCCCACAATTTAGATGAGTGATTTTAAAACCTTGGTGGACAGATGTCACCTGGGTTTTTTTGTTTAGATAAGTGCAGATTTCCAAGTGGATCTGAGAGTCTGATTCAATAGGTAATAGAACACGATCTGGGAATCTGCATTTTAAATGAGTTCAAGTTGCCTTTTAAATGTGGATTATTTCACTACTTGAGAAATGTTCTTTGAGGTGTTTACAATTTGTGATTAAAAAAAATGTGGTTAAATTCTTTAATGAAAAGTACACTAATAAGACACATGTTCAGCACCTATTTTGTCAACCTTTACTCATTTTTTGGCGTTTTTCAAAAACTTGATTGTTTTTGCATTTGCTTATGACTTTCATAAAAGCTCCAGCTGTCTTCAGCAATTCTCATAATATATAACTTTCAAGGAACTCTTCGAATGCCCGCTTCCAAGTATTCCTCAGCTGGATGAATCAAACCTCACTCTCTGCTTTGTGGTGCTTAATTTGAGCTGTTTATGACATTGATTTATACAATAATTTATGGAAGTTTTCCTTATTTTACTTTTTAATGTCCTCTCCTTTAACAATTTTCCTAGAGAAAAAGAATCACACACACACAAATATAAAGGATTTCGTGTAATAACCTGGAAAATAAGTTTTTCTTTAATGCTATACACACAAATAAGGTATACATGAAGTAGTTATAAATTAACCTTAAAAATTAAGACAAAATATTACTGAGTAAAATGCATGCTTTTTTTTTGTCAAAGTTTAAATATTTTTCTTCTTAAACAAATTGAAAACTGCAAAGATTTTAGAATCTTTAGTATGCAGGTCCTTTATTTTTATAATGATAGTCACCGATGGGTTTTACTTTCATGTTGTTAACATGGGAAGTGGAGGTGGCCTGGAAGATGGAATTACATAATAAGAATTTCACCAAATGATTTATTAATGTAGTATTGTTTAGAGCATTTATATGTTATATAAATATATTTATTATATATAAAATATTATATATTCACTGAATAAGGAAAAGGAATCATGCACTTAAATTTATTATTCAGTCTTAAAATGAGCATCTACAATCATGAACACTGTCAGACACTGTGTAAAAATATTTTGTCTTACTCCTCTATTAAAACTTAATGAGAACAGCAGCAAACTAAGAAAACCAGAGACCGTAACTGTATTTAGAGAAAAAAATTACAGCCTCAAAATGTAAACTGTGAAGCAAACCTGCCGAGTAGTGTGGTGCTGTCACGTGAACTATCAGTCGACGCTGACAATGACCATTCTGCCACACTGTCGCTATCTTGGCAGTTGTAGCTCAAAAATCTTTTTGTTAAAAGGATAAGAGCTCATGGAATGGTTTGATCATGGTCAAGTAGCAAAGACACTGCAGAGTAACTCAATGCTGTCTAACCATAAAAGGGAAGGAATCTGAAGTTGAGAGAGAATCCAGACTGATGCACCCTTTTTATTTCATATATGCAAGCCTTCAAGAAGAAGCCAAGAGGTATAGGGAGGAGGAAAAGGAAGAGAAAGAACATTAACACACAGGTGTAATGTTGCAACCTGTAGTTCTAGGAAACTAAATCTGGGTCACACTATGACCTTCAGAAAGCTGAGTGCTAACGGGAGGCTTTTGTCCAGTCCTTAGGTAGGACGAAAGTTAGTGAGACAGTGCTCCACAGCAGAGATCGAGACAAAAGGTGACGCACATTGCAACACAACGCCAACCACCCCCAGGGTCTCCTTTAACTAATATCTGGGTCTATTCTGAGAGGGACAATGAGAAATGAATCAGTCCAGGACCTATGCATGCATTTTATTCTTAATATAAGAAAAGGAGAAAAGAAAAATAAGCAAAATGAAGTTCATGAACCTACGTTACAAGTAGAATTATGAAAGTAATGAGAGAAAAAAATTGAAGCAAATAAAACATATTGACTGATTTCAGGATAGCCTTGGAAGTTAAAAAATTAGGAAATTATAGTAAAGAGAGTCAAAGACACCATAACACCAGTAACCATACCCAGGAAAATGATAAATAGCTAGAAGAAACCACACAAAATAAAATAAAAATGACAAAGGCAAATTTCAAGTATATAATATAGTATTATTAACTCTAGTTACCATACTGTACATTTTTATCTGTAGTTAAAAATGGGACACTGATTTTTAAGATAAAAATCTAGATAAGCGTCCACCCCAAAACTGATTCAATTACTAGATTTGAAGAATAAAGAAATGAGACAACTGGCATCTAGGCAGAAAAAAGGAAGTCTCTGAGATTTCCATTTTTGCCCATGAAGTGTTATTACTACCAGAATTTCCCTCCCTTTGTAAACATGTAGAAATTCAGAAAAAAGCATATGAAACCACGGTTTTCACGCACTCAACAACAAGCAGCAGAAGTCTGCGATCTATTAGAGAAGGGAATCAACAAGCTATGTGCTCCGGGTGCCAGCTTACTCCCTGAAAGCAGCTTCCAGCCTGCTGCACAGTGAGGGAAACCTGAAAGAAAACAGCACGATTGGCTGAATGTAGGAGTCCGACCCCAAAGCCTGGGGAGACCAAGGCAGCCAGAATTAGCACACGGACTAACAGAGGGAAGAGGGCTTCACAAGAGAAAACTGTGAAGATACACAGGGAGAGTCCCTGCAGTCTTTGGGTGAGTTCTGATCTGCGCCTGCCTGAGAGGAGAAAAACAACCACCCTAAGCAACAGGCCAAAGGAATTCCTGGAGCTCATTCGCTCCTGGGAAGGGTTCGCCTTGGCCTCAGCCAGAGGGAAAGACATGTAATATACTGAGAATCAGGCGGAGTTCTCAAATGAATCACACCTTAGTGTTGGGCCCAATTAGCTGCAGAGTCCAGGTTACTCTGAACTGATCCTAACTAAACTTACATGCAAGCCACAAAATTATTCAACTCATCCTGAGTCCCTTAACTGCATATCAGAACAAAACCCATTTCTTGTTAAAGAAATAGAAGGAAATCCTTAACTCAACAGCATAAAATTCAAACTGCCCAGTATACATTTAAAAAATCATCAGAAGTGCAAAGAAACAGGAAAATTCGATCCATAACAAGTAGAAAAATCAATCAATAGAAACAGACTAATAAAAGACAAAGCTGATGGAATTAGCAAAAATGAAATAGAATTTAGATCTTGTTTCAGCCACTATGTGTACTGTAAAATACTTAAGTCTCTACAGGAAAACATTATGATGAGGAGGAAATGAAAGATATAAAAAAGGCTCGACTTGTACACGTAGAGAAGAAAGGAAATGAAAAATACACTGGGTCACATTGAAGCTAATAGATACTGTGAAAAAGAATAATAGTGACCTTGAGCAGATAGTAATGATAACCACTAAAATGTAGCACAGAGGGAAAAAAAAAACCAAGAAAATGAGCAGAAACAGTGACCTTAGAACAATATCAAGTTATCTAAAAATACATGCAATTGGAATAGCAGAAAACAAGGGGAAGGCAAACAGTGCTTGTGGAAGTAGTGGTTGAGAATTTAGCCAAATTTGACAAAACAGTAAAACAAAAGATAAAAGAAGCACAGTGGCCTCCAAGCAGAATAAATATAATGACTAAATTGAAGAAATCTAGTTATAAAGAAAGAACTTAAAAATAACCCAAGAAAGAGACACTTTATTGACATAGAAACTAATAAATTTTTCTTATCTCAACATTCATGTCATTGGACAATTGAGCACCATTCTACTACTGAAAAAAAAATCTAGAAATCTATTCCAATAAAAAATTTAAAAATCAAATTTAAAAAACAAAGGCAAATGAAGCCATTTTCAACAAAGAAAGGCACACAGAGTTTAGCAAGAAGACACATGCGCACTAGGAGAAGTGGTGGACAAAAAATGACAGGAGATGAAAGCACAGGTCTGCACAAAGGAAGGAGAAATGCTGGCATTAATAAATATGAGACCTTTTTCTCATGTTTTAAGTAATATTTAAGGTACTTGACTTTTAAAACAAAAGTAAGAACAATGTATTCTGAGCTTTGTAATCCATAGATGAGAATATATATGATACCACTAGGACAGAGAACTATTCATAGAACTGTATAGAGAAAAATATAAAGTTGTAATTTTAAACTCTGTATGAAATGATGTAAAAATAGACGATTGTGTTAGGTAAAAAAAATACAGATACTGCACCAAAAACACAATCCATGAAAGAAATAACTGATAAGCTAAGTTTCCTTAAAATTTAAAACATATGCTCTGTGAAAGTATCAAGAGAATTAGAAGACAGGCCAAAGGGTGGAAGAGAATATTTGCATAAGACATATTTAATAGAGGATTACTACCCAAAATATACAAAGAACTCTTAAAATTCAACAATAATAAAACAACCTCATTGAAATATGGACCAAAGACCTTAACAGACATTTCACCAAACAAAATATGCAGATGGCAAATAAACAGAGGAAAATATGTTTCGTATCATATGTCATCAAGGAAATGCAAATTAAAACAAAATACCACCACACCTATTGGAATGGTCAAGATCTGGAACACTGACAACATTAAATGCTGGTGAGGATGTGAAACAACAGGAACTCTCATTCATTTCTGGTGGGAGTGTAAAAAGGGAGAACCTCTTGAGAAGAGAGTTTGGAGGATTATTACAGAACCGAACATATTCTTACTCTACAGGGGCCGGTTTTGATGTTCCTTGGTATGTACCCTAAGGAGCTGAAAACTAATGTCTATGCAAAACCCTTCACACAGGTGTTTACAACACCTTTATTATAATTGCCAGAACAGGGAAGCAACTGGGATGTCCTTCGGTCGGTGAATGAATAAATTGTGGTACCTCCAGACAATGGGATAGTATTCAACACTAGAAAGAAATGAGCTATGAAGCCATGAAAAGATATGCAGACATATTAAATACTTATTACTAAGTGAAAGAACATATTCCAAAAAGGCTGCCTACTGTATGATTCCAGTTGGTTGACATTTTGGAAAAGACAAAACTATGGAGAGAGTAAAAAGATCCCTCATTGATGAGGCTGGGGAGAGTGGAAGATCAGTAGGTAGAGCACAGAAGTTTTTCAGGGCAAAGAAAATACTGTGTATAACATTATAATGATGGGTCTATGTCATTATGTCTCAGTCTACAGAACGCACAACACCAAAAGTGAACCCTAAGGCAAACTATGGAATTTGGGGTGATATAAAAATTATTTTAATAATGATAGAGGAAGCTATGCATGTGTGGGGGTAGGGAGTTTATAAGATATCTTATTACCTCCCTCTCAATTTTGTTGTAAACCTACATATTATACACCTTTCTTATATGTTGTTGATAGTAATGGAAACATAACCATCAAAAGAAGTAAAGGGCACAAATTCCTTTAATGTAAGTAAAAGGTACAGATCTTTGCACACCCACAGAGGTATTGAACACAATATACAGCAACCTTCTCCCACTGGAAGAGTGAGTTCCCTGGACTTCAGACCCTCATAAGGTAGATACCCTTTTTATGGAATGAGATCACCCCTGCTCTCATTGCAAAGCCCCCGTTGCTATTGTATTAGTTTTGGGTTCCTTCAAAAGCAGACTCTGAAACAAAGACGTGGGGGCAGGTAGTTTATTCAGAAAATGATCTCAGAAACCTTCAGTGACAGTGGCGAAAGGAAGATAAGAAATGGAGAAATATCAATGTGAGTGAGTCTTGCTAAGGAAATCTAGAACATGCTTCCAAATTGTTTCCCAGGGAGACAGCAAGACTGGAGGATTTTCTCACCTACTTTCATCATCCACTTTATGACGGCCACCTAAGAGGCCGTAACTGTCCTTCCCCGACTCTGTCTTTGCTCCTGCCTGAGGCCGGACAGCACTGATTAGCTGAAAGAAGCTCACAAACCCGGAATAAGTCAGACACGAGCATGAGAACGGGAGGCTGTTAATGAGCTGGAAACCAGTGATTTTCACGAGAATATAGGGGGCCCAGGAGACAGAGTGCAGGGTGCCAACAGTGTCCTTTACGGCCAGTTTTACTTTCTTTTTCAAACATGTATTCTCTGTGTGGGGGTCCTCAGGTACATGCTTGGATCTGATAGTTCACTGGAAGGACTCACATAATTCTGAAAAGTTGTTTCTTTTTTTTTTCTTTCATATTTATAGTCCATCACAATGAAAAGATAACAGTTTTAAAGCAGCAGAAACAAAAAGGCACATCCAATGGAGTCCAGGAAAATCCAGATGTGAGCCTCCAAGTGTCCTCTAGCAGTAGTCTTTTGACAGCACTTAATTCTCTTAGCGATGATATGTGAATTGTTGCCCACTGGGCTTTGGTGTCAGGGCTTTTTTTGGGATCCATCCTGTATGCATACAGTGCCCACATGACTTAGCTACTTGGTTTCTAGACAACCCTTTCCCCAACAGAAGTGAAATTGATAACAGCATGGCACAAAACCCCAGGCATACAAAAACTGATGCTCACAATAAATCATACTGTTAGCATAACCTACCCGATGTGGTCTATCCTTTCAGGTGTTCAAAGACTCGTAACAGACATGAAAAGGGCTCCCAGGGTACACACCCACGAGGCAGTGAAGGTCCACTCCCGAAGGCCTTTGGAACAGGACGAGGTTGTGGGCATCCCACTTCTGCTGAATTAGCCCTTTATTGCATACCTCCCAAGGTGCTTCGGATCTTTTCAAACCTTGGACAATGTGCCAAATAAGATCAAGTAACTAATAACAACAGTGTACTCCTCAGCACTTTTTCGAATTTGAATGAAAGGCCAATTTTCTTGACAAAAAATAGGTATAATTTTGATTCCTTCACACTGGGTGGCTAGTCTTGTGCAGGCAGTTGTCATTTTCTTATTTGACAGTGTAAGGGAAAAGAGGTCATCTCCCTGACTAAATAGTCAGCTATTGCATGTCTCACATTTTTCTGTACCTCTTGTGACACCCCAGTTGGAAGTTACTGGAGTAGATAACCGGTTTTAGGCAGCTTCTGGTCTCCCCCAAAACCCAGACCTTGAAACCCTCAGAACTCTGTACGTTTGTGATCCCCAGATACCCTCTCAGTAAGAGCCCAGCGTCATGTGTTTACATTCACTCAGAGAGACAGAAAGATAGTCTGATAATTCCAGTCTGATTTAAATGATATCTAAGTATGGTATCATTTCCGAATTTACATTTCACTGACTTGTGTTTAAAATAAGTCAATATAAAGATACAATACATAATCAGGAGTTTTGTAAAGTGAAGGATTTTTCTTGTTGGTAGAAAAAGTAAAATGAGATTAAACAGGAAGAGAGAAATTAAAAAGTGACAATGAAGTGCTGTGTGTTTAGTCAACTAGCATTTAATTTTTTTATTGCTGCCATGACTAAGGAAAAATCTCAAGGAATACCCCACATAAAATTTATCATTTAATAATATAGGCTTCTGATAGAGGGAGACTTTCCTCCCAAAATTTCAGGCACAGGTTTACAAAAAAATCTAATCTACTTAATTTCAATGCCTTAATTTTAGTTATTTTTACCTAGTTTTTTTTCCCCATCTTGCTCCTTCTTTTTTTCTCCTCTGTGCTTTTAAAGACAAGGCAGCTTCTCAGATATATTTTTTTTAAATGTTTAAACATACTGGTGTTTACGCCACAAAAAAGTTGAATTAAGAATCTGAGGTTTAGTTAACATGAAAAAGTATGTTAAATTATTAATGAAGAACAAACAGTGTGTCTGCTTATTATAACACATATCCTGAAGTGGGCAGAGACTAGTCCCTTCAAAGCCAAGATTCTGCCTCTGTTGGCTTAGAAGTTTATTGTAAAACATTTCTGAGCCAAGGACATTTAGAGGAGCAGTGCCAAGCTAGCGGGAAGGTGCCAATGTAGAATGATCTTTAAAAGATGGAGACTTCATCGTTGAAGTAACTGGATGTACAATTCATGTCACGTCAGTTTAACTGGAGACATCTGTTACCAAGGTACAGAAGCATATCTGTCTATTAATTTCTAAGTAGAACTATTCAGGTTGTGCTCACCCACTTAGTTTTAATAAAGGCTCTATAAAAGCCTTTTTTCAAATGCTATTTTTTTTATGGAGCCAAGTTTCAATCTCTGCTATTCTTGGTCATTATTTTAATTTTAAAATATAGGTAAAGAAGAAGAATGGAGTACAAAAAAGTCTTAACTCTTATTGGAAGGCTATCATTTCTCAAGAGATGTTTGCCTTTACCACAGTGAAACCTGAAACCTCTCCATTACCAAAGACCCTTGTGGATTCTTCACTGGTCTATTTTGTCCACTGTGACTCTCCTTTAAACTGGGCTTGAAATACAGTAAGTTTTCATTAAGTATTTATTCAGTTACCATCCATGAAAACCTCAGGCTTTTTAATAAGAGCAGAAATGATGATGAGTAGGTTAGCAATAGAGTTTCTGAAAATCAAAGACTCACTAAATGAGATTAAAAATGATGGGAAAAGAAAAGGAGACACATTAGCCACAATAACTAGAATGTTTGGACAGATAAATCTTAGAGATCTATCAGTGGATGGAATCCCAACTTTTAAGGTATAAATAGTTCATGTAATTTTTTTCTCTTCAATAGTTGATTCATCATTTAATTTAGCTTACCAAATGACACATATCTCACTTAAAATAATAGTTCATCTCCCCATATAATTTGTATTCCGATGTGCTTTATGTATAACTTACAGACCAAGCAATGAGACTCATTACCTGGCATGAGATGTAATAGCCTACATACCCCCGCCCCCCCAAAAAACACCACAAAATTCAACATGTGGGAACTTCCTACCATCTTAGATGGCTCAGAGATAACCTGGTTTCAGTCGTTGCTTCAGGTAAGTTTTTCAGTGAAGGCGTTGACAACGGTGGTAGTTTATAAAGCACTACTTTGTTCTAATACCAGTACAAGTTGCATAGATCAAGAGCAGAGTAGACTTTTTGGACACCTTTTACAATCTAATATGGAGTCACTGTCAACCATGACAGTTATGTCAAGTGCTCTATCAAGACTGGTAACGAGGCCCGTACTACCCAAAACTTCAAGTCTCCACACCCACAGGAGTGAGACCTCCACCCCTGGTGGGCTATAAAAACTGAAAACTCTGATCATCCAACACTTGAGCCTGGCTATACCACGGGTCATGAGCAGAGTCATACTGGACACCCACTCCACCGTACATGTGCTGCCACCGTGCCTGCCAGGCTGGAGACCAGTGCCTGCCTCTCCACCTGCAGACCCACCCGTGACCAGAGCTTCGTGCCAGACACTAGATCTGCTCACTTCTACCGCATAAGCTCCCTCTCTCCATGTGTAACCTGCATGCGACTCTATTGGCTTATTGGAGAAGTTTACCCTGATAAACCTGGCATTCTGTGATTCCTTTTGGGGATGTGCCCTTGCTCACAACAAAAGTTCACAAATCATGGCTGTATAGATTATTTCCGTGTAAGATAGTTTATTTGAAATGTCAACCTTACTTCGTGGAGCCCTGATGGCTTCTCATAGGTCCATTGTTAAGTAGAAGGTTATCTATTTAACTACTGCACTACTAGAATAAATAAGAAAGCATCTTATGTTTTCCTTTGTTTCTAGAGCAGACTTTCCTAAACCTAGTATTTCAGTTAAATAAAATTATTTTAAAATATTAAAACATTTAACTGTAATTGCTAAGTAGGTTTATTTGAATTTTACATATTTCTGTCAATTAATATGAAGTTTTCCTTTTAAATATGGACCGTAGTATTAAGAAACTGTTAAAATCCAGATGCTCAAATAAAGATGTCACTACATATTGATTAAAATGTAGTGTAAAAACTTGTTACTGTCCTTTCTTGCTCCAAACCTCCAAGCTATGATTTTAAGTCCAATTGTTTGAGAAGTTAATATTTAGTGTTAGTGGACTGAGAACTCTGCTGTATATTTAGATATTAACAGTTAAATACAGGTTTGTACATTAAATTTAGTCAGTTGGGCCCAAAGGTGACCTCAGATTTACAAAAAAAAAAAAGTGTACTCTTCCAACTGCTTATGCAAACCACTGCTGTGAAGCCGAGGCTAACTCAACAGAACAAGACATGATTTTTATATTTCACTAAAATTTACCAGATTCTAGGCCAGTAGTAAGCTTATATATTAAAATAAAAAACATATTCTCACTTTAACTTCCAAATATTATTTTAAACTTAAAAACAAATTTGAAATATTTTTACTTATTCTTTTAATATCAAATTGTAATCTATTTTTTTCTATGTAGCCTTGGAAATTCGATTTTAAACACTGAAACTATGTATCCACCAATACGAAGTAGTTATCCATTTCCATTTTTGAACAGAAGCCAATCTACTTTATTGAGAAAATACATAAATTAATTAATAAAGCATTTTCAGTATGTTTTAAAAGAAAATACTTTAATGAATTATGTGGAAAATATTCCTTTAGAAAATACCAATATCAAGATCAAACTATAAAAACAATTTTAATGTTAGGCCAGCTTTTGTTATTATTAGGAGAATTATTTTATCGTGCCTGTATTTAAAAGAGTAAACTGGCTTCTGTTTTCAACTTGTGACCATCCCTCTCTCTCAGGCTGTAATTGCCAAAACCACTGATGTCAGGAACAACAGCTCAACTGTTCTCCAGTCTCCCTTTGGAACTTGGGACACAAATAAATTACTAGTTGCTACCCAGTATGCGGAGATGGAATCAGAAGTTGCCTTATTCTGTCTTCAAGAAAGGCACCCCACCACTAGGGTGACAGGAAGTGCTCCAAGTTAACCCTGAGTTCTGATTTAACCTCTAGCATAAATACACAGGTGTTGACACTGTAAATAACCTCTTATTAGCAAAGACAAGAAAAAATAGTTCTTTTAAATAATGTGTCTGGGGTGAAAAGGACAGGGGAAAGTAAAAAAGAAAAACACCATAAAATCTTATATCATCGTGGTATTGTGGATAGAAAGGACTTGCTTCAGGATTAATATAATTTTGGCTTTAGCCTCTATCTGCTACTCACTCGTTGTACAGCATTCAAAAAATGAGGAAAAGAATCTTAACTTTACAATAATTTGCAATAATGACATCAACCCTATATGATGTCACACAAGAAAAGAGGTACTATAAAAATCTGAGTATTACGTTAGAGATAAATCTACTTTTTTAACTAATGGGGAAACAAAGTTAGTAGTTACATGGAGTGAGAGGTGGAGGGATGAAAAAATTCTGCACCTATAAAAATGTCTATTACTGCTAGTTAAACTGAAGGCAGAATACTGTTGAGAAAAATGGATTTAGAGATTTTGTTTTGGTCTGAGCCATGCTAATGCGAGATCTTGGTAATCTTTTCCCTCCAATGTTTGTCTTTACTATCTTTCGAATTAAAGTCTTGGTTTGGATTATCAGTGATGCCTCAAGAGTCAAGCTATTCAAATATGGAAGGTGTAATGTTAGGTTTGGTTTTCAACCTCTTCTTTCTGAATCTTCCTTTTTGATCTAATTTTAGGATTTTTAGGCTTTTTTTTATTTTTTCACATCTGGAAAAGGTGGGTCTAGGTGACCAATTATACTTTATTTGTATCTCATTTACATTTGGGTGTAGCATTCACCTTTAAGCACATACATTTAATGATAAAGTAGTAGATAATTTACATTTGTCAAGAGGTTTCAAATCAAATTGGAAACACTGAAAAGATAAGAGATTGCTAATCTGGTTGACTTCATAATGAATTTAATTTTATTTTAGGAATGACGTATATGAAGGTATAGCTTTTGATTTCTAGGTGTCTTCCCTCCTCACTCTCTAGGCAGGTCAGTAATTTCCTTGGGGAGAGTGGTGCAAATTGATAATGGATAAGTTCAAATTTTTGCTTTTAGTTTCTTTAATACTTGAAATTCCCTCAATGATGACCTCAGTACAGGCAGCCCTGAATTTTTTCTGATTTTTCTTCCACATTTTTGTGTGTCTAATGATGTTAATATATATTTAATGATATATATTTTTAATATAATATAGATATGCTTAATTTTTAAATTGAGAAAATTATTTGTCATTGGAATGATGATCCTTTATTAAATGAGGTTTTGCTTTACTTTATAATGTAGATTATATATAGTAAAAATAAAACATGAAATATGTAATATTTGAAAACAGCTTAATTTTCAAAATAAGTAGTTTAAAAAGAGCTTTATTTATTTTATAAAACAATGAATTCTTTGTGTAGTCAATGTGAAATGACTATGGATGACCACATAAATACAACCATTAAACTAGATTATAGTAGCAGACCTTTCCTGATACCTGGGGCCACATTCTCTAACCCACCTGTTTCTGTGAAACTGTGTTGCTTATGTCAGGCACTTTTCCAAATTTTCACCTTCAGCGAGTGTCTTGGAGATTTTGTAGGCTTCTCTGTCTCAGAGCTTCCTTGGAAGCTCAAAAATGCTGTTTAGTCTGCAGGTAGAGGTAGAAAATGCTAGAAAATTAGAGCCTCCAGGAGAATAACTCACCTCAGGTGGGGCCAAAAGTCAGGAAATAAAAGCCCATCCTTTCCATTGTTCGGAAGAACAATTCTGAGC
This sequence comes from Mormoops blainvillei, assembly GCA_004026545.1. Taxonomy (NCBI): domain Eukaryota; kingdom Metazoa; phylum Chordata; class Mammalia; order Chiroptera; family Mormoopidae; genus Mormoops; species Mormoops blainvillei. The sequence continues at coordinate 130,482 of PVJD01001437.1, read as the reverse complement.
TGCCTTCTGCGGAGCTCCTCAAAGGGTAACAGGACTGATCCCACTGAAGCCAACAGTGGAAACAAGCTCGATAATTCACACTTCATTGGCTTTTCTCCCTTCCCAATCTCACTTGTTCTACAATTTATTTCTGTTTCTAAGAAAACTGGAATAAAATATCTGTGCTGTGTTCCTTCTGTAGGTTCTAGAGAAACAAGAAAGTAGTAGAGCTTTACATCATGCTGATATGTTTTTCCTGGAGAAAAGGAACCACTACTAACACTTTGCTTGAAAAGCAGAAGTTCACTGTTATCAAACCATTAATCTTCCTGTAGCTTTAACAGGTATCCACTGTGAGGATTTCCATCACTACAACTATGTTACAACCACAACTTTGCTCCCATAAAGGTCTCTTACCTGTTAGTGTTAAGTTTTAGTACATCACAGTCATCGATGGAATGTATTATAAATGAGAGGATTAATCGATTCTATTCTACTTTTTTGTAAGGTTAGTTGTCATTGGGTAGATAGTGGTAGTAAATAAAATTAAATTCAATAAACTCAGCTATGGATAAACATTAAGAACTTTTTTTTTGTCTAAAGTATTGCATATAATCAGACTACTTATACTCTTTCTGTAAAAGTATTTCAAGCCACTGGCATCATTACAAAGTAAAGTACTTAAGCACAATCTGGATTCAAATACCAAAGCAAAATTACATTTCTAGTAACCTATATTCCACTATTATTAATATGTACTTCTTTAACTTTGGATTAGCAAATTGACTTAAAATATTTTTCATAGGCATAAGGTTTTCCATGTCCTTATGTGCAAACCATTTCCACATTTATGCCAAGACAACAACATTTCAACAAAAGATTCAATTCCTGTGGAAGAAAAAGGAGTGGATAATGCATAGGTTTAAAGAAATATTTTTAGAACTGCACAGAAGTTACCTCATTGGAGGAAGTTGATTCATCTCTAAAATTCCAGATCAAATGTCATGTCGAGGTAGAATAGAATATATATTCTTGTATTAGTCTCATTTAAAAAAAATCCTACTTTTAGTTAGGCTTTATATTTGCTATTAAAAATTACCAATAAATAACCAAACCAACTACACATTGATAATGAGGATGTAACAGCGCCTTTCCCCATAAAACAATATACACTAACTTAAATAGAATAGCTGTGAGTGATCAAAATATGTCTTCGTGTATATGTATTTGAAGTGTGCTCTATAAAATTAGATTTAGTTTGAACATGAAAAAATATTGTGCTATGTTTTTCATTTAGCAGAACTGTTTTTCAAATGTAAGGAATATTTTTAAATATTCAGTTAAAAATATATTCTTTGAATGAGATTGGATTTGTAAGACAAAGTCATATAGATTGCAAAAATCTGTAAAAATGCATATGTTTCATGTAAAATTGTGTCCAGATATGTAATGATGAAGTTGCTTGTGAAAATATGAATCTTGCAGTTTCATATAATTTCTATGGCCCAAGTGTATAACATACAGCACAACACATCATAAGTGTTTAATAAATATTTATTTGCTACTTTTATTGTCTCTTCGATTCATGAGTAGGACAACTTACTTATTTACTCTTCTGCTGACCTGATTGTAATTGTTCCTCAGAATATTTTTTTGGTTATTATTTTCATGTTTTTATCTCAATAGATTTTAGAAAATGTGTTATAAATTTGATTGTATAAAGATAATATTTTTTTCAGTTAAAAATAATATTCGTTAACTTCTAATATTGTCTACATGAGCAGATCATGTAGGTCATCCAAGTTAAGCTGAACCTTGGGTCTTAGCTTCCAGCGGTTGGAATTCACAGCCAGTGCAGCTGTTCATTTTATCAGAACTGCATTCAATTTCAGTTTGTACTTAAGGGCATTCCAAGAGTTACCTTCCAAGTTTTGTGTTTTTTTTTTCCATTTTACTGTCAGGTTTTCTCCTTTGTATTAAATGCTACAAAGTATCTATTAAGCTCTGTTAGGATTTAATCGTTAGATATCAGACTTTTATTGTAGATAAAGGCAGCAATGGGAATAGTCATTATCTCTGGCGAAAGCATCCTGAGAACCTACAGAATGTGACAAAAGAATGACGGTCATACGGGTAGAGAAAGCTAGGGAATGTAATTTTTAGGGAAACATTGTCAGTTCATCTAAGTATGGTATGGTTTTATGTTTCCTTAGATAACTCAATACTTTATATAAACATAATCAGATAAAATGATATGTCTACGAAATAATTGAGATCAATTATTTATTACTTATGAAAGGAATTAATTTCCTAAGTTATTAGAGAAATTCACATTAAAACCACAATGAGATACCATCTCACACCTGTCATCATGGTTATCATAAAAAAATCAACAAATGACCAGTTCTGGCAAGGATGTGGAGAAAAGGGAGCACTTATTGTTGAGGGGGAAGATTGTAAATTGGTGTGGTCACTGTGGAAAACACTGTGGGGGGCACTCAAGTAGTTAAAAATGCAAATACAAACTGATGGTCATCAAAGAGAGGAGGATGGGGAAAAGTAAGTTATTAAATTATACCTCATGTTTAAGGTAAATAAGATTTGGAAGGCCTATAATTCTATGTGAGGAAAAGATCTAACTATAAATGAGTGAAGAAATGTAATGTCTAAAATGGATTTTGCAAAAATATTTGAAATTTCATCTATTTTATCACATTTTGTCAGCCTTAATGTATGAAGGAATTCATTATAAGAGAATAGTTATAGAAGACATACCAAGGGTGTCCAAATTTTGGCATCTCTCGGCCACACTGGAAGAACAAGAGTTGTCTTGGACCACACATTGAATACTTTGTGACACGTAGTCACAAAAAAATCTCACAATGTTTTAAGTAAATTTACGATTTTGTGCTGGGCCACCTTCATAGCCATCCTGGGCCACATGCAGCCCACAGCCCATGGGTTGGTCACCCCGATCATGCTTAATACACCTAATTCTTAACAAACCTATTTCTTATGAAAACGATTCTCTTTCAGCTTCTAAACACATAAAATGTCTTGAACAATGAAGGATTTTTAAAGTTAAAATTTTCTTCTCCCCTTTGTGCCAATGGTCACATGGGCTTTAAAGAATGCACAGAACCTCAGATGAAGACCCCAACCCCAGCTGACACTTTGACTGCCATCTGGGAGACCCTGGGCAGAGAACCCAAGTAAACCATGCTAGGATTCTTGACCCATGGAAACTGTGAGGTAGCGCATGGAAACTGTTTGAAGCTGCTAAGTGCGTTGTGATTTGTTATGCAACATAGAGCAGTAATACACTCCCTTTGTGGCTCTGCTCTAGGGACCCACAGCCTTGACGATGATCTATGTCATATACAAAAATGACAACACCAAGTGAAATTATGTGAGGCTTTATGGGAGAGGTTAAAACAGATGAGTAGGAATTCAGAAAAAGGAGTGAGAAGTTTTTTTCTGAAGGGATCCGGAGCATTTTGTAAAGAGGGCAGTTCCGCGTTCCCCTAAAAGTGCAGAAGTCCCTCTCGGGGAACATAGGAAAGGCCCTGGGGCTGATGGCTGGTGTGAATGAAGGCACGTTGGCTGTCGTTGTTGTATCTAATGCTGTTATTATTAGAGCACCCCAGGTTGAGTTGATTTTGTTTGCTAATAAAAGTCATTTAAATTTTGAAACAGGGCACGATGTGATCGCATCTGTTCTTGCAAAACATAGACATCGCGGCACGCGGCAAGCTGGTAAGAGCCAGCCAAGGAAGGCAGGAGGAAGTGCAATCTGGTAAAGAAACCATGAGGTTTCTGTCGGAGTCATGATGGTGAGAACAGAAACGGTATAATAGCTCTAGACAAAGAACAAAGGGAAAATGTACGGGTTTTGGTGAATGATTGAATATGGGATATAAATATGAAAAAAAGAGGTGAGTCCAATGGTATCCTGGGGACAGGTTCCATCGACTCCCACAAGCAGATTTTGCACGAACTTCCTACTGGGAGATATCAAACTGTTAGCTTAATTAACCATGGTGTAAATAATCACATTACAGATTAGAGCATTTTAATGCGGAAACTGGTTATTAAACATGTATCAGCACGCCACTGGATGATTCTTACTTTTCAATACTAAGCAACTAGAAAAATGGTAGTTCTAGGAATTGAAAAAGGTGAATCAAGAGAAAATCTATTTGAATAGGAAAAAAAAAGGTAAATGAGGTAAAAGAAGCATGATTTTTCTGCTTGAGATAGAGGGAAAGTTTGCTTGAGTGGCTCTTGGGTTTGAGGTTGCAGGGGTTGGTGCTGTGCTTGGTACCAGTTCTATATTGCACTAATGTTTCTGGGAGAACTGACTTGTGCACCTTCCAAGGTGGAAATCAAGTAGGACGCTGGAAATGTAAAATTTGAAGATAGAACTGTGCACAGAACTAGACACATGTGTACTCAACAGAGTCATCTATGTGAAGCAACAGCAAGAGAGGTCATTAAGAAAATGTGAGTGGGGTTATTTACGGGAAAATAAAGGGTAGAATTTTGAGCTCTTTATGACCAAAGGCGTTTGAAAAGGAGATGAAGTGGCATTGTCAAATTTCTAGTGGGGGGGAGGTTGGAGCAGGGATGAAATGTCATAGAACAGACAAGGATTGAATCTGAGAATCTGCCACAGGGTTCGATGAGTAGTGACCTGTTGGAGGGGTGGGGGACAACAATGTCAGTCAGAGAGTTAGAGCAGAACCTGTATTTAACATTTCTCCCAATGTAGTCATCGTGAAAATCTCCTGCAGCGTTTGCTAACACAGAGTTTGAGACTCCACTCTCAGCAATCCTGATGCAGTGGTGAGTCCACGCAGGAAGTCGGCAGCTTGTTCTTTCAGAAACATTGTGGAAGGAATTAAGAAGCACCAGGAAATAGGATACAGAGCTGTCAGGTTAGAAGGCCAGGTTTCTCTTTCGTGCATTTTGGCAATAACTGGAGAAGAGAGAAACACTGGAATTTTGACTGGCAATGGGCGCATGAAGTATAATTTCAGGTTAGGAGTGATTTGAATACATTGATGAAAAGAGTTTGAAAATCAAAGTAGAGTAAAAGACTAAAAATGTACAAGAAAAAGAAAAAATAAGCAGAGTGGGGCCATGGAGGAGGGAGACGTGGTTACTCACTTTTAGAGATGACCAGGGAGAGAAAAATTGTTGATATTTAAAACATGAAAAGAAGCTTTTGTTAAAGGAAACACTTAAATGTTGAACATGTTATACCATGTTCAGTTGATAAAAGCAATACTTGTCACTGAAGATTTCTATCTTAATACCAAATAAAATATATTTCAAAGGAAAATGAGAAGTGTTCCTTTCAAAAGGTCAATTGTTTAGTTTTCCACTGGGCTTTAAAAGTCGATTCACACTCAAAAGGTTTTTAAATACTTTTGTTTTCAAAGGGATGTAGCTAAAAGCAAAGCTCTACACTTGTCCTAAAGATAGCTATAAAGTTAAGAATTCACTGTCTGATTAGATCAACTGATACCATTCTGGAGATTTCAATTGGAAAGGTATTTTGTGTGAGGAATTGTTTAGAAAGGTGTTAGAAAGGCATTGAAAAGAGTAGAGGGAGGTTTACCCAGAGGTTAAGAAGGTACTTCCTTCCTTGGACAGAGGCCATGAACCTTTCCTGGCCACCGAGTGAAAGGCATTGCTTCGGAAGCTGCTGGTAACACCACCATTGCTGCTGGGCCGGGGCCAGACCGGCTGCCGCTGCTGGCTCTTCTGATGGCTCTGGCACCCGCAGTTCCAACTGCTGCACCTGCCCGAGCTGGAAGCACCGCCACGTCTCCCATCCTCCCACAGCTAATGTATTGCAAGTGTCTCTCACAGGCCAACTCTAGTTAACTTCCATTTTGCAAGGGAGTCTTGGAATTACAGTCTTCCAGTAAGGCCCTGTGCTTCTGAGAAGAGCACAGAAAGAGTAGAATTAAACTCAGTGCCGATGGGCAATATCTGGCACAGATGTCTGTACCTATCTCCCCAAAGGGGAGAGATAGGTGCTTGAGGACGTACAGGGGTGATTTGAACAATGTAAGGAATGCTATGTAGGCAAAGCATTAAAAGAGGCTGGCTGCAGGTTACCTGAGTGGTAAGATTCAGGTGTTTTTTCCTATCTTTTTTCATTATATTTTTATCAGTTGTCTAATCCAGAGCTTTTCTCATGAGCACCAAACACACATATACACATCTATCTGTTATCTATCATCTATCTATCTATCTATCTACCTACCTACCACCTATATATTATCTATCTATGCCTTTACATTTTTAAGGAACTCCACTTTTTGAGAACTCTCTAAAACGTGAGTCACTTATATGAGAGCTGTAACATCGCTTTGATTTCTTACTGAGATGTTCAGGAAATGTTTATGGGCTGTGTTCTGTGTGCACTGCACCAGCTTCGGGGGAAAGTAAATTATCAATGAAGTCAGCTATCATTTATTAAGAGCTGCTTTTGTGCTTGGAACTTTCTTAAACAGTATAAAATATCCCAACACATCCTTACAGCTACCCTATTAAGTAGGTACTCTTGTCGTATCCACACCCAACGAAATAAAAAATAAACAAACAAACAAAAACAATAACAGGAAGAGCAACAAACAGGAATCGCAGAGAGTTAATGCCACTGGTCTAACACCACATCTCATAGGTGGTGCGGTAGTCAGGGTAATCCGAACTTTACAGTTTGTAAGGGAAATGCAATAAGTGTGAAAACATTTTAATATAAAGTAAAAGTTCTGTGTACCACACGCATTAACAAGAATGAGTTGAGAAAGTACTTAGAAACAACTCTTTTCTACATCAGTAGGAATTCCAGTTGTTTAGTCAATATTCCAAATCTTAGTTTATATTTAAATGTATTTTGTAAATGGTTTTTACGAAGATCACCTGAAAGGCGTGCATGCGTGGCTGTGTGAAATTTTTCAGGAGCATTTTTCTGAACTGTTTACTTCAGATGTGATTTAAAATTTATAATATACTTTAATGAAATAGTGACATCATATTAGTGCCGAGACCATTATAAAATTTCTAAATTTAGAAAAAATGAATGTTTTTGTATAACTAAGGTGGGTTGAAGTCTTGACATCATTTCTATTCTAGCAAGCAAAGCTAGAGAACTCTGAAGTGGAATACACACACATGTATCATGTGTTTATACATAGTAATATGCTATGTGGCATAGAGAATAGTCACAGAAGAGCAAACAGCGCCATTCCACCCCTTTTGAGCTCATACCACTCTCTGTGAATTTCTGTAATTTCTCTATGCTGACCTTTGGATGCTAACCAGACTTATGGCCACTATCCTAGTTGGTCAGTTTAATTCTTTCTGACAGCCTGAGCAGATACCCAGTCATCATATCTCAGACAAATTAACCAAATAATGTTAGACAGTCATATTTTTAATTAAAGCACAGTGTTTAGGTAATCACACCCAGTCTAACTGCTGAAATATTGTTTTTCCCACTAATTTAAAAAATTATGACCATTTACATACTATACATGAATTCGAGGAGGCAAATTTCATGTCTTTTTTTTTCTTGTTAAAGAAAAAGTAGAAGTGATTATTTAAACAAACAAGTACCAGAATACCAAAAAAATTGTGGTTAAGAATTAGGATGGCCCTGGGCAGTGTGGCTCAGTAGTTTCGAGCACTACCACATAAACCAAACTGTTGCGGGTTCAATTCCTGGTCAGGGCACGTGCCCAGCTTGCAGGTACCATCCTAAGCTGGGGCGTGTGTGAGAGGCAACTGATTGATGTTTCTCTCTCACACCCATCCTTCTCTCCCTGCCTTTCCCTCTCTCTGAAATCAATAAGTGTGTCCTCAGATGAAAATAAAAAAAAGAATTAGGATGGATAGGTAGAGCGTAAAGAAATTATGGAAGAGGAAAAAATTTAAGTGGAGGAGAAAATGATAAATCTAGGGTATTTGGAGAGGAAGAAGAGTGAGTTGGAATGGAGACAGAGATGTGCAATGAGTGTGCAGCTAAGAGTATATACAATAAAACATTCAAGCATATGTATAAATATATAGGTATATTTATACACACACACACACACACACACACTCACACACACAGAGTCTATCCAGAAGGCATCCAGCCATGTAGTATGGAAAATAGAGACATTTACTGAAGAAGATATAATGTATAAGAAAGATTGTATGTAGGATAGTGATACCTCAGTCTCCTTCACAGTAGGTACCTTGGGACCTCACGCAGTTCTTCCAATGGACCTCAGCTGCACCATCACATTTTGCTGAATCTCATAGGCGGTATGAAATCTCTGCCCTTTCAAAGGTCGTTTTAGTTTGGTGAAAAGCCAGAAGTCACAGGGCACCAAATCTGGGCTGTAGCAGGGCTGAGTCACCTTGGTGATTTGATGTTTCACCAAAAAACTCTGAACAAGATGTGATGCATGAGCGGGCGCATTGTCGTGATGAAGCTGCCAATCACCAGTTACCCATAGCTGCGGCCTTCTGAATCATCCGAATAGTTTCCATGGAGGAATGTTCAAGCTTAACACAAAATTTGTTGCAGATTCATTGCTCTGCATGCTCAGCTATTTTGAATGAGACGGTCACACAGCGCACATGCTCACTAGATGGCATCTATCACCACCACTGACTAGCGCAGCGAAGTCATCATTGTTCACACATGCGCATGCCAGCCCACTCTCCTTGGCTACCAGGCTACATTGATGTTGTACAAACCATTCTCATATTCACAATGGCTGGACTTCTTCTGGATAGACCCCCAGAATATATATTTATATTTATATTTATATTTATTTATATTTATATTTATATTTATATTTATAATCAGTGAGTAAGCTTGAAAATGAGAGAGGAAGAGAAAGTGAGAAATTTCCTTTTACATTTTGATAAAATATATCTAGTGTTTTGGTTTTTCTGTTATCTCAGACCTGTAGTACATTTCGTGTATAATACTTAAGAACAAATAATTAACTTAGAGGATTTCTAACTTTCAAAGAAATGAGCTCTTCCTTTTCGGGAAAATAAGATGGGGTCTGAAGAAATTTTGACCCTGATAAGGGTCAAAGAGAATCAGTTTATTATATCTGTACTATTTTATATATTTCTCTGGGGAACCTTCACATCTGTTTTTCTATTTTATCCTCACAATAACTCTGCAGAGTGAGAAAGACAAATATTACACTCCTCATTTTATAGATGGGAAACTGGAGTCCATTAAGGTCAAATGACTTGGCTGAAGTCAAACTGCCAATTAGAACCTAGGGCTGACACGGCATCTAGAACTCTTTCTAACACACCTGATGCTTCCCATATAGGCCCCTTGAAAGCAGCTTTGTGACATAAGTGTTAAGTTTTCTTCCTTTGGACAAGTGCTTTTTATTTGCTTTATTTTCCCGAATTAGGGATTCTGAGAGGACTAACACCTTAGCGTATGTACCATGGATTTTTCCTATTAGGTGACGCTGCCCTTTGCTTCACCCACCGCACAGCTGGGCTAAGTAATTCGAAAGGAATGTTGTCGTGCCAGAGACTCAAGGAAAAGTAAGTTGGGTAAAAATCAATTTATTAAAGCAAATCCAGGTTTTTTAAGAGTCCCTTGGTCAAACATTAGGGTGTTCTTACCACAGAAATACATAATAATTTTATGTGTTTGGATATATAGCAAAAAAGTAAAAAAGATTAGCCTTTCTGTAAATGTGCCTGCTTACAAAGCCCTAGAATGTGTGCTTTCAAAAAGCTTAGAAACCAAACTCATACGACCACAACACTGCTTTGACACACAGAAATATTAGACTGCAGAACAGAGCGTTATTTTGATTATTAAATAATAATGTCATATTTTTTCTCTTAATGATGAACTTAGTTGATTTGTTTGGGAAGTTCGATCAGACATCTCTCAGAGATAAATTTGTCCCAGGTGTTCATTTAAAAAAAAAAACCCAAAAAACAAAAAACAAACAAAAAAAACAGATACTCATCAGGCAAGATTAAGGTCTAGTTTTGTTTTTCTCTGACCTACAACTTGGCTCATTTGTTCCATGTGGGATGAAACTCATGTGATTTTCTTCCCTGCAATCTAATCTGTCAGCATACAGAGGATTCATAGCAGTCAGTGTTAAGAGATCTGTTACTCTCAAGTCTGTTCTCTTTAAATAGAATCCACTTGAGATGAAACTGGGGTGTATATTTCACTCATGGCAGGTAAACATTGACAATTGAATTATAGTACTAGATTTTCTCAGACGTTTCAGTAAATTTACAATGTTGAGGAACTGAAGCTTAAAAAAGGAGAGGAAAACATTACTGCCCGTATATGAGCTGTGGAAATTATGTGGCTCCTTTTAATTGTCCACAAGCAGGCAGTAACGTGTAACAATTTCTAGAAATACAGTGCGGCTCTGGGGCCACACTGTCCCGTAGACAGCATTCATGGTTTCAGTATTTGAATAGCTGTGGCAGCCGAAGGCAGTGGTCAGGAAGCCCCAAGAAGGGGCTGAGAGAATGTCAGAACAGGATGTAGGCAAAATAAAAGCTCAAGAAACTGGGAAACACTGTGTTGGTTTGTGTGTTTTTTCTGCTTTGCTTCACAAATTTTGTTTTTTTGTTCATTAGGTAAAAGAAAGAGATAATGAATTGAGGCACTAAAATGTGACCTTTTACAGTGTACATGGGTGATAACTAATATGGATTTTATAGTTCTATATGACAAAGTAGATCTGGAAGCACAACAGATGCCCTTTGGAAGCAATGCACTACTAGAAAATAGTACAACCTGAGCAATAGATGCAAAACAAAACTTTATGGAAAAGGTGCTTAAGAAATAATCCCCATCTATTGTTTTACTGAGAAGTTACAACTAGGGGTTGTTTTCTCAGAAATCTCCATGTTCAAATGGCCCTGCTCCTCAAGGCATCCTAAATGTTGGTGGGAATGAGGCTCTTCCACGGGACCATGAGGAAAACATTCCAAGGACCCGCACATGGGAGACTGTTGGGCAAGATGTTTCATTCATGTGAAATCTGCCCCTGGGTTTCCAATTTCCCATCTCCTTCCATCCCGCCATAGGAAAAGTCTAACTGTGTCATCCGAAAAGCCAAAACGAAAGCCGGTATCCAGAGTTTCTGATTTATTTTAAAGCTTAGCCCTTTTGGAGCCAACATAGTCTGCCGCGCGTCACGGTAGCTGCTAGACACACCTGGTCGTATACTTCTGGGAGAGAGAATGTGCTAACATAGGGGCAAGTGCATTGCTGTGTGGGTGAGGGAGAGCATCTTTGTTCTCCTGGGATTATATTAGCTTGGGTTCGGGATGGACCAGCCGCTTTTTCAAAATTACCAATCAGTCTCCCAAGTTTTCACGGGCTTTTGATTGGCCCACCTCCTATTAGACAGACAGGCCTCTTTGGTCAAGCACCTCTTCCTGCACTGCCCAACAATCTGGTACTGGAAAAAGAAAGGAGAAGTGTTAATCCCCTTGGCAGAGCAATACTATGAACCCATAGGGTGTGAAGCTGTAGCTTCCTGGTGAGGAAAACAGGGGCATACTCCCTAGTTTAATAAGTACAAGGTCAAATTCCATTTGCTTCCCCTTTTCCTATTAATAATTAGCTAAATACTAACAGTAACATTCCGCCCTGATGACTTGAACCTTATAATTTTACAAGGGCAAGTGAATGAAGATCTCATCTTCTGCACCTTCTTCTTGCTGTCAAAGGATTATAGTCCTGTCTACCCCTAGGTTCAGAGGGTCTTTCTATCTGCTAAAGGAAGAAAGGAGAAAAAAGAAGGGGAGTCTTCACACAGGGAAGAGGGATTTTACAAAGTCCCGGTTAGTCTGTTTCTGTCCTTGAGAAGTGGCATAAGTGATGTCTAGAGGATGGCACTACTAGACAAACTGACATCCTTGTTGCATTCTAGAGATGACAAATTTAACAAGAAGGTTAAAAGACATGGTCCAGAATCGAGGAGAATCATAGCAACTAAAGGTCTGGTGAGAGGTGAAAAACAGGTACTAGAGATAGGGACTAACTCCATAGTGTCCCAGATTAGCTTGGAGGAATGGTTTCCCTGGTGGAAGTTGTGTTAACCCCTCTCCAAAGCCTTCTTGTTTACCATACTTAATTCAAATTAGGCTGAGGAAAACATTCTAAGATTCCCACCCCCCCTGAAAAACTGTGTGCCTTTTCTGCCCGAGTCATCCAGACAGAAAAAGGAAAGCAGTTTTAAGTGAAGCTGATAGACCTCCCCATACTGCTCTGACTCAACCATCTAGTTCTGACAACATGTAAATCCAGCCAATCCACTGAGTCTCATTTAAGGAGATGGCAATGCAGATGGGTTTCTAAAGTGCGGCCTATACTGTATAAACAAGCAACCAGTAAATAAGGTCATTTGTCATACATCCTATAGAAACAGGAGGAAGAACACAAAGGTTAGTGAATACAGACAATCATAAACCATTAATAAAGGGGAAGCAAAGGGTATTAGACATTGAGCTCAATAAACTGGGGAGTATAAGCATAGCACTGCTCTACCAAGGGGATTAACAGTCCTCCCTTCTTCCTCATGGTACTGGATTGTTGGCATTGGGCATAGTAGAAGGTGCTTGACCAAAGAGGCCTGTCAACCAACTACATGGCGGACCTGTCAAAAGTCTGCAAAGACTCGGGCAGTTGACTGGTCATTCTGAAAAAACACTTGATCTATCCCGAGCCCAAGTGAATACATTCTAGGGGACCAAAGAAGCCCCCGCTTGGTAACATGCTCACCCCATGCATTCGTGAGCTTTCTTGCCCTGGAGCACTTGACCATGTGCTTCCAGATGCTACTGGAGCCCATGGTAGACGGTGTGGCTTCCAAAAGGATTAAGCTTTAATATGGCACAGAATCTCTGGATATTGACTCTATTTCTGGTCCTAATTTTTAATGGCAGGATGGACGGAGAGGGGACCAAGAGGCAGCTTTCCACGCAACTAAACCATTTGGCTGCACTGCAATCTCCTGAGCATGGGTCCTTGGAATACTTTCCTCATGATTCTGTGAAACAACCTTGTCTCCCTGGTATCACTAACTACCTGGAGATGTCAAGAACATACTTCTCTGGTGGAACAAAAACAGTTTCTCCCTTGATTTCTCATCCTTGATGCTTTGGTATGCATTCTACTCTTGAAGGTACCTGCAGGTTACACAGTGGGCTGGGGATTTTATGATGGCCTGAGCCATAGGCACTTCTGTGGAATTGTTGCTCAGAGATCAGGGGAATGGTGATGGTTAACATTGAGGTGGCACATCTTACATGCCAGATTTTAATTTAGGTGCTTTACGTATAATAATTCACCAAGTCCCTTATAATTACCCTGTTTTACACAGAAGGTGTTAGACACAGAGATGATGGGGAGTTCTCTCAAAGTCTTAAAATTAGTAAATGGGAGAGCTGATGCTTCCTCCCAGAAGTCTGAGCCCAGAGTCTCTGCTCATACCCAATAGTCTACAACCTTTCTGCGAAGTGAGGAAAGCGGTCCCAGTGTGCCATAAGGAGCCCCGCTTCCTCTATGCCACTGTAGTCCCACCTGCTCACACAGTCGGTCCTCCAGCCTAGAGCTTCCGGTACGAAATCTGCCCTTTTGTCTACTCACAATTCCCTGCCATTCTCCCACGGAGGAGTTTCCATTACTCAACTTTTCATTATCCCGAAAGGGACAGCATCCCTACTCCCTACTCCCTCCATAGAGTAGAACACAGATACAGGAGGGAAAAGATTCAATTAAATTAATTCGCCCTGAGTGAGAAAGCATATGGGCAAGCTTCTATTTGTATGAACAGAAGGACCAACAACTTCTACATTAATTTTTAATTTATAGAATTTTGGGCACATTATGCAAATTCTAAAACATTTAGTTGTATTGGGTTAAACTATATGTGATGGCCATTTTTAGGGCAAACATTGATCGAACATTGGCAATCTCATTTGGTTCCATCTAATGATGTAGGATCAAGAAGAAGTTTCTTGACAACCCATAAAACTCACCCACCCATTTGCCTAGCGAGACCAGTGGTTAAAATCAGCCCAAACTGAGGCAGGAGCCTATGATGCTCTCTTCTAAATCCTCAGACTGCATTTTGGAAAGCTGCCTTTTTTCTGGACATAACTGCTCCATTGACCAAGGAAGAGAGGAGTATGCTTTGGAGCTGCTAACGCACCAGCAGGAGGTCACCTTGAAGTGACTTTGTGAGTGCTGCTTCAGATGCTGAGCCCTTGTTCTGCCCAGAGAGACACTTCCTCAGAAGGTTGCTGGCAGTAAAAGCTGCCGTGTGCTCAGCTATCTCCCTTGATCTCCTTCCAGTCACCTTTGGATAAACCCATAGTGAAGAGTGTACCGGGACGTCTGTGGGCTTGCTGAAAGAGAAAAAATTCTTCAGAATGTTTGTGTAAGACTCACTGTGTTTTAATCTAGTACTATTTGGGTTTGCGAATCTAAATGACCAGATATTTGCTTTGTGTATGTGTATGTATACGTGCACGTGTGCATATAGTTTCACAATACGTGGTATTCTTGAAATGATCGCCAAAACCCAAAGGTAAACATCCACGTGTCCAGATGTTCGAGACTCAGACTACATTGTTCTATGATACATGAAATGATAACCCAGCTTCATAAGGCTATAAAGATGGTTTGGAAACCCTGTTGAATCATTGAAGAAAATATTGTCTTTCCTAAGATCTAAAGGTTAATTATATTTTGAACAATTATATTCAACGGTTGAGTGAACTAAGTTTTTATCTACTCATCGCATCCCCCGAAGTTTCCATTTCAGATTGTTATTGATAAAAGATAGTTGTTTTTTTTTTCTCTAAGGGTAGTTAGGTTGCAGCTGAATCTGGAAAATTTGGTCCCCTAAAGCCTGTTCTGGCCCCAGGAAAACTACCTTCTCCTATCTTGTGGAATATTTTTAACTTTGGCTCCAGGTTACAATAAGGAACACATCAAACCCTAGGAATAAACACGTAATCTTAGAATAAACTGATATGCACCCAGCTGAGCTTGTAAGAGAAATTCGTAGGCACAGGGCCAAGAAAAAAAATCATAAATGTTGTGTGCGTGTGTGTGTGTGTGCATGTGTATATAGAGATATATATACGCACACACACATATATTTGCTCTAGTGCAGTCATCCCCTCTGTTCATCGTGGTTTCTTTGAACATCTGCTAGATGATTCCTCATGAAAAACCATTTCAGTGCTATTCAGCAATCACTATTATCATTTTGGGGTCCATAGAATTTTTTAATTGTTTTTTAAAAAAATAAATAGACATGTCATTTCAAACGTAATTTCTGAAGAGCTATTCAAAGTGGGGGAAGTGTTCGCTTTAGAAGAAAGTCAGGAAAACTCTATGCCTCTGTCTCTTTTATTTTTCCCCCTGCTCTGCTTTCTCCACCAAAAGCAGCATGTGGTAAAGTGCTTGCACCACAGACACTGGCCTTTTCTTCTTGTGGAAAAAGGCTGTGCTGTTTTACGGTGGCCTGGAGGCCAGGAGCAGCTGCCTGCCAGGGCCCCTGCCCTAATGGCTTCACCAAGCACAGCGCACCAGCTGGAGCGCCGAGAGGCTGAGCCTGCGCACTCGCTGTTTGCTCTGTAACCTGGAGCAAAGGCTCTGCTCTCCGAATCTTCCTCCCCCCTTCCTCTTCCCTATTCCCTTTTCCTCTCGTTCTTTTTTTTTTATCAGATACTTTGCACAACACTTATCACAGTTTTCCCAGTCTAGTTGGAAAGGTCCGTTCTCTTGTCTTTTTATTAGAGTTGACACAAACGGGATATATGTACAGATGAGCTAGGTTATTACATGTAAACACGCAAGTTTTTATCCCACCTATGGAATTTTAAAAAATTTATCTGTTATTGCTGTATTTTTACGATTAATAGTAGCCATGAGAATTAGTGAGAAAAGTGTTTACAGCACTGTCAGGCTCTGAAATAAATCTTGGTTTTGTTACTTATGGACCTTGTAAGTTTTTCTGTGCCACTGTGGCTACATCTGCAAAATCCAGGACTGAGATACATACAAAAAACTATGTGAGCAGATGCATAGGTTATACTTGGCACTGAACACAGCTTTGTTCTCTGTGTTATTATGAAAGTAATTGTATAGGATGCTTGATAATAAAAGAAAAGAACCACAGTGTATTTTCACTTTTATTTATTTATTGTATATTTTATTGAGTATGCTATTACAGTTGTTCCATTTTTTCTCCCTTTATCTCCTCCTCCCTGCACCCCATCCCATCATCCCCAAACCTCTTAGTCCATGTCCATTTGTTGCACACACCAGTTCTTTGGCTTTCTAATTTCCCACACTACTCCCAGCCTCCCCCGACCACTTTATTTTTTTGTTTGTTTTTGTCAACATTTTCCTGCCACCACTTTCCCCAGCCCCACCCACCCCCACCTCCCACCCTCAATTCTTCCCCCATTTGGCTTTGTCACTGGGTCCTTTATGTGCTTTCCTTGATGACCCTTCCCCTCCCTTTCCCCTGTTAATACTTTAAAAGTATTAACTTAATACATAAAATATTTATTCCACCTAAATTCACTTTATTTTACTATGACAAAATATTAAACAAGGACATATTTTGGCAATACTTGGAGAAGTAAAGGTGATTTTAAATCAGATTAAATTTAAAGGTACACTATCAAATAAGTCATTTCATAAAAGTTTTTAAAAGTCAAAATTTAAGGAGTTGTTTTTGGCTCTAAGTTTAAGTCATTTATATCCACAGTTTTCAAATTATTGAATTTGGAAATTTAAAAAAATTGCCAGAAATTAAGAATGAATTTCATGTTACTAGCTCCTCGGTGTTCAAAAGGTGACCTCTGATTCAGCGACATTAGGATCCTCTGGGAGTGTGTTGGAAAGGCACCATTTCAGGCCCACAGCAGGACCCAGGTATCAGAATCTGCATTTCAACAAGTCCCCTTGGTGGTTCACAGGGACATGGTATAGCGGTGGGCACAATACTATACCTGTAGATGGACAGTCATTTAGCCTTGGTTAAATATGACAAATGATGAGAAAATCTGTGTCTTGAAGAAGCTTATACTATTGTGTTCTATCTGTAATAAGTGTTCGAAATACCCTTCATATTTGTAAAAGAATATTTCTTATATCAAAAGGATAAACATGTCTACCTTTCTGTAACTTTTACTAATTTAGGTTTATTGTCTTCTTATTTCTGAGTGAAATAATCACAATCTCACTTAGCAAAGTGCCAGTAAAGGTTTTTAAAGGAAAAGGAAATCACATCTCCAGTAAGTCTTTTTGGTTTGCATAAGGGATGGGCAAGCTATCGCCTCGGGCCAAATCTGGCTAGGGGTCTATTTTTGGCATGAAACCCAGCTATGCCCATTTGTTTGCACACCGTTCTGGTTGCTTTTCTGTTACCGTGGCAAAGCTGAGAGGTTGCGGCACAGAGAGTATGGCCCCCAAAGTCTAAAATATTTATCGTGAGTCCCTTTACAGAGAAAAGTTTGCTGAACCCTCGTCTACACTAAGCATCCCCAAGTTTCCTGTAACAAATGTTTATCAAGCCTCCTGTGTGTGTCAGGTTGAGGTTTCAGAAATGAAAAGAGACCTTGTCTTCCAGAAGGTCACCCTCAACATATTCTTTCCTTTATGCTATTACTTATAAATGTCATTTAAAAATATGATGCGTAGATTTCAATTTCAAATGAGCTTTAACAAGTACAGAATAGCAGTACGTCATTGCCCCAGAATGATGTCTGGGTCAATGGTAGACTGCATATACAACGGTGATCCCATAAGGTTATAATAGAGCCGAAAAATTCCTATTGCCTAGTGACCTTGTATTCAATATGGACGAAACCTCTCTATTCAGGAAACAGATGTCTGAAAGGACTTTCATACATAAGGAGGCCAAGCCAATACTGGAAGTAATTTTCCCCCAATAATAACCACCTTCTCTAGAGTTTCCAAAGATTCTTCAGCTGTACTTTCAGACTCACCACTCACTTTCACATTATGTAATGAACGACAATTCTTGAATTGTTTAAACGATTCGGAGCTCGCAGTAAATTCAACAGCCTAGTTGGGTTCAGCCTTTCCTTTCTTCATGGTAAACTGCTTTTGCCAAATGTCGTACAGGTCTGTAGCTAGGAGAAACGGGCCCAGGTATACCACCTAGCTTTGGTCGGCTGTTCCACGTAGGCCTGTGTACGTGCACTACGATGACCGCACAATGACAAAATTGCCTAACCGTGCATTTCTCAGAGTGCATCGCTGTCCACTAAGCAATGTGTCTTCATTAGCACAGAATGTTGTGCAGAAACACATTTCAATTTTGATATAGATGTGCTACTTCTATTGGTCACATCTTTGGATGTATTATTTTCATACGTTTAGCTCGCAACCAAATTTTTGACCAGCCAGTGTGTCTGTGTGTCCATACTGGCTGACCGCGACAAAGGCAGGACAAACTAACTTTTTCTGACTTTTTAAGAGAGTTGCTACACACATAAAATAGAGAATATAATAGGCTTCTGCTACTTAATTTCAAGGGAAAATATTCCCTGTGTGTTCGTGAACCTCTTTTTAACCAGCTCAATGTTAATCTTTGTTCTATCAGTGAGTTTTTAAACAAATAAAAAATAGTTAAATATAAATAACCCATGGAATTAGACTTAAGCCTGGGATGAGGGTGAACCCTGCCCTTGGTATTTTGACTTTGGGGGAATAACAATTTCTAAGAACTCAGTTTCCTAATCTGTATGAAGGGAATTTAAAAAAGTAAAGTCCGTATACACTTTAGGCAATGAGCAATTGATACGGTGCTCACATGGGCAGAACTACTGCAGGGGGGCCAGAAAGGCCTCAATAAATAGAAGTTATTTTAACACATCTACTTGGGGTCCTGGGCTCTACTGACTGGCTGGCGCCAGGGTCTAGTTGGTCATTGTGTGTGGTCCTGATGTCAGCCATGGCATTGTTCTGTCTGATTTCCTGAGGACGTGATCCATTGGGCTGTTCTGCTTTCAGGCCTGGGGCTGAAACACAACTGAAGTCAAGATGTCATCTTTAGCTTGACAGAAACTCTGTTTCTGTGCTCAAAAGACCTGAGGCTTTGTTCATAAGACAGTTTGGTGCAGATCAGAAGCTGATGTCCTAAGGGTTTTAATGATTAAGGAAGGGAGTGGACAGTCAGAAAGGAGAAAGGGTCACGTTAAAGAAATGTAGTTTCTGTGCAGGTACAATATAAAAATCAGGAAACTAGCAGCCATGGATTTATTCGGATCTCACCAGCTTTATATGCTTTCATTTAAGTGTGTATGTGTGTGTATATTTAGTCCTATGCACTTTACCACATATGTAAATTCCATGATTAAACTTATATCAGGGTATAGGACATTTTCCATCTTGTGTAATATTTTATAGTCACATTTACTTCTCTACTACCCTTATTCCTTTTTTAATGCCTAAAAACCACTAATCTATTTTTCATTTTTTAAATTTTGTCATCACAAGAATGCTGCATAAATGAAATCATAGTATGTAATTTTTGAGGCTGGCTTATCACTCAATATAATTGTGTTGAAGTCCACCTGAGATGCTATGTGTATCAGCAGCCCTTCTTTTTCATTTCTGAGGTAGACCAATGATTATAAACATGTTTTCTATCTTATTTAGGGACTTCAGTTAGTGGTGGCCCTCTGGGTGCTGCTGGATAGAGGACCCCAGCTGACCCCTGTTCAGAAGCACAGCAGTCCTACCCAGTGCGGGACAAAATCAACTGCCCTAGGCTAACTAGGGAATATTTCCCCTTGAAATTAAGTAACGTAAGCCTATTATATTCTCTATTTTATGTGTGTAGCAACTCTCTTAAAAAGGCAGAAAAAGCTAAGTTTGTCCTGATTCTTTCGCAGTCAACCAATCCTGGATCCTAGTAACCTTCTCTCACTCCTTTCTGGGAAAGGAGGCTTCCGCAAGTGAGGATAGAAGCCTTGGAGTGACTGAACATTGCTTCGCCGCTGTCCCAGTGTGACGCTAAAGGTTCTTACTTCAGTTGCAACATGAAGGGAATTTTCCCCACACCACCTAACAAGTCTCCTGTACCAACTAGGTGTTACTTTACAATCCAGCTCAATTCTGACACTATCTACCGAGCCACTGCATCAGGGTTCACAGGGTTCACAGGGTTCACATGGCTTAATCCCATGAGACTGTTCTTCGGTTCAGGTGTCAATTCACAAAACCAGTTTGTTACTTACGTTTCCAATCAACTGTTACAAATCAGAGCTTCCCCAGGATCCTCTCTTCGGTTGGATTAATTTACCAGAACAGCTCACAGAACTCAGGAAATCAGTTTACTTGTTATATTATTGGTTTGTTATAAAAGATATCAAAGGACGGGAATCAACTGGCAGCTGCAATACGGAGGGCAAAGTCCTTAGCAAAGGACCTTCTGTCCATCTGGATTTTACAACTGAGCGGTTGGTCCACTGGCAACCATCCCCCCTACTCAGCTGTTTCCCAAAAACCACCTCATTAACATAACAGAAACTGCTTAATACTCTCATCGCAGGAAATTCCAAGGGTTTTCAGAGATCTATGCCAGGGTTGGGACAGGGAAGAAGACCACTGTATATTTCTTATCAATCACAATACCACAGATGCATAAAGTAAACCGCTGAAGCTAGAAGGCTCAGTGGTTTATTTAATGTATACATGATAGAAATAATTTCTTCTCTATGAGCTTAGGAGGATCAGGAACAATGATATCTGTGAAACTGATTTATTAGCTAAAACTTGCAACAGAAATATATATTAACATATATGCAATACTAACATCTCTTCAGCAATCATATGTACTTGTCCCCCAGCTACCCTCTGGACCTTAGGCCAGTTACCCGTCCTGTCCCCCCACCCCAACCCTGCTGGGGGTGTCTTTCCCTTCCATAGGCCCCAGGGGCTCAGTTTTCTCTTCTTTCTCTTTTTACCTGCCTCCACCTATTCTTATCTCTGCTTTCCTCCCTGAAAAACCAGCTGTGGAATGACAGTCCTTGTCTTCAGTTGCCTGTCTTTTTGCCACCCCTAAGGAAATACACAAGAACGCACATTGTTTCAATGGCTGTAATGGAACGTCATTCCTAACTTGGAAACACGGATGAAACCCCTAGAAGGGTTGTGTATTGGTTTAGTATGATTTCGAACCCACTTGTTTATGACTTAAATTGTTTTAATCCACTTGTTTCTGGCGAAGGCAGAAAAAGAGATTGTTTTTAGAAGTCAAGTTGTTTTCACACAAGAATAAAGTAGGTTGGATCTCAGCCATGCAACTCACTTTGGCCAATGGCACATAAATAAGAGTGTGCAGTATTGAGCCTAGATTTTAAAAGGTTTTGTGAATCTGTGCTGGCTCTGTTCTGTCTCTGCCATCTTGGCTACTCTTCTGGTCCAAGAGGATGAGAGAACCCTCTGAATTGCAGGCCCGTGGGGAGGAGCAGAGGCACCCACTCAGGCTTTGGCAGAACCACCAGCCGGAACCAGCAAGATCGTGCAGCTTCCAGCTGGTCTGGTGTGAAAAATAAACACTTACTCTCGTATGCCACTGGAATTTTGTAGATATTTGTTATAAAGTTTTGATGACAGTAACTAATTGATATATTGCAGTTGTGTTACTCAGGATTCTCCAAAGAAACAGAACTGTAGAAATATATATACACATATATATACACACATATACATATATGTATATGTGTTTATATAGAGATTGATATATATATATATATACATATGTATATATAAAATCTCAGTCTAAAAGTAGTATGATAGAGTTGCTGTTGAGAGAGGGTGAGAATGATTTCTTTTAAGGAAATGTCCTACACTGTTGTGACTAGCAACTTCAAAATCTGTAGGCCAACCTCAGTTGAGAATTCCTTTCTGAGAAGCCTCAGTTCTTGCTGTAAATGCCTCCAGCTGAGAGGGTGTGGCCATCCACATCATTAAGTTCATCTGCTTTACATAAACCACTGATTGTAAATGTCATTCGTATTTAACAAATAACTTCACAGCAACATCTGGGCTAGTGTCTCACCAAACAACTAGGGACCGTAGCCTAGCCAAGTAGGTACATAAAATTAACTATCACAACAGTATAGATATTGTCAAACTGTAATAAGCTTTGGAAACAATGGGACTTTGAAATTTAAAGAAAAAAAATTTCCCCCAAAGGTATGGTTATGAAAAGAGAGAAATTAAAGAGAATTTAATTGTATTGAATGCAACAGAATGGTTGAGGTTAAGATCCTGAGAAAAAAACAGCCAGTTTGTTAGTTTGCAAAATGTTAAAGGCATAAATAAAGTTAAAGGAGACATATACAGACAAGAAATAGAAGAATCCTGTTTCTTAAATGAGAGTCAAGGTGATGTCCGGAAGGGAAATAAATGGGTGATCACTTCAGGATGCATCATACTAGAAAAAAATTTTTTTTCTTGACTTTGTTGTTGAGATTTAGGATGGTGGAATAGCCATTATGTAGGTTAGAATAAAAAATCCAGAGAAGAGAGAGAAATGCGTTTTTCACAGGGAGCACATCGTTAGGTACACTAGGTCATCATCTGTGACCACAACTGTAATCCCGCTCCCACGGGCTTACGTGCCCTGACTCCAAGATTACAGAGACTACTGTGGCCCTGTGGCCAATGATGGAATTCACTGACCAGTGACCCGAGCCGGGCCAGGGCCAGGCAGTGAACCAGTGTGACCTACAGCACCGGGTTCCGGGCAACAGCATGCACAATGTCCTCACTGCATTGCTGGCATCGCTTGCCTGGTCTCTCTCATCCCTTCCTGTTATTCCAGCCTGTTCACCACCAGACTTTCCAGCAATTCGTGAGCTCATCGGTACTTTTTCAACAGATTCTTTTTCTGCCAAAATCAGTTTTGCTATTTGCAGCTAATAACTTGACATATTCCGATTAATGGTGGCAAAAAGAAAAAAATTCCAGTGTAACCACTATCATTTAATATCATTATGGAAGTCGTATTCAATACCTCAAACAAAATTTTAAAAAGGTTTTATTTAAAAGGTTGAAACGTAGGTGGTTTCCAGGGGCTGGAGAGCAGGGGTGACGAGGAGTTGTAGAATTAGTATAGAGCAGCAATTTTCAACCTGTGTCATCTCATGGCACACATAAACTAATTACTAAAATTCTGTGGCTCACCAGAAAACGTTTTTTTGGTGGTCTCAAAGAAAACAGTATACCTGCACATAAAAGGTTTAGTGCAGGTTTATTTTGATTTATTCACCACACTGGGCAGATATTGTGTTGGCTGTTGTCTCTTTTTTTTTTTATTTGACAATCTAAGGGAAAAGAGGTCAGTGCCCCTGACTAAATAGTCAGGTATTGCGCATTTTCAAAATTCTTGTGGCACACCAATGTGCCTGCTGCCACAAACTGGTTGAAAATCGCTGGTACAGAGTTTCAGTTTTCACAAGATGAAAAGAGCTCTAGAGACTGGTTGCTCGAAAATGTGAATGCACTTAACAGTACTGAACTGCACACTTAAAATGGCTAAAGAATAAATTTTGCATTACATGTAATTTACCAAAATTAAAAAATAGAGAAAAATGTTTGAAAGTTTAATTTATTGTTATTTGCAGAATTTATTACTTTTTTCTTGAACAAGGTCAACTAAAAATATAAGGGGCAAATTACATAGAATAAGAGGTAAGAAACATAATATTAAAAGAAAGCTATTTGTTATGAAAATAATAATTGGGTAGATGATATAATGGAAGAAAAAATGCCTTATTTACAATAGTACCCAAGAATTTAAATATCTATTACACATGGTGAACTTATATAGTAAAACTTGAATAAAGCAAAAGACAAACCACATTCATTATGGTAAAGATAACAATTTGTAAGTTATTCTGTGAAATCAGTATAATTGTAGATAAACCAATAGATGTATTTTCTTTGGAGTTTTAAAAAACAACTATGTTATTAGTAAAGTAACTACTATTAAGAAAATTACATATGCAAATTAAATAAGAAAAATTTTTTTATAAAAGAAGAACGAGGTATGCGTAAGCAATAGATTATGTTACGAAGTCATGATAATGAAAATGAGCCAGCCCTAGCATAGGTATAAACCAGCCGAGAATGGAAGAAAATAGGCTGAACAGAAAGAGAAATATGTGGGCATTTACTATGTGACAAAGATAGCATTTCAAATAAGTGGGAAGAGAATGCGTAATTAAGTAAAAGATGTTTGGACACATGACTAGCCATTTCGGTAATTTCAAAATGAATAGAATATTTACCTATAAAATATGAGGCTGTAAAGTTATTAGATGAACATGAGTACTAGATAAAACAGGAAAACATTAATAAATTTGACTACACAAAAAAGAATAAACTGTGTTGGAAGAACATTAATACTGTAAAAAAAATCCCCCTAAAATAGTTAACCTATAATCCAGAGTCTGCAACACACATCTGAGCAAAGAAGCAATTTTTTTTTTCATGTACAAAATGTTTCTACAAATTTGTTACCAGAAGAGGAAAGCAACCAGCACGTATGACCAGGGAGCTTATATACACACGAATGCTAATGATTATGCAAATGGCTCAGTACTTACATATTAAGTGACATTGTCTGCGTCACTCTCTGTATCAACTTTCTGTTAATAGCTAATGTAGCACCTTTGTCCAAAGTTCAAACTTACCCTTTTGCAACGTATACTTTATGGGATGAAGACCTTTAATTCATTCTAGAAAGGTACATTGTTTTCGCTTCCGTTATATGTGGTTCATTGACATAGGATGTTGTCTGGTACCATTGTTAGGATGGAAAAATGGGTGTGTGGGGTCTGTTCCTAGAAATATCAGAATCTTTACTATAGTGACCATTAAATTCTGCCTAATGCAACTATGTTTTCATACAAAACGCTCTGAGTTACTTTATTTTAAGCTGTATGAAAAAAAATCATAAAGAAGACATAACTCTTGAAATGTACCTCACAATGTGGGGGCAAAGGAATCTATATATTTAATAGCAAAATGATTGTTAGTTCAAGCAGAAAAAGAGGTAATGGTACAACTAATATTCAAGTGTAACTTCATGTGCAAATTTTAGATGCGTCTTCTTAAGAGAAAGGGATCCACCCTGCTCTTTTCTGGGTTATTTTCATTTTAACTGCTTAGTTCTATGTGTACATGCCAACGAGGAGACACTGGTGCAAAACTGACTGGTGATGTGCCAGGAATATGGTCTCAGTCATTTTGGTTGGTGGATCTACCCGCTGGTATGGCTGGCTTACTTTATGCCTCTCCTGGCTCTGCTCCTGTCTGATCCTGTAAGTATGACATTTACAGTGGATTGTGCTGGGTTCATCCACTCTTTTGATGTGGTAAGTCTGATAGAGCACACTTCATTTTGGGTAGCTCTGATTACACGATCACTTGCCATCTACTGCTGTTTGGTCCCTCTGGGTCCCAGTACCACAATAAAAACTACTTTTCAAACACTAATAATTTTCTACTGCATATCACCTTTCAATAGGATGCTCGGTCTGTATCTATATTTCCTTACAGACTCTGGACATAAATCCTGCAGCCTACAAGGTATCTTTCTCCACCAAGGGCGTCTTTAGAAGACTTGAAACTGCCAGTTCATATGACTGGCTGGCAGGGCAGTTCCCCCCCAGTCCACTGCAGAGCGTTTTCCTGTTCTGGTCCATTCAAAGCTGTGAGTCTTCCATTGCTCTCCGTAAAAGGCTTAGTGCAGTATTTTCAAGCGTAGCCTATGTTGCCTTCTGGACTCAACAGTACCTGGCAAGCTTTGCGCTTCTTTCTCAGTGCTGGGAGGGGCAAGAAACGATAATTTGCTCTTTTCCTTGTAGAATATTTCTTGGAATCCCTATAATCACTGGACCCTAATAAGTTTACTGATATAACAGGCTGCAGGAATAGATGTCTCTCTCTTAAACGTGGGACCTGGATGACACACTGAAGCACCTTACTTAGTATCTTACTACTTCCAGTGTTGCCTAATAGATTCTTGTGAGTCTTATACCCTCTACTAGAATAAAGAAAGACTCCTTTCTGATTTACCAGGGCATTTACCAAAGTATTAAGCATATAATTTCTTGCACATGATAGGTGTTTGATGGATGTTACTGAATTAATATTAAACATCAAGGCCCAGCTAAAGATGGGCCATATAGCCATGAATTGCTCAGTATATATAAAACGAGGTACGGACTACTAGATACATTGCCATAGCTAGCGAGTGTATTAAATATATTCTTAATAATACTGTGTAAGTTGAGATAAAGCTAATTTACTTTGTTTTAAGTGAATATACTTGTTTAACTATTGTTGTATTGTTTTTTAAATTTTAGAACTGATTTAGATTTAGAGAGAAGTTGTGAAATAGAGTCCCAATACCCCGCATTGTTTTCCCTTTGATTAACATTTTATATTAGTATGATACATTTGTTACATTTAGCGAGCCAATTATGGTCCTTTATTGCTAACTATAGTTGATATTTGATTCAGCTTGATTTCTTTGCTTTTTACCTAAGTGATTTTGTTCTGTTCCGGGGTTTCACTAGGGATAGCAAATTATATTATTTAGTCATGTCTCCTTAGGTTCCTCGTGGCTGTGACACGTCGTCAGCTTTTCTTGTTTTTGATGACATTAGCAACTTTGGAGAGTACTGATCAGGTGTTTTGTAAAATGTCATGTGCATAAGTGCCTGAGTGCTGGAGTGTGAAAAACGGGTGGGCTGAGTGTTGGTTTATCGTTCTACTCCTTTTCATCGGCCTTCATCTTCTCAGAGTGGGGCTTTCCTGTTTTATGTTGGCAATGCTCACATTTCTGGAAGTGGTCACAGTGAATAATAACATAAAAACAAACCAGCTGTTACACAGCCTTTTGTAGTCTAAAAGAGTGTCTAGATTGTAGAGGAGCAAGAAACTTTGAATGTTGTGTTCTCTGTCACAGTTATCAGTACATGTCTGTTGATTTCATGAATTAGCGTCCCTTTCCTGGTTTCTGAATTTTAGAGCCAAAAAAGCCATTCAAATTCTTATCTGAAAGATTACCCCCCTTTTTGGTGACAGTTATAAAGTGGAAGCATTTTGTAATCCTTGCACAACTAACATTGCCTGTAAATCCTCTTCCACTTAAAATGCTTGCTTAATATTCTCATGTTACGGGAGCGTTTTAATCTCTTTCTCCCATTTACCAAAACACCTTCTGAAAACACCTTCTGACGTTACCCTTAGCCATCGTTAATATGCTACGTTTAGAGTAATTAACTACTTTGTATGCAGTTTTAAAATACTCTGGTTTCAGCCAAATAACAACATGTTTTCAGAGTGCTCACTATTTGCTCTATGAAATTTCAGGTGAGTTCAATAGTGGAAGTCTGCTTCTCACATACCCTTCTCCCCAGGGTATAGGACGATGGTGTTTACAAATAAAGAACGGATGCAAATGAGTGGCATGTTGTAAGATTTGTTCACAGTATCCACAACCTCTCTCATGTTGGTCTCCTTGGTAAAAGAAATAGGTGGGAGAGTGTGATAAGCTTTATTTCTTCTACCCACAGCTGAATCCCAGGGTGGCCCACCACCCTGGGATTTGTCCATCCAATCACAATGGAGAAGTGGAAGGCAGTGACCACGTTGAAAGGCACTGTACTTACTGTATCTGCAGTGGAGAGGACCCAACATTCACATTGACGGGATGTACCCATGAGTGTGCTATGTGTGTAAGTAATGACTTTATTACCTTAACTCTGTCCACCAGGATAAGTGGCCTCCTACCAAAATCACTGCACGTACTGCCAACCATAGTTGACACCACCCCTGAGGTTGTCCAGTGCTCATGGTTACGTGAGAGTTTTAAATCACACACTAATTACTCAAAAATGACTAATTACTCAAAGATCACAAGTCTATGTAAAGAAATTTACTGTACGATAGTTGAATATTCAATAGAACTATTAATACTAATAAATTCTTGCCAAAAGATTAGACATTTTAGGTGAAATAAGCAGATTCCTAGAAGACCCGATTTACCAAAGGCAACATAAGAATACATGAAGATATGAATAGTCCTAGGTCTGTTAAAGGAATTCAGTCCACAATTTAAAACCTTTCTACCAAGAGAATCGCAGGCCCAGATGGCTATATCAGTGACATCTTCAAGGGAAACAACATCAATCCACACATAAAAAAATCTTCTAGAGAAAATAAACAGGAAAATAAATTCCAGTTTGTTTGACGAGGGCTTGTGCTTCCTCAAACCAGACACAGACGTTATAAGAAAGGAAAACTATAGACCAACCTCTTTTATGAGCATGGGGCAAAATCCTAAACAAAATATAAACAAATCCAATCAAAAGCAGCAACAACTTCCCTTAGCATAGAGTTTATTCAAAGATTGCAAAGTTTAACACTTGAAACTCAATTAATGTGACTCACTGCATTAACAGAATAAGAGAAAAATTATAAAACTGTTTTAATGTGACAGGAAAAAATTGATAAAATTTAACTCCCATGTACTGTAAACTTATGTAATAAAATTGAAATAGAAAAGACCTTCTTTAATCTGACATAAATAGTTAAAAATAAACAAGCACAAATATCAAACTTATAATTGAAACCATGAGACGTTTATCAAATTATGTGAGAGTTTTAAATCACACACTAATTACTCAAAAATGACCAGGAAATCCACTTAAGAACACGAGTCTATGTAAAGAAATTTACTGTGCGATAGCTGAATATTCAATTCAACTTATGGATAAGAAGAGAGAAAAATAAACAAATGTTATAAACATGAGAAAGCAGAATCAAAATGGTAATTTTTTTGTAGGCAACTTCAGTTTTACCTAGACAATTCTAAAAAAACTAGTGATTAATTATTAGAATTAGTGAGTTAAGCCATCTTCTGTATACAAGATTAAGAAGCAACAGTTGCATAAATACACTGAAAGACTATTAAAATTACATAAACCTATTAAACTGTTATTTCAGACACATTTTACCAACATAGTTTGGGCAAAAATTTCAGACAGAAAACAGTTCAATGCTGTATAATTTCTTTCCATAATATTTAAAAACATGGAAACCTAAGAGATGTTGTTACCAGTCAGGACAGTGGTTTCATCTGGGCAGGAGTGGAGACATTGCCAGAGGAAGTGGGGTTCTTGTGGTGTCATGAGAAAAGCATTTTGGGGACCACGCATGGGAAGGTGAGGTATGTGGTAAGATCTATTGGAGCGGGAGCAAACAACACACACTGTCCCCAGGTGCCCGGAGTCTGTGTCTCATCCACCGCTAGGCGGTTCAGCACACTCCCACCGTGGAAGAACGGCAGCCTTGTCTTCGTCAAGCCCAAAAGAATGACCAGGACCTGGGAATTCTGTGCCATCAGTTGAGTCCATGACAAAGCTTAGTCCAGGTCAGTCTCTGTCCACGTCGGGTCAGCTCTCTCCAGCTCGTGCAGCGCTGCCGCACCCAGGCTTACGTTTGGATCCAAGTTTTGGACCAGTGCTCTTAGGACCACATGGTTGCTACGGCAGAGCTCACGAGCACGTTAAAGAATGGGCGAGCCTGTGTTACTAGAGTAGTCTTTGTTTTGCTTTGATTATATTACCTTAGGCCTGCAAACTAACCAATCTCTTTCCTGATCCTTCCTGACTTTGTGCTGGGTCCTCCCCCTAACCAATGCGGTCTTCTTCCCGCAGTAGACATCTCCCGTTTCTGGTGCTCGCCTTGGCTTCTGCTGTACCTGCCTCAAAGTAT
Organism: Mormoops blainvillei; assembly: GCA_004026545.1. Taxonomy (NCBI): domain Eukaryota; kingdom Metazoa; phylum Chordata; class Mammalia; order Chiroptera; family Mormoopidae; genus Mormoops; species Mormoops blainvillei. The sequence continues at coordinate 100,616 of PVJD01001437.1, read as the reverse complement.
AAGGACCGCCCCCTATGCTATCTTGCTACTGGGTATGTACCCAGCAGAGGAATTTCCCATGTATTGTTTTCTTTCTCCCTCAGCAGGCCCGGCTAATGGCCGATTGTACCCAAGGGAGATTGGAAAGCTGGTCCTTACCCCCTAAACGGGGGAAGAGTGGGGGGGGGGGTAGGGCAGAAGGGTGCTAATCCCTTTGGTGGGGATTCAACTATCCCCTGGAGTGTGTGAAGCTCTAGCTTCCAACCTGATTAAGTTTAGCCAGTTTTTTTCCTTCTCCTTTGTTAAAATCCAACTGCCTACCTAACAGAGGGACACTGACAGTGGGGGTGGGAGAGACTTTGGTGATACTGGTAACAATTTTTTGGTTCCCAGTGATTGAAACACTTATGTGGTTACTTGGGAAAATCTTCCCAGTTAAGCATTTATTACCTGGGCAGTTTCCTGTGTTTTCATAAAATTTCAGATACATAAAATTCTTAAAGACATTCACACACACACACACTCTCAGCCCCTAATTCCTATCCTTAGCTCTTAATGCTTCTTTCTACTTTAGCTCATGACTACTAGTTTGTCATCGGTATCGTAGCCAAAGCCATCCTGTTAGACCATAGGTGAAATCACTTTTCTTCATTGTTCAAACAACCTAGTGATTTTCCATGGCACATAATGAGAAATTTCTTATTGGCTAGTGATTTTCTTACTGGCTCATCATGAGAAATTTCCATAAAGAAATTTCCATAAAGAAATTTCTCATGATGAGCCAGTAAGACCGTTCAAGATCTGTCCCCATGCTCTCTCCACCTTCATCTCTTCTGACGTTGCCTTCAGAGCTGTTCCCGCATCTCATTTACTGTACCTTCGCTGGGAGCCTTCCCCCATCCCCGCAGCTACGTACGACATCCATTCCTTTACTTACATTTTACCTTTTCAATGAGGCCTCGCCACAGTTCAGCACTATGGTGTGAACATCACATATACTTCACAAGTTTCCAACGACTCTCTCCAATTTTCCTCTTAGCACTTATCATTTGGTATGCAAAGCTTACAGTGTTTACTTTCAGTCTATCTCATACAAATGCAAGCTCTGCGAAGATAGGATTTCTTTTCCACTGTGCTTTTTTGCTCCAACCGCAAAACTAGGTATATAGACGTGCTTAAAAATGCATTAGTTGAATGAATGAATAAAGAGGAGGACAAAAGATGAGATATGGGCTAATGTTAAAAGTGTTTAAATGATTTCCTCCAGGTGTTGGAATAAAACACCTTAAACAATGCCTCCAGTTAGAAGCATCCTAGAAACACTGGCAGGAATAAAGGCTTAGCTGAATCATTTGTATACTTTTTGCTGTTAAAGGAATAAGCAAGTAAAGTGGTTTGTCTACAGCTTGGGACTACATTAGCTAGAAGAGAGACTCCTGGAAAGAAATGTGATGGCATAACTTCACCTTTTAATAAGAAAAATGGGGATAATACACCAATTCTTTTAATGTGGGATTCTAATCTGCTGAACTTGTTTTGAACTTTAAATTAAAATACTCACACATGCATACAAAACTAGCAAAAATTGCCCTATGGTAGAACTATGTCTATTCTTGGAGCTAAATACTCTTTTCACACATATGACAAAATCCCAAAGTAATTGAATTACTGGAGAGATTTTTAGTATTAAAATCATGTTTTTTTCCAGACTCCAAAATGCAATTTTGACAAGAACTGATAATATAGCTTGAAAACTTATTTGCTAAGCAAAATCTTTTGAGAGTGGTAATTTGGATAGAAGTGAAGCAGAATTAAGTCGCAACAGGAGTTAGGAAAAATGAGCCAAATAATATGAGATTTACTGGAATTTGGTTAGGGAGTAGCTGAGAAGCTTGTCTGATTCATTTCCAGTTTTTTTTTTTTTTAAAGATTTTTGCATTGCCCTTTCATGGAGACTGAACTTCAAAGAGTTTATTAGCAACTGTCACCAGGAAGGTGTGGGAGAGACCCTTGTTCACACTGTAGTTTTCAAGAGCATGAACCCCTCACCATTTTATGACAATTAATTAAATTGTTGGAAGAGGAATTTGGCCTCTGTATGAATATTTTAAATGTAAAACATTCTTTAGAGCAGTAGTTCTTAATCCAAGATGCCAAGATGCACACTTGGGGAGTTTTAAAAATAGCTGATGGCCAGTTTTCTACCTCTGTAGTTTGAGTTTGTATTTTCCAGAAGGAGGGCCCAGGTATTAGGATTGTTCTATTTTTTTCTATGTTCTTTTAAAACTTTAAAACTAAAAAGTAATTTTTACTTATTTTTCAAGTTTTTACGTTCTTCAGAGTTTAAATAAGCACAGGGCATTGAAATCCACTACTTTTATGGGAGTTGTGATTTAACTTTTGAATAAAATATTTGAAACTCCTGGATGGCTAAACAACTGTGGTTAATGCACCTGTGTGTGCAAAGAGCAAAACAGGGGAGAATAGGTCTGTTACATATTAATATAAAATTCTAAAGAATCTAATGTTTTTGTAACCATGTCAATAATTTTAATATATAAATACAGATAGTGTCTATCTGTTTATTGAACTTTTTCAGGTACTGATTCCCTAAAACAGCAGATAACTTATTTAAGGAGAAGATGATGATTTGCTTTGGTAACAGTTTAAACATTCCCTGTTCTCCTCTATCATTGTTCATTCTTATTTAACAATGGAATTATTTTATTTACTAGAAACAGTACTTGAGTCAATTCCTAGAATTATTATAATTATTATAATTGTTTAGGACTAGAATTTAATGAAACACAAATTGAATCAATGGCACAGCAAAGCTACCATTAATGATCAGCTAGCAAGTTCATTTGCATCAGAAATGCAGGATGTAACTAAAGACACATATGAAGGGATGTGGTCATTCTTAGTGGTGTCAGTTACAACTACTTGAATACGTACAAAGCTCTGTGCTTTTGAATCATTCCTGGTAAAACAGTTTCATCCTTGTTATTAAATTTCTCATCATGAACACATTACTCAGGGCAAATCTTTCTTTAGCCAATGGAAAAATCATTTGAAGAAGAGTCTTAACACCTTTCCATAACATCAGACTCCCTTTTGGAAACTCCTTATATTTCAGATTCTTTTCACGGCATAGCTCCCAAATGCCAGCTCTTAGGTCACATGGTTAATTAAGGTTCTGAACATGATTTACTCCTCGTTCTTTGGCACACATACCTATTCTTCATCTTGGGAAATGCTTTGGGGTTGTGAATCTTGTTTCTCTCTCTGCCTTGTCTTTGAATATCTAGTGGCTTTCTAAAATCTGCCAAGGCTATGGATTGAAGTCACTATTTTTTTCTTCTCTACAAAGGAAAGTTTGGTATATAGAGCAGAATGTCATTATATAGTTGAGAATTTGACCACACCTCTGGGGCTTGTGACCTGGTTTGATTGAGGCGTTGAGGGATTTTTTTTCCCTAATCACTAGTAGTCAACAATGTCTTCTGTGACTCATGGAGTAGTCTCATAACATCTTAGAAAACTGGCTTAGTGCTAACTTAAATGGGAATCTTCCAAAGTCAAGGTTATACGTGTACATTCCCTTGAGGGAGTAAGCCCTCCTAAGTTAAGTGTGATAATTTACTACAGTTTATGGGATAATTTTCCCAGGTCATATATCCTAGGTGCCTAGAGGCAACTGGGGATTCTAGAAGAGTCTTTTTTTTTTTCTTAAACATACACTTACTGGTATCTATGGGGTTAAAGCAATTCATTTATTCCCTTTTTGGAAAAAGTTGAGGGTGATGCACCCACCCTCTGCTGATTCAACATTACAGACTGCAGGACGGAGGAGAGGAGAATGGGGGGGCGGGTGTGCTTTCCTTTTAAGAGCATGGACAGCCACATCGTTTACATTCTAAGGTCCAGGGCTCCATCACAAGGAGAATCAAACTGCAGGGAAGACTGAAAAATTTAGAACACAAAAAACATCTGTGATCAAAGAAACCAAATGAAGTTCGGATAAGAGGGCAAATAATTGTCTCTATTTAAAAAGCATTTATTATATCAATCAATTATTTTAATGTATTTATTTTCTGACATCTGTATGTTTAATAATTACCATAGTTGTGGATCATGGATAGATGCAAAAAAAGTCATGAACTTTGGTACTTTTGAACTCTTACAACCAGCTAATTATCATAATTTCCTAATTGATTACCAAGTACATAAGGGGAAGAAAGCATTGCTTTTGAGAAAACTGATAATATTTCATGTCTTAATAAAGGATATATTTACCATCAAGCTTACCTTAAAGTGGATTAGAGTATGAATTTCAAATAAAATTGCAATTGTAATGTACAAGATATATTAGATTTAACAGTCATAAAACAACCCTTCCCGGAAATTGTGTATGTTCACTTGTAAATGTATGAATTTTAAATACATGTCTGAATGTTATTTATTTAAGGACTTCATTCTCTCTTTTCTGACGTTTTCTTGTTTTTGAGTATTAGTTTATGTGTTCATTCATTTATTCAGTAAATACTTATTGAGCACCTGTTCTAGGCCTTGAGAGTAGAAGTGGAAAGAACACAGACAAAAATCCTTGTCTTCATGCAGCTTACAATCTATGAAAAAGTAAGATATATTCTCCATGGAAGGTGGTAAGCATGAGGAAGAAACTTAGAGCAGTGAAAGAAAATATAATAGGGAGCACCAGCAGGACAGGAGAAGTTATAATTTTTAAAATTTGTGTCTGATGCCCTGGCTGGTGTAGGTCAGTGGACTGAGTGCTGGCCTGAGGACTGAAGGGTCGTTGGTTCGATTCCCAGTCAGGGCACATGACTGGGTTGTGGGTCAGGTTTCCAGTTGGGGGAGCCCAAGAGGCAGCTGATTGATATTTCTCTTACACATTGATGTTTCTTTCCCACTCTTTCTCCCTCATTTCCCCCCTCTCTAAAAATAAGTAAATAAAATATTTAAAAAAAAAATTCGTGTCTGGGGTATTTTGAAAAAAAGATCTAAAGTGTCAGTCATATGAACAGTAAGCTCCGAATCCTGATGCTGACAACTATCTGGAGATGCTGTGTCCACAGTGGGAGGAGCAAGCTGGAGGAGGGCAGGGCATGCGACCCAGGAATAAATGGCAGGCTGGGTTGCGTACACAAGTCATGGTGAGCACTTGCGCTTTCAGTCTGAGTGAGCAGAGAAGCCTTTCTGAGCAGAAGATTTACCTGAGCTGACTGATGTTTCTAAAAGTTTCCTTTTCCTTTTCTTCTGAGAACAGACTGGAGGAAAACAAGAACTGAAGAAGGAAGAATATTTTAATATAACTTTGCTGAAAGTTAATGGTGGTTTGTACCATGGCAGTCACAGTGAAAATGGAGTAATGTTGTCAGATTCAGGGTTGATTTTGAAAACGGATCTGAAAGATTTGATGGTGGAAAAGGAGCAGTCACGAAGTTTGGAAAAACACCTTCAAAGAATTGTAACAGAAACTAAGGGAAGATGGTGTCTCGTAGAATGTAAAAACAAAGAGACAAAACATCCCAGAGTAATCGCTAGAGTAGCATGCTGTAAAGAAGATCGTACTAATGAATATATTTAGTTTTCCTCCCTGGACAGAACTCTAATTTGCAGATGAATCGGGTTTTAAGAACGCGTGTGTGAGCAAGTGTGTACGTGTGTGTGTGTGTGTGTGTGTTGCATTGAAGTGGCGAGAAAGAAAAACTAAACGTTTCATGTATAATATCGACAGTGACGGGCAACTCTGAGAACAAGCAGGGGGTAGAGATGGATGGGATGGCATTTTAGGGAGGGCGGTCAGTCAAGGGCAATGAAGAGCTAATGGTTAGGCGGAACTCTGAAAAAGGGTCTGCGTGACTTGATTCTGGAAGTTTCCTGGCTGAGGAACGGAGACCTATAGCGGGTCTCAATCCGGGGGCCATGTGCCAAGAAGAGCTGCGTGGCTGGACTTGAGTGACGGAGCCCGGGAGGTGTGAGAGGCAGCCTGGTGCCAAAGCACTGCAGTTTCGTAGGCCAGGCTTAAGGACCTTGGTGTGGTTCGGAGCCTGATGAGAAGCCGTCAGAGGATTTTATGGGTGGTAGGTATAGGATTTGATGCACACAGTCAGAAAAGTAGAAATAAACACAATTTAAATATACCAATCAGCACCTTAGAAATGTTACTTTTATTTTATTAAACACAACTTTAAACTATATTTTATCATGTAAATTAAATTCATCATTAAATAGTCAAAGAGTAAGCTTTCTAAATAAATTAATTTAATTATGTACTATTACCGAAAGAACATGAAAGAGAGCTGTAAGAAATGGTAGGTTTAATGTTTTTGAAGTTTAATATGCTCCTAAGAAATATATATATCATTTGACAGATATATGGCTCCAAATTTTTTAAGTAGTTATTTGTTTAAAGTGAAAAAACATGAATTTTAAATGATAGTAACTCAAAGCACTACCTGCAGGTAATAGAACTGTACAGTTAGATTAATGACAAAAGTAACCTATAATGGAAAATACAATTAATCATTTTTCTCTGAAACATGACTTTTTCTTTATTTCAAATGGAAAGCTTCCTAGGGTGTCTACCCATGAAAATATGAAATATCTGCACTGCAGTTAAATTACCTGGTTGCCTGATGTACAGACAATATTCCCAACACAGTCCAAGTCCTCTTTTTTTCTCTTAAACATGACAAAACTATGGTAGCATTATTTGATCAAATGTTTGATTGTTATTAAAACCATATAGTATATCTTCATGCTGACAATTTAATTTTTCCCCATCAATATATATGTATATTATATCTTAGATATATGCAATTTTTAAAGCCTGTTAGCATGCAGTCCATTAGTATACTTTGCTATAACCTTTCTTTTATTTACTTCTTTTAGGATCAATCTTGGTTTGCTTTATAAAATGTCACTCAACTTTCACAACACGTGACTCAGCGTTCAAAACAGAATTTAGACTCTACCACTTGATCATTTGATTTCAAAGCATATAGCTTTGGTCTCAAGCCACGGTGTAGACTTAAACAATAATATAGAATGATACATTAAAATCTTGTCCAGAAATAGAACTTTGAGCTGTTTGTTATAAAATACTAGACAAGAGGAATGCCATCCGTCACTGATTTGACTGCTGTAATTTCTGTCCTTGTATTAAGATAACCACACAGTTTTATCACTCTGGCTGTGTCTCCCTGGAATTGCCCTTACAAAGTTGCATGTTATGTTATACTGCAGGCCGGCGCCCTTTGTCTGTAACCACCACAGAATACAGTGAAGGTTGACTGATACCAGATTCTAACATAAAGGATAAAGCATAATTTTTAAAGAAGGCACTATTTTACAGGTACCTTTCAGAAGAAGCACACCAGTTGAAATCATTTAAAGAAGTGGAGAGCAAATGCTGACAGCGAACGTGTCTTTGTGGGGGAAGTGAGGTTCCCTGAAGAAAGTGGTAAGGCACCTTGGAAATCCGGAGCTGGGGAGGGCGGGCGACTCATGAGCAGTGTGCGACTGGTTTAGGGTGTACCGATGGGAATCACAGGGACACTGGTGGGAGAATAACCACCTGACTAGGAAGAGTGTGGAACACAAAGACCTGGTCCCTGTATGGCAGGGAGGAATGAGAAGAGCTTTCTCTGGACAAGGGAGAATATACTGTCTACTATTTTATGGGTCACTCGATTGTGGTCTTTCGGGCCAGCATGCTCTCATCTCTGTGTTGCAAGTGCCCTTTTCATTCCTGTCTGTAAAGGAGTTGAGTTTTCCCCTATTAAAGAAATAGTATATTGGGAGGATGCTTTTTCAAAGCAGAGTTATATTGTTTCAGCCACCATTTGTTCTGCTATGTTATTTTTCTTTCTTGTAAAATATTTCATATTAGTTTTTTTTTCTGCTAACATTATTTTGGCAAAATTTATTCCCTCTTTAACTCTTTAATGTGATTTCCACCCATAGCATTTTGTGGAAATTACACTAACAAATTTCAACAGTAACTCTTGAATCCTCTGATCCTAACCCTGTTTTCAATGCAGTAGACACAGGTGAAGAATGTACTTGTGAACTTTGGCTCTGTGAAATCACACTGTGCTTATTCTATTCCGACGCTTTGTTCAGTCTGGATGTGATTCATCTGTGATCTTATAATTCGGCTATTCCCAAAGGCCTGGCTGTTTCCACACTGATTTACTTTCAGCCCTTACAGAAATGCATGGTGGAACTTACCCCATCTGCATTCAAGACTTTAACTGTACACTTGTACCTTCTAACTCACTGAAGTTGTAGTTTCAAATTTCCACCAACCTATAGAATATTACACTTAAAATTATCTCTCTGTTTATTAGTAATTAAATTTCTCTATTACCTTGAGGTCATTAAGTCTAAACTGAATATACTCCATTTCCCCTCCAAAACACCTATCATTCTAAATTGTGCCATTTCTGATGAAGTCACCACTATTTTTCCAATATCCATATTTAAAAACCTTGGTATCATTTTGGCCTTGTTATCTTTTCTCTCTATCCTCCAATAGTGTCATATATTTCAGATGTATGTAAGGCCCTACATACCCTCTTTATTCTAGAATGGATCTGGAAAATATTGATGGACTAATAATAAATTATATATTTGAAATTAATATTTATTTGCTTTATTTTTATTTCTATGCCACAGCCTAATAATGGCCTTTTCACAGAGAAGCCACAATAACTTTCAGCTGCAATTTTGAGGTTCTTTTCTGATCCAACATTCCTTTGTTTCCAGACCCAGCTCACTAGATGTTGGGATCAATCCAAAATTCTTGGATCATTGTAGCCTCTCATTATACATGAAATCATGGCACTTGGGGGTGTGTGTGGCAAACAGCGGGGGTTGTTGCCAAACACATATTCCCAAGCAATTTCTTAAATGACACAGATTGATTTCTGGATTCGGGAGATGGAAGTTGCCAAGTCAACCTATGAGGCACTCCAAGTTCAATACCTGACCCAGCTAATTCATAACAGTGTTACTATTTTTAATGTAACAATGCTGGGGTGAGCAGCTTTTTAATGGTTCCTTACAGTTTTTGCAAGGCAGCAATAATGAGAGTAGAGCAGTTTCTAGATTCCAGGACATTTTTGGCAGGCAGACTTCAAAAAGGATTTCTTCTCTCTACCGCCACAGCTGCACCTCTGCTCCAACTGTGGTGCAAGTCTCATCTGAATAGTAAGAGAAGAATTTCCAAAGAGAAATCTTTGCTTTGGATGATTGGATGTGATACTTATCAAGCTGTTTGGATGTCATTTTATCAATGTCATTTTGTGTGTGTTTATTAAAGAGTTACTAACTTCACAATTTACCTTTGCTATCTTTTTTCCAAATCTTTCAAAAATTTTCTGTCTTTTAAGAGATAATGTTTTCCATAGAAGAAAATATGATAAGTCAATTTGGTCTAATTTTTCCCATGGGAAATGATGTGACTACAGCATTTAATAGCTAAAAGAAAGCAAAAGTTGTCGTAGGTAACTTGACCTATCTACTGATTTAATTTTAGCTGAATAAAACTATAAATAAAATTTGAGTTTCAATCTAAATTAGGAAAGGAAATGAATCAGACAACTAAGACAAACTTGGGTTTGAGAAAATTCAGGAAGTGAGAAACAAATCTATTTCAATTCTTATTGTTGTCTGAAACAATGTGTTCCTTCCCACTTTGGACTTGTATCGTTGTCAAAAAAAAAAAAAAAGAAAAAAAACAACAACAACAACTCCCACACACAATAGCCTTTTATATTGAAGAGTTTAAGACAAAGGCATGGTCCCTTTGAAGATTTTTCATGACTGCATGTTCACTTCTGCACATGAAATTCATTCTTGAATGAGGAGTAATGGGCAGAGAGCTGATCCCATCAGAACTAGAAGAGGCAAGAACTCAATTCCAACTTTGTCAAGGACATTTTGTGTGGATTCACGTGCGGACTCCATCCCAGATTTGCTGACCTTCATCAGAAACCATTCACTTGTGTTTGAAAAATTCTTGAGAGTGTAAACACTAATTACCAGGGCTATTATTTTCTAATTAACAAGACTTTATTTTCTTTCTAATTTTTTTCCTCAATAGAGCAATTCTGCTCACAAAATGTGTAGTCTATTTTTAATTTTTTTTAAACTACAGAGGATAATTATTTCTTCAAAACCATTTCCTCAAAACCACACACACCCCAAAATACAATTATGACATTTCTTAAAAGTCATTTTCTTGAATTTAGTACAACTTCACTCTTCTCTACAGTAGCAATTTGTTTCTTAAAATAACGATGGAGCCAGAGCAATCCTTTCATAGGAGTAAACTCAAAAATAATTTCTGTATCTTTACTAGCTGGCCTTCCTTTTGAACCTCGTGTTTTCCTAAATGGTTCCTGCAGGGCGTTATAAAAATAACCCAGGCCCTAATGAGAAAACAAGTCTCCAAAGCATCATTCAGAGATTGTCATCCCCTGAGGTGTATGTATACGTGACAGAGAGTTCCATTGTCTTATGTCATTATTCATGATCTCAAACTGTCTGTTCTAATTTCCAAGAAATGCTAAGCAAAAGGAGGGTTGCAAATTCAGGAAGAAGGTTTTCCCTTTTCAATGGAAATGAAATCGGAACTGGAAACATGGTTGATTAGATAAACATCACTTGTTTACTTGTGAATATGTATAAATTCTGCTGAGCAGCCCTTCTTACAAAAATGAAAAGGTCCAATTTGGGCAAAGGTTAATTATAAGAAATCCTCTAATGCAAGGAAAAACATTAGAAAATGTTGTTTTCTTGTTGGTTTCATGTTAAACCTGGTGCTTTTAATGTCAGCCCTGCAAAAGACAGGCATACATCTTGTGAAATAAGTATTATGTTGTTATTATTATAGACACACTTAAGTGAATGTCTAAATAAAGAAAAACAAGGTTGCATTGTATATGGGAAATGAGATTATATTTTACTTTTTTTGCTATATAAATAAATAAAATAAATAAAAAAATGCTAAATAAAGAACATTTAAGAATATCTATAACAGTATTACTACTTACAATGTCCAATGCTGCAGAATAGGGTGTTTGTGTAATTTCAGCAGATACTACTATCAGACTATTAAAAACGCTGGGGAAGAGCTGATCAGCATCTTGTTTTTGAAGAATTTTAATGGGAAAAACTATAATTTTGAAGAAATCTTAATGAGTCAAAACATACTTCAGTGATTCGTTTTTTAATTCTACATCTAAAGAATCGATCTCTCGGCATTTTTGTCATTGTGGGTTGACTTGTATGCAGGAATTAATTTTAGTTACATGTATTTCTTTGGAGGAAAGGAAGCATGATATGGTTTAGTAATTTTTATGCGAAGCTGAGTGGTATTATATTCTTACCTGCCCTCATCTGTAACTTGCCAAGTCATTAGATGGCCTCCAACATTTAGTGTATTGAAAAGAAAGACAGTATAGTAAACATATGAGCCTTCATATGTAGGTTTACATGCATCATGAAATGTACACTCTCCGGTCTTGAAGAGGTTGAGATGTATTTAAAATCACAAAGACTAGAACAATTTAGTATCTGGCATTAGAGCTCTGTCATTTTAGTAAAACTTTCACTCAGTTTCAGCACTGTCTTAAACATTTCTGGTCACCACATTCAAAGAAAGGCAAAAAAAAAAAGTCACTGCTTTGTATAATGTTGACTTAATTTTTTATCTAAACATTAAAAAAAACATAAGAAACTTTATATTTATTCCCTGAAAATTTAGTTCTTCTGTGAATGAAACAGAAAGATCTCAGGCTTCTTAAAACATGCCTGACCAGACTTCGTATGCCTGAAACCCTTCCACGATTTTGTACAATAGTCTTGACTCTGTATTCTCTCCTATGCAGCCTTGTCTGATCCCCAAAGTAGAACTTTTCTCTTGTTTTCCATTGCCCTTTGCCCTGCATTCCATTTAGCTTCCACAACGATGCACTATACTTATCTCTTTATGGGTTTGTTTTGTCCATTATACTGTGGGTTTTTAAAAAATCTTTTTTCTTTCTTTTTCAAAAAAAGTTTTATGTATTGATTTTAGAGAGTGAGAATGAGAGAGAGAGAGAGAGAGAGAGAGAAACATCGATGCTTTGTTTCACTTACTTATGCATTCATTGGCTGATTCTTTTCTGTACCTTGACCAGGGATCAAACCTGCAACCTTGTATATTGGGATGATGCTCTAACCAACTGATCTACCCTGCCAGGGCTATACTGTAGACTTTTCAAAAGATATGACCATGACTTATTTTTTCTTTGCATCTCCAGACAGAAAATGGCTAGGGTATAAAAAGCCGATTATAATTGTTTGTGGATTAACATATGAATGAAAGAATTACAAATATGATTCTCTCACCTCTAACGACATAGTTGACATCTACCTGAGAGGCTTTTACATTTTCTCTTCTGTATTATAGGATTAATATATAAGAAAAAGACTCTTCGTAATGCTATTAACAGCAATGTTTTATTAGCAAGGTTGCTTGTAATCAATTTAAATTATTAAAATCTTTTAAAATACTGTGTAAACAATGCAGACACAACCATACCCACAAGCAACTTCAAGAATAGCGTGGTGGCTGCCAGAAGCTACTCAGAGATACGTTGTTCATTCAAACTTTTAAAATCAGGGACTGCTGAAAGAGTGGTGAAAATGCAAATTACTTTGTTAATCTTAACGGTGGAAAAGCATTTCTCTCTTGATAGATGGCTGATAAAGTGGTGGCGTTGACGTTTACTGAAGACACTGTCCTCCTACCCTCATATCTACCATGAACTTGGTGACTAATGCTTCATCAGCATATGTTAAATCTAAGGATGACAATCAAATTGGGTAAAACTAATGCTAGGCAGCCACAGGAATCACTGCTGCCACCCTGCCATCCTATGTCCCTGCACCATTTACTGCCTTTGCTTACCCAATGTAAACATGTAATGGGAGTTCACAGCTACTGATCACTTTTGTGTCAGTTCACCTTTTTCTTCCACCAGTTATACTCCCTTCCTCAATGACAGTCGTACCCTGAATTACCCTCCTTATTGGTATTTTGCACACACCCAAATTATAATTCTTAAATCAGCTCATGATGAAGTCACCGTCTCCTCCCAGAGGGATTCTGGTGAGTGAGGACCCCGGAATCAGGAAAGAAATGCCTTCCGCCTTCAGCGTCTCTCCTGCTCCCTCTGACGACATTTTTTACACTCCGGCAGCTATTCAAAGGCTCCAGATTTTTTCCCCCCGAGAGCAGACAATGAATGTGAATGTGGAGCTAGAAGGCAATAAATTGGTAACTGGTACAAACGCCTTGTTGCCAGGAACAGGTGTTTATTGCAGGATCTTTCTTATTGTCATTTACTTAGCTTTTTGCTGAATGAGAATTTATAACAATACAGAGATATATGGCACGATCTACATCTGAAAAATTATGAAAAACTGGTAAGTAAGGCCGAAAGGTGGGAAGCATGTTCTTCAGTGGCATGAGGGGGCAAAGGTCACCCAGACCTTATAAAGGGCAACCATTCTAATAATAACACTGACAGTTATTATCTCAGGTAACATGATCTGCAGGTACAAAAAGGCTCTGGCCATGGTAAGCGAAGGTCCAGCTCCATTTCTCTCTGGTTCTCTTGGTTTTTTCCTCCTCCATGTGTGATCTTTACCCCGAGGAGGGTATTCCCGTGGCCACCACTGTTCCAAACCTCATTTTCCAGACATACAGTACTCAGAGGAAGAAAAGGGAATGGTCTTTTCTCATGGGTGAGAACACCTTACCTAACGAGACCCAGCTTACATATATTCATAGTTGTGGCTCATAGGTGTATTTTGTTGGTCAGACCTGACGAAGGAAACCTGGCTACCTGACTGGCATCACCCAATCAGGATTCCGCCTGCACCTTTCCTCCACACTTCAAAGCAGCCCAGCATGTGCAGATGCATGGGAGAGAAGCTCGGGAGTAAACTGTTACTGAGGAAAGGCAGCTCAAACGCTGTATCGCGCAACCCCAAATTGAAAGCTTTATTAGTGCTCCGAGAGTGACTGTTGTTCCTGACCGGCATCCATTCTCTTCTTCGACGGTAAAAATAGCCACAGGGCCGCAGGGCTAAAAATTCCCCTGCCTCCCAGACAAGCCAGTCTGGTGGCCGGGTGACTGAATTCTGGCCATTTGTGATAAAAGTAGAAGTGGCATGAGTAACTTCTGAGAAGTTTTCCTAAAGAGAGTGACCTGCCTGTCTCCTACTCTTGTCTCCCCTCTGATAGAGAATGGTGACGTGATGGACGGAGTTGCAGCAACGGTCCCAGACCAGGAGGTGCCCGCTCTGTGATTGAGATGGCAGAGCAAACGAAAGACATTTCTTGCTTCTTCATTAATGTGCAGACTCCATAATGTCCAGGCTGTGAAGAGTCTACATTTATGTGGGAAAAAATAAAATAAAATTCTGCATTGTTTAGGCCACACTATTTAGAGTTTGCTTCTTTGACTACCAAATCTAACCCTAATTATGTTAATAAGAACTCAGTTCTACTTAGAGAGAACAAATCTTTACTACCTCTTTGCAACTTACAGTTGAAGATTTTACATACACTCTACATTCACTAAACTTTTGGTCGTCTTAATTTCTTGGCAAAATGAGAAAACAACAATTCTTTTTAAAACAATTTATTTTTATTTTTTAAGGTTTTTACAGAATAATACATAGTTTTTATTGTTGTTCAGTTACAGTGGTCCTTATTTTCCCCCATTACTTTCCCCCGTCTTACCCCCCGCCCCACCACCCCTCTGGTCATTGTCAGTTTGTTCTTTATTTCCATGTCTCTGGTTCTATTTTGCTCCTTTGTTTTGTTGATTAGGTTCCACTTATAGGTGAGATCATATGGTATTTGTCTTTCAGTGTCTGGTTGATTTACTTAGCATAATGCTCTCCAGTTCCATCCCTGCTATCTCAAAGGGTAGTAGTTCCTTCTTTCTCTTTCTGCTGCATAGTACTCCATGGTGTAAATGAACCACAGTGTTCTGATCCACCCATTTACTGATGGGCACTTAGGTTGTTTCTTGTACTTGGTTATTGTAAATAATGCTGCCGTGAACATTGGAGTGTGTGGGTTCTTTTGAATTGGTAATTTAGGAATAATCCCAGCAGTTGAATTGCCAGATCAAAAGGTAGTTCCATTTTTAGACCAATTCTTATGAGAAAGTAGTGTTATCTTGAATAATACTTGTTCTAGGAATCTGTGACGCAGTGTCAAATATTTCAAATTTTCACTCTATGAGATTATATTTGAAAGTTGGGAGAAATATCTACTGTTTCTTACAAATGAAAATCCTCTAATCTCAATGCAGTTAAGTAGTACATTGCACAAGTAATCTTTTTCTTGTTAATTTTATTCTTAGTGTATCTTTTCTTGAACAGGTTCAATGTTGATTTCGGTCCTGGTTGCAACATAGTTTACTTATTAATTAGACTGAGCCTGATTAGACTAAAATTAATTTAAAAGTGAATTGATATTTGCTTTTAAATTGATTTTAGTAAATTCTTTAATAATAGTTTAATAGCTATTGATTTTCATCTATAAGCAATAATATAAACTTAGCTCATTTGTATCCCTTCAAAATTTTCAAGGCTGACTTAGAAGCAGATTTCAGTTATTCTTATAATTCCTATAAGCATCCTTATAGAATAGAATTCTGGTTATGTGATCATGTACTTTAATATTTTCGTGGGGAATAATTGCTCAGTACTTAGTGTTATTGTCTAGATTTAATAACATGGAAAACATTTCTTCTTTTAAAGTATTTAATAAAATTCTCTGATGTAAATCAGTATGTCCTGTCACTGTTAGAGTTTTCAAGAAATAAGAAAAACATGTCACAATTTTCAAATGTCAACCCAATTGTGTAAATGTTATTAAATAATCATAAATCACCTGACCAAATAAGTAGGGGTACAGTGAGGCTAGCCAGACTTATCCAGTAAAAGCACATTGTGTCAGGGAGCCCTAAGTACGGACCTCTTAATCAATTTAACCATTCTGATTAGTCATTGTGACCTTGCCAGTTTCTTCATATTTTTAGATTAAAATGCTTTAGATTAACATAAAAACAGGAAGTGAATGATCATTTATTAAATAAATTATACCAGGTATTTTTTTATGTGGAATTTCCAGAACATAATGTTTCTGTCCTGATCATAACCCAGTGGAATAGGTACCCTGCATCCCCATTTGTATACGTAAGAAAACCTGCTCACACATTTACAATAATTACCAAAGTCCACAGAGACAAAGCAGTAAACTTGGGATCCCAAATCTTTTTATTTCTGAACAAAGAATCAGTTGTTGGCTTTTGGGTTCTACTTGCTCTTTGTCACTCTTCCACATGCCTTGGGAAACTTGCATTTATAAAAGTAAATCAGTGGCTCCCTTTTTCTTTGGCACTGGGTCAGCTAGTTAGAGTTAGGAGGAGGTGATTAGGGACACTGATCTCAAGTCATAATAATTTATCATGAGTAATCCTGTGGAGGACAGGAAAAATGGTAAGGCTATTAGAAGACTGTATAGGAAAGGAAAGAAAAAGGGTGTATTTATCCTTGGGTTGAGACTGATGAGGGATAGGCACTGTTACATCAAAAGTTCTCAGGAAGTTGCTGCATTTAACAAGCTGGTAAATAATGGTATACTCATATTATTCATGAAAGAATAGTGTGACTAAAAAACAAATAAACTAGGTCTCACAGAGCCTTTCCTATAGAAGATGTAAGATAGACTTTCCTAAGCACTAGTAAATATGATTGCAAGTTATGATAAATGTTTTGAAGAAAAGCTATGAATGAAATGAGCAATTAAAACATTGATTTGATTTAGAAGGAGGTGTCAAAGATAACCAGTCCTTAGTAAACTGCATTTATTCTAAGGCCACTAGAATGAGTATTATTGGTTACCTGAAAGTGGGAGGGACAATATTCAAAAGAGAGTCAAAAAACAACAGAGGTGAAGGGAACGACTGTAGTAGGTGTAGGAATTAATGGTATAAATAGAAAAGAGATCATGGAGATGTATTTTGGTGGGTGAGTGTAAGGAAAATAGCTCAGTTTTGTACAACAAAATTTAGGTATACAGGCCAAGAGTTTCAAAAGTGAGGGAGTATCTATGTACAGATTACAAAGAATAATTATGTTAAACAACAGATCCAAAAACCAGTATGTATATTCTAAATTTTTTTGCAAAATCTTTGACAAAACAGTTGTAAAGCTTTTGAGAAGCTTACTGTTTATTTCTCTAACATTCCCAGAATAAAGGCTTTAGCGGAATCCTGCCGAGACTCGAACATTTTGTCCTTTCGCTGTGGGCAGCAGAAACAATGCTGCTAAGTCTCCATTCCAGCTTTCAGGATAAGCTGTCACACCCAACAGATCAGATGTATTAGCCTGCTTGATCCTGCCCTCCTTTCCAAAGCTAAGCCTGCCCAGTGTTCTCTGGGGAGTTATTCTGGGTTCAGGAGTGTTTGGCACCTCTCTGTGTAGTAGCAAACTACTAAGTTTGCGGAAATAAACGATCACTTGGGTGGCCCCTTCTGCATGTTCAAACTGGAGCTAATATCACCAGAATTCTTTGAAGTCCTGACTTTACTAACATAAACAAACAAGGGAAGATATCAATAAAATATAACTTAATTTAAAAATCACAAAAGAAAGTTAATCTGTTTTAAGTGAATATGCAATGAAAATAAACACATGAAGATAAGTGAGCAAAGTCATTTAAATTCATGTTTCTGTTGTTATCAAATACAGCAAACACATACATACACATGTACTCACAGGCACACTCATTGCACGTGTGCACGTAGACACAAGATAGTGTTGTTAGATCAGACTTGAAGCAGCCTTAGGCGTAGCCCCATCGAGCAGAGGAGAACTGGTAGAGCAGAGGAGGGAAAAGTTTAGAATTAGACTGGCTCATGAATTGAGTCAGGATCTAAGGAACCAGAGCTAATGGAGGTTATTAGTTTGAAGTTTAATACAATTAAATGCTCTGGGTAACTGACTTTAGGAGACATGAGGAGGATTCAATTTAAAGAAAGGCTATTCAACCCCAGCTGGTGTGGCTCAGTGGATTGGAGGGCTGGCCTGCAAACCGAAAGGTCGCTGGTTCTGTTCCCAGTCAGGACACAGGTCTGGGCTGTGGGCTGGGTCTCCATTTGTGGGCATATGAGAGGCAGCCAATTGATATTTCCCTCTCTTCCCATCGCTCTAAAAATAGATAAATAAAATCTTTAAAAAAATATAGGTTATTGAAACAGACAGTGACTGCTGTAAGTAAAGTTAGGTTTTCACACATGCAGACCAAATCAGAGAAGATTATCATAAGGTAGCAGAGTGTCAGCCACCAAACATGAGCACAGGATTAGGAATTTGGCACTAGGAGGAGAGAGGAAGAATAAGATGTTTCGACCCAACCTCACGGTATACGACAAAAGGCCAGCAAACAAAAGTGAGGTGTGAGGTGCAGATCCCATCTCTGGAAACCAGTACACGTATCAGAATACAGCAAAGGTCGGTGTGACAGCATCACCAATGGTGAAGTGGAAGTTTAAGGTCTTCATTTTACCCCGGAAAGGCTGTAGCTTTCTTCATAGGGATAGAGTTACGGAAAAATGAAACGACCAGACACCGAGGGGTTTAGGAGGATGATCTTTATTTACGTGCACAGGCCCAGAGGAGACAGACTCCAAATTCTGAGCCCAGAACAATAGCCCCACAATCCTTTTATGTTGGGCCAAATGGACAGGGTCTTGGGAGGTGTGGTATAGATTTGGCACGAAGGGGCTTACAGCGGTGGGAGAGAAGCATCTACAGCATTAGTCGGGGCAAATAGCATTTCATCTTTGGTATCAGCCTTGATCCCCTCCACAATAGAAGAGAACCAAGGCTATAAATGAGAGTCCAGCTCTGTAACCATGAATAAAGGAGTCTGTGGAGACTGGGTGCCATCCTGACCCTGACTGGTAGCTTATATTAGAGTGACCAGAAAGTGAAATATAAGAATATGATCACTTTACTTACTAACCAGTTTTTATAAATAGGTATAGAGTAATGAATATACATATAGATACACAAGTATATTCTTTTATATCTTAAGCTACTTGATTACATGTAAAGCATTTATCACAGTCTCTCAAATATTCATTATTATTATCATGCAACTAATATTCAAAATGTCTCTCACAGTAATTTTCAGTGGTTGTGAGTAATGTCCTCCTTGGCTCCACCCCTGATGCCGAGATTCCATTTAAATTGGCACATGATTAGCAATTAGTGTCTCAGCCAAGATTGCTGGGTAGTGAGAGTTTTTAAGTGGTGTGTGAATGTGAACACTGAGTGGGTCAATAACAAAACAAAACAAAACAAACAAACCCCCAAACAAACAAACAAAAACCCTCCAAAAAACTCCAAAACTCCAAAACAACAACAAAATTATGATTCTCGCCTAGATTTAAGTTCTAAATAGTTTTTGATTATGTTTTTAGATAGTCAAATTTTAAGAAAAATGAATCACTTGTATTTCTAGCTTCATTGTTATAGTAGAGAATATGAGTTTATTAAACCCCTCATAGATATCTTTTCTGTTGTGTGAGTCATGTGACTTAGCAGTGACCTATCAGTGTCCAAGGAATGGCTAGAAATGAAGCCTGATGTGTACAAGCCCATACGTTATTTCCAAGCAATTCCTTGCTTGCATTTGTGTCCACCAATTATATGGCATGAATGCAAGGATATAGGGCAGAAGACGAAAGGAGCCTAAAACCTTAAATTTCCACTTGGAGGGGACTCCCAGAAGAGTTTTCCAATCTCAAGGATTAGCTCTGTGCTGAACTATTGTGTGAGCAAGAAGTAAACTTTCGTGTTGTTAAGCTATCAAAGTATTGAGGTTGCTCTGCCTAGTTTTGCTTCTAAAAGCCTTATATTTTATGTTCATCTACACTTAAATAGGCAAAGAATTTTAAATGTTCTTTTAAAATGTCTGATAACATTAGGGGATGTAAAAGCAGGAAAGTCTTACAGTGTTTTAGCAGCCTATATTTAATGCCTTAAAACTGAAAAAATTGAGAGGTTTTTCTTTCTTTCTTTCTCTCTCTCTTCTTTCTTTCTTTCTTTCTTTCTTTTTTTGTGCGTGTAAAGAACACCAGGAAAATATTACAAGAGCAATTGAACCTAAAATCTTTATTACATCTAAATTCTCGGTGAATATACTGTCTATAAATTATTTTAATGAGAACGATTCATCACTTTGTACTTGAAGAGGCTTTCAAGTCAACATTTATACCAAATAAACTAGTTATAAATTCTGAGTGACCAAGTATGCAATATTTTAAAGATACAATTAAAAAAAAATTACAGCATGCAAAATTTTGTTATTGAATACAAATGTCAAAAGAAAAGTGATAGACGGAGGAAAAATTTGTAACATGTGAAAGACAAATGATGAATATCACCAGTAGAGACTTTCTATAAATGGTTAAGAGACACAAACGATGAATAGAAAAATAGGTCAAGGGTGTCCACCCCACACAGCGAAAGGAAGGGAAAGACCTCCAATGTGTGGAGCTGTAAAATTTCAAAAGTAGTCTAAGAACTAAGTGGATTTTGTGATATCATTTCTACCTTTAAAAACACTTTAATGCTTTTTTCCTCAATGCCAGAATGCTACCCTTTAAACAATGGTAGCAACATTTAATGATTTATGATGATAAAACTGTACTGGCAAAAATGGAAACATGGCAATCTGCCGAATGCTCGTCAGCAAGGTGGGACTGAGGAAACTGTGGTGCATCTTGATTACGTGATACCGTGTAGCTTAACTAACCACAGCAGTGAGCTGTCAATACACAATGCGGAGGCATGGTCATGGTTTACGTTAATAAGTAAACAAAAACAAACATGCAGAGAAAAGTGCATAATATAATCCTATTTTTCTAAAACCTAACATGAAACAAACATTGAAAAAACTTACAGGTGCATGCATGTATGCACACTTGTTCATCCCATGGTCCTTCAGAACCTCATATGTTCCAAGCAGTATTGGAATATATCAATGAAACATAAAAGGGAAAAGCCTAAATGTGAAAATCTTACATTCTAATAGGGAGAGACAGACAATTACAATAAAAATAGTGAGAGTAGAATGCAATTAGAAAGTGACGAGTACTATGGTTTAAAGAAAATAGAGCAACACAAAGGGGATGTGGAGTTAGAGGAGGGGTTAGTTGTGATTTTGAAGTCAGTCATGAGGACACATTTCAGATTACAGTCCCTTGTAGGGAGTGAGGCCTAGCAGATTTTAAGACAAGTGAACCAGGTAATGCAAAGCATGATCAATAAAGATATGAAAACCTGCAATCCTCACAGACTACTTAAGATTAAGATCGTGAGTCCTCTCTTAGTAATGGTACCTGCCATGAAGGTACCTGCCAAACTGCTTGCTCCAAAGCCCATAAGATAACTTAAGACTCTCCGAGCAACAGCAAATAAAATTGTTAGCAACAGTAACAAGAATCTGGAAATTATTCTTTTGGAAATATGGGTAAAAGAAAAAAAACTAGAACCACTAAAATATTACAGAATTTTAAAAGTGCTATAAAACAGTAAGAGGAATGATGCAATTTCATTCCAAAGATTTTTACAGAAAATACAGTATAACTTTAGAAAGTGGCTGTTGTCCATTTTTATTTTAAAAGAAGAACACATTAATGTTGTTGAATATGAACAAATTAAAAAGTCAGTGGAACAAAATGGAAGTAATATTATAGCAAAGTAAATGAGATAAAATGTCACAAGTTTTAAGTGGAGAAAAATCCAATTTAAAGTTATTTAACTCTTAAGAAAATATTGTCTCACTTCACTTGGAAGTTCAGTCAGGTCAGGCTTCAGGCAGGGTTTGATCAGAGTTCTTGTGTGCTTTCCCAGTTTCTCTCCCAGTATTTCTCTCCTTGTTGGGTTGAGTTTGGTCTGGGCTTAGCTTCTCTCAAGAGTTTCAGTAGTTGCATAATTAAACCCCATAAACCTTAAACTCTGTCCAAAAGGAGGATTTCCGTTCTCACAACTTGGCTTGAGTCTTGGAGGAAGCAGCCAGATTGAGTCTCCAACCTTGAACTAGTTAACCCAAGGGGCGTAACATTTTATGGCTTATCTTGGATCACTCAGGTTCCATCCCTAGAGCTGAGAGAAACCTCATGACTCTTACACCATGAGGCACTGGGAGAGTGGAGGCTGGGAAGTCAACCAACCATGTCCCATAAAGCCACCATCAGAAGCAGTGAACAGCAAAAGCAACATTGTGGAAAACACAGATTAAAAAGAAGAAAACTCCTCTAGAGAGCAGAAGAAATTAATTGGACATGAGAGAGAATTTGATACACAGGAAAAGAAATAATAAAAGGACAATCTGCAAGTAAGAAAACAGAATATGCAGATAGAAATGATAGTCGCTACTATAATGCAAAGATACTCTCCACACTTAGGGAACTTAGATTTGAGACAGTAACTGGCATGCTACAGAGTGCAATGAAAAAAATAAAACTCGATTAGAAAGAAGTTCTCATATATCTCAAGAAGAAGAAATTGTTCCCAAATGTGTTGAAATTAGGCCCTATGCTATATCTTTTCCATACCTGACCTTACTTACTTTCAATCTTCACTATTATAAAACTGTGAGATAAGCGCCACCATCTCCACTTGGTGCTTGAGAAAACTGAAGCTGTAGGATTTAAACAGCACAACTGAGTTGCCAAACTTCCATTTGGACTGAGGCCCAATCAAAAACAAAATCGGCATCTTCAATTGTCCCATTTAAGAAAGTGAAGTGAAAGAATGACTTGCCAGAAGTTTGAATAAAAAGTAGAACTCTGTTACAACACTGTTGCTGTTGATTTGAACTTGCAATGACCATGGAAACTAAATACTCATTATACAGATAAGGGAATAGGAACACTGTCCTCTCCTCTCCCCACTGAGTGACTTTCCACTAACATGAGCCAAAACTTGTTTCTAAGTAGCCCACACTCGGCAAATGAACAACCTCCTAAAGGGAAAGAATCCCCCCTCTGTGTTCTCTGTAATAGATGCACTGAACAGACAGGTAAATATTCATAGGCTGCTCTAAAACTAATAAAAAGATATATTCAGTACTATTAAAACAAGTTAAAACATGGCAGTGGAAAGATATTTTAGCAAACTTAATTCTAAGTGTTTTCAACTGCCAAACCACTTGTTTCCTTTAATTTGGGCTTTCCCTTGTTAATGCACAACATTCTTAGTGGATGGAAAGTCTTCAAAGAAAAACCAAGAGAAAAAAAACAAAACAAAACATTTCTTTTTTTTTTAATGCCAAAGAGTATGGGAAATATAGAATAATTTAAGCAAACAAATGAATATGCTTTGGCACCAAAGAGATGAGATACTGTATTCTTTCTTTTTCTCAAATTCACCCATACAATCCATTGGCTTGGGGAAGAAAGTCTTCGCAAAGGATGCAAAACAGAGTTTGCTTGTTGTGGTGCATTACCTACTGCTAGTGTAATGGGGTACGAAGGGATGGGAGTCCCTGAAAATATTCCCCACAGCCCATGGATAGGGGTAGGGGAAGGGGATGATACCAGTGGTTAAGATACTTTTCATAACAATGGTGAGTTGATAGCAAGTTCATAGCTGTGCCACAGCCCCGGGCAAAAGACCTAAGCCTGCGTGACTTTCAGACCGTATCATGACTCATGACTTAGCCGAGGGAGGTCGTGAATGCCCTCCCCAGAGGCCCCAGTGTCATGGGAACTCTTGCCCTGACTAAAATGGCAAAAGAAAGTAAATGGGCCAGAGGAACTGGCAGAAGTAGCCCATTGTAGGAGGAACCAGATATGAGGTCATGTAGGAAGTCCTGGGTGAGCATTTAAAATAGGGGCAGGCAGAGAGAAGAAGGCTGGTCTGCCATGGTATAGTAAGTAAGCAACAAGCAGACATGCCCATCTTCAGTGAAGAGGGCAGGCATGTGAGAGAGAGTCAGCCATTCTGCTTGTAGTGAGGGGGCAGCTACGTCTGCTCCTCTGAGCAGACAGCCATGAGGAAGGAACCATGAAGTAAGGGGGTTTGGCCATGAGGTCCGAGAGAGAAAAAAATGAAAGCTGATGGAGCTGGGAATTGCAGGAACAAGCACAGATTTGTGGGAGATGCCCGGAATGCTGAACTGTGACCGGGGAATGCTAACTTCTACTTGTCCGAAGGACATACGGAGAGGCCACTCTCTTGGGACGTGTGCCTTCCTGAACTTCACAATGATCTAGTACAACATGGCGCATGTTTTTCTGGACTACTATAGGGAGTCTGAGGACAACATACCTGATATTCTGAAGGAGAGAGGTGCTGTGAGAGGATGGCGATTCTGAAACCCATGAATGTGCCTTCCAGAGGGGATGGAAAACTGTTTGCATAGGCAGCTTAGGAATAGATAAGGATGTGGGGAACTTCTAGGCATGCTTTTGGTTTAAAGCCTGGTGGGGAGCAAAAAAAGTGCTGGGTCTCATGGGAGAACAGGGGTCTGAGCAGGAGTGCTCCCAGCAACCTCAGGTTGGAATCCTGTAAATAAAAACTTGTTTCCCTCAACACTAATTGTCGAGTCAGGCATCAAGGCATCACGTGTATGAGCCCCGGTTTGCTCGGTTACACTAACACTGACCTTAAATGAGATCTTCTTCCTGAGTTACCAGATTATGATTAAGAAAACTTTTATTATACACAGGCCATTCATGAAAACAAAGAACAAACAATCAAACAAAAACTTTTTTCAAAATCAATCACATTGTGGGTTGAACTGTTTCCCCCACCAATTCATAGGTTGAAGTCCTAATCCCTATGTTTCACAGTGTGACTTTATTTAAAAATAGACTCATTTCAGATATAATTAGCTCAGTAATGACGGAGTCACACTGTTATAGGGTGGGCCTCTAATCCATTGTGACTTGCGTTCTATCAGTCTCTATCACTGGAGACAAACACACAGGGAAAACACTATGTGAAGATGAAGGCAGAGATTAGAGTGGTAAATCATAATCAAAAGAATGAGAAAGATTGTCAGCAAATCTTCAGAAGCCGGGAGAGAGGCATAGAATGCGTTCTCCCTTAGAGCCCTTCAGTGAGAAAGAACCTCCTCTGATATTTTCAACTTAGGCTTCTGACCTCCAGAGCTGTGAGACAGTAAATTTCTATTGTCTCAGCCCCCCAATCTATGGCACTTGTTATGGCAGTCCTAGCAAACAAAACCAGCATGGAATATACTATTACTTAGGGAGAGGTTATAGGAAGATAATTAATATATGTAAACAACGGACCACCATACAGGTGCAAACAACATATTTACTCCTTGAGTGGGAAAAAGAGGGGTAACATGAAGAGAAGAAAAACCGAGAAGCCAGCATTTGTGCATTCTGGACACAGGTTGGCTTGCTATCCCCATTCCATCTTCCTTCTGTTCAAAGAGGCTAGAAAGGTTAAAACCTGCATTCAAGAATTCTGTGAAGCTTTGGTACTGAGAGTGAATGAGCGTTATCTAAGTAGAAGCTCTCAAGCAAGAACAGAAGGCAGATGTGAGGCAGAGGCAATCTTCCTGCAACTCAACTCTGTTGGTGCTTAGGGAGGTCTCGGAGGTAACCAGGTTCATTCTTTAGCAAGCCTGGGTGTCAAGAAAAAGGGGTTTGTTGGCATGTCTCCCTTACTTTAAGAGTGAGGCTTCTGAAATCAATTTTTTCAAATTCCTGATAATAAAACTAGCATCACTTCCATGGTGACCACAAATGAGTAGCTCTCCTTTTTAATCAGTTTTAGAACTTGCTCCTGTAACTCTTTCAGTTACTATACTTTACAGCTGATATCTGCATTATGTCTTTTTACCCTTAAATATATTTAATAGGTTTATGTTTTCTAAACTGAACTCTTGCTAGAAATATATCAGGTTACTGTTAAAAGATTGAGAAATATATTATCCAGACTTTATTTAACAAACTTCTAAGTGAGATGAAAGGGTGATACAAGCTAGAAAGTTTCTGACTGTGGACCACTGTGTCTGTGACATGGAAATCATGGACAAAACTTTGAAGAAGATGATGTTGGGAAGCAGGAAACAAGAATTATTTTTTAGAGACTTTTTAAAATAGTTTTTTAAAAGCTACTCATGTATCAACTCAGCTCATTTTCCAGAAAATTATCAAGACTTAAAAGGTAGAGGGATTTCACAGTCTTCTTGTGCATGAAATAAAGTATGATGAGGAGGAGAAGAAGAGAAACAATAGTGTTTTGCTGCCATGTTTGTGTTTTTTTTAAGGAAAAGTAATTAAGAAGGACCACTTATAGCATCAGTTCCAATTTAGTTCTGGCTCTCATTAAATCTACATAACCCTCTCTTCTTATAGTCAACTCAGTACACTGTTGGTATTAAAAAATAATGATTCTTTTATGTCAATACCATTTAACAAACCAGAAGATCCTACCACTGATAGTTGACCAAAATGCTCATCTTGTTGAAATCCTTTATTTAGGAACAGAAGGACAGAGACTCTAAGAACCTTGGCCAGGGCCAGAGATCTATTCAGATGTCAAGATCAAACTAGAATCTTTATTCCATTCTATTAGTTCTATTATTCACATTGTCTCCCATGGTCAGTGGGCTCTGTTTCGTTAATCAGAAAAATCCTTTCACAAATGAGCCTAGGCAATTAGGTGCTTAGCCTGCTACTCGGAGGCACAGTTACCTTTCAAACATTTGGAAATCAGTGAGTAAATTTGAGGCTAGGAAAAGAAACTACCACAGAAAGTGCTTGGGAATGAGAACAAACTGCAGGTGCCCTTGTGCTGCACAAGCCCCCAGGTGACGGGCTTGCCTCCCTTCCAAACTCCAGGAGCCGGGCTCGTGTTATCCCGCGAGCATATTAGTGAATTACTCTTACCTGCAGCTGAGCACCTGAGCTCCTCCACGGGGCAAAACCAATAATTTTATTGCTGCACTTCTTCCTTACCGTGTCTAAATAACACTTTCCTGAGGCTCATTTTCTGTCCCAGTACTGGCTGTTTTCCAAGGTCACTGGGCTTGAGAATTCCAGTTCTCTTCATGGAAAACACCACTTTTTACATACAGAGGTTGACCCTGTCTTAGTATTTCATGAATGCAATTCATCAGAGCACATGAATCCTGTATGTCATTACATTTGCTCATGTCAGAGTTATTCCATATAAAAATAACTCCACATATGGGCCTTTAATTGCGGACTCTACAGGAGATGTCAGCAGTCCTAGTTGGGTTGTCCTTATGGTCTCTCAGCAAACATGGCACCCACACAGCAAATTTACTTTCAATGTCTAGAGCAAATGGTAGAACAAGACCACACACACAATGCATTTGCCAAGAAACAGTAAATATAATTAGGAAAAGTACAGTCTAAACACATATTTATAAAAGAAACATTTCTAAGTAGAATTCTAATCTATAGACATTATGAATGAAGAGTCTTTTATTTTATTTGGTAGCACAGTTTAGTTTCTCGGAGCCAGGATGTCTGGAGAGTCAACATCCCAGAATGGGAACTTTGCTTAAACATTGCATAATCGAAAGCCCATTAAACAACTATCTGCAAACAATAAACTTTCCTGCTCTGAAGGTAAATTCAAGTCTTACACTCAGAAACCACAAACCTAGCTACTTGATAGCTTTCAAGTGTTAATTTCACTGCTTTCTAATCATCAAAGTTGAAAACAAAACAAAACAACCTTGGTGTCCAGAGTTAGCTATTGCATATAGAAACTTCGAACTTTTGGAGAAGGCAAGCCATTTTAAAAGAAAAAATCAGGTCAAAGTGAGAAGGATCAGTCACAAGACTGAGACAGCAAAAATAAAATGCATTGATCTGGCAACAATTAAGCCATCCTAGTTTTATAGTTGTAGCTCAGATTTTATATAGACCCTGTGCTTTGCATAATCAGCAATTTCAGTTGTTCTTATCAACTTATTTAGGATTATGTTTTTGCATTAGTCTGCTAGGGCTTCTATAACAAAATACCATGGGCTGAGTGTCTCGAACAACAGAAATTTGTTTTTTCACAATGCGGGAATCTGAAAGTCTGAGATCAGGATGTTAGCAGAGTTGATTCCTTCTTCTTCTTCTTTTTATTTTTGTAATTGTTCTTTAAAGCAGTTTATTAGTGAAAAATTGGAAACAACCCAAAAATCAACAGTAGGTTAATAAAATGAGGCATGTATGATGGAATACCATGTAGCCATTAAAGAAAATGTAGTAATTCATTTGACATGGCAGGATAGTCATAGTATTGTCAAGGGAGAAAAGTTACAAAACAACATGTACAAGTTGATCCCACTTAAAAAACCTATAAAAATGCATAAGAGAGCCCAGAAGACTATAAACCTAAATAACAGTTCTCGTTTGATTGTGGTAGTATAGGTGATTTTTATTTTTGAAATTTCATTTTCATTGTTTTCTTTTTACCAACACGCCTGACTTGTATTATTTAAAAAAGTGTGAACGATGCTTAAAAAGTCTCCTTTGAAGTGGGAATGAGAGTGGAGCTTGGCAACTTGAGGCACAGGGATGTACGCATTAGTCTGATGGCACTTCGATGGTTTTCCGGGGTGCACTGGTACCAGATTGTCACTGTGCTGACTGGAAACGTGGGTGGTAGAAGAGCTTACCTTTCTTCAGACTAGGAAATCCAGTCCTAGGGTCTCCCGACAGCAGCCATTCCTGCTAAGGCCCCTCTCACTGAGTTCAGATGGCAGCCTTCTGACTCTGTCTTCACAGGGTCTTTCCTTGGGCATAGGTACCTGTGTCCTAGTCCCTTCTCTATAGGGACGCTTAGTCACCTTGGACTAAGAGCCCCTCCCAATCACATTGTTTTAACGTAATTGCTTCTTTAAATATTATACCCAATACAGTCACGCTAGGAGCACTGGGTGTTACTGTGGGGGACATAATTCAACCCATAGCATGTTTTTTGTCCCAGTTTTCCTTTTATCTTGCTAATTTCCCTGGAAATGTCTGCCTTGTCTCTGGCCAAATGAACGTAGATATTGACATTAATGATGTGGTGTGTCTTCTCTCAGTTTATGCAATATAAAGTTTAAAAACTCCATGTATTATTCTATAACCTTTATCATCCTGTGGTCTTTTCTTTCAAAAATAAATTATGAGAATATTAAATGTCAAAAAATATTGCTTAGAAAGTTGGAGTACAATGGATATACACAGCTCACTGCATGAAATAAATGCACAGAATCTTTTAATTACTCTTAACTCTGACCATCTAGGATGGACATAATATTTTCTGCTATTACAATAAATAACAATGTATATTTAATTATCCTATAACATAAATTCCTAGAGAGGCAAATTACTGTTTCTAAGCATGCGAATATATTTAAGGCATTTAATATATTTCTCCAAATTGCTTTTCAGAAAGAAGTGATTACACAGATCACACCATCTTAAATTCCCAGTAACAAAAATCAAATAACTAATTTTTTCAAAATGATATGCAAAAGTGAGTAGTTATTATTGTTCATTTCATTTCTTTATTTAGGTTGATAATACTTTGGCATGTTATTTAGTTTTTCATTTATATATATTCTTTGTCAATTTTTCTATTGACATATTTGTGTTTAATCATAAAGGTCAATTTGCAAATGCATTATAGTGGATTGTCCGCATATCTATTTCACTAATGAAAATTTGCCAACTTGAGTTATCCATATTTTATTTTACGGAAAACTGCACCATAGAAAGTTTAAGACACATTCTATAACACAGAAGAATTGCCTAAGTGTGCAGAGTCCACCTTCTTTTAAAATTATCTGGGTGCATAAGAACACAAAGTTCAGGACAGTTCAATCAAGTCTGTACCCTGATTGCTTTATATATATTTAGTGGAAAATAAACATCATTCGATCATTTAAATTTTCTTCTTTCTAACTTGATGTCAGGGAAGTCTACATTTTCCCCCCCAGGGAGATAGGGGAATGGAGTTGCTTACATTATCATCCTCTTAAATGGTGGTAGTTGTGCGTATCACTCCTGCAGGAAAGGCTCTCAGTGAGTTACCGATGGTTCTATAGTATCAGGGCAAGGTAAAAACACCAAATAATGATTAGCCAGAGGAACTAAGAATATGTATGCTGAAGGCGAAAAAAGAATGTGTTTTACGAGATGGAGGCTAAAAGAAATGCATAAAACTGTTGGTAGAGACAATGCAGTTATGGAGAGGAGTGGCCATCACTAATATGGGAAGAGTTGTCATTTAGAAGAAGGACCGAGTTCAGGCTAACTGACCGCACAACGGCTGACAATGGTGTTATGAGCAATCAGTCAGAATTAAAGGAGGGCTGAAATTCGTTTCATATAAGATGATCCTTCTGAAAAATCAGAGCTTTAAAGGTAACCACGTATAAAGACTTCCTGGAGATGTAAGGAAGCTCCCATCACTGGAGGAATTTGACTGTGGCTACATCATAGTTTTTTCCGAGGGAAGAGACAATTATGGTCCCTAACATTGGCAAAAGCAGGATAAACGGGGAAGGTCTCCTACGGTTCCTGATTCTGACCCATCCTCAGATTTTTGGCTGTGTTTCACTATGTTTTCATGGAAAATAACAGGAAATATATTTATTGCAACATATTAAATTATGGAAATTGTGCCAAAGAAAAATTTATAATATTATTAGATGCATGCCTCTTTTTGTAACTACTGTAATCTTAGAAACATGTTTTTATTAAATCTGAGGATTTGATTGAACCGGAGATAAAGCAATTACTATGCAAAACGCAAAGGAAGCACTTAATACTGGCTCTTGTAAAATAAATTGTTTGAAGCATGTGTTTAATGGTGACATTTTACTACAAATCTTATATATAAGTAGGGTGAAAAAAAAGGGAATATTATTGACTCTCTTTGTGGCTTCAAGAAAAGTAATTGTTAAAATAATAATGTGTTATAAATATTAAATTATTTCATTTTGCTTTCTTTAACCCTATGTTACCTTAAGCTTTCCACATATGAAATCAAGCCATGAGTCCTAAATACTCCAGGATAGCAAAGGGCAAGAAATGGCCCCTTTTGACAAATACCTGAAAACATCAGATTTAAAAATTCAGGCATAGTAGATAGAAGACTTTTCCTAAATTCCTTTGAAATATCAAGGACCACGTCTGGAAGATACCGTTCATGTGTGTACAGGTATAAGATGCTACTTCCATTTAATTTTGATGAACTTATTGTAGTTCTACTTAAAATTCCATTTTTAAAAGTGCGTGATTCAATAAACAGCATGTGCTGGTGAGGTTGTGTAGGGAAGGGAGCCCTCATGCGCCGTTGGAGGGGATGCGGGTCGGTGAAGCTACCACTGTGTAAAATTTTTTGAGGAGTTTCCTCAAAAAATCAAAATTGAAACTTCCTTATGACCCTGCAGTTCCACTTCTGGGAATATATCCGAAGAAACCTGAAACACTAATTCGGAAGAATATGTGCACCCCTATGTTTATTGCAGTGTTACTTCTAATAGCCAAGATTTGGAAGCAGCCCAAGGACCCATCAGTAGATGAGTGTATTGAAAAGCTGTGGTACATTTACAGAATGGAATGCAACCTGGCCATAAAAAGAAAGAAATCTTAACTTTTGCCACAACATGGATGGGCCTGGAGAATATTATGCTAAATGAAATAAACCAGTCAGAGAGAGACAAGGACCATATGATTTTACTTATATATGAAATTTAATGAACAAAAGAAATTAACAAAGTAAAGACAGACTCATGGTTATAGAGAACAGAGTGACAGCTGTCAGAAGGGAGGGGGTTGGAAACTGGGTGAGAAGGGTGAAGGGATTAAGCCAAAAAAAAAAAAAAATTCCTGAACACAGACAACAGTATAGTAATTGCCAGAGGGAAGGGGCAGTGAGGATAGTTGGTGATGGAGGGAGGCTTGACTTGGGGTAAACACAAAATACAATATACAGATGACATATTGTAGAATTGTATACCCGAAACCTATATAATTTTATTAACCATTGCTACCCCCAATAAATTCAATAAAAATAAATTAAAATAAAAAATATATAATCTTTTTTGTTTTATTAATAACTTTCATTTTTGAGGATCTTCATTCTTTCCTATAGATCTGTATTTTCTTTAGGTATCATTTCACTTCAGTCTGAAGAATTCCTTTCAGTATTTCTTATAGTACAGGGCTTAAGAAATGTAACTTCTTACTTTTTGTTTACCTAGAAATATATTTATTGGGCTGTGCAAATTATTCTGACTAAATGTAGAAAATCTGAGTTGAAAATTTTGTTTTTGTTTTCATTAATTTAAAAAATATTTTAAATTTTGTCTTCTTACCTTCATTGTTTCTATCTGAAGTGAGCTATTATTCATACTTTTGTTCTTTTGTAAATGCTGTGTTTTTTTCCTCTGGCTGTTCAATATTTTTTAATCTTTGGTTTTTATTACTTTGACTATGATGCATCTAGGTATAGTCTTCACTGTTCTGTCCTGCTTGGAATTTATTAAAGTTTCTGTATCTGTAAGTTGGTGTATTTCTCTGAACCTGGGAGATTTTGGGGTATTACATCTTTAAATATTTTTTCTCTATTTTCTCCATTTTCTTCTCTATTTCTGGAAATTTAATTATGTGTATAGAAGATATTTTGATGTTGTCTGACAACTTCCTCAACCTATATTTAAAATTATTTTTCTTGGTTTTTAAGATTGAGTAATTTCTATTGAACTTCTTTAATTAACTAACCCTTTCTTCTTCCATCTCCAACCTGTGTAAAGCTCATCCAATATATTTTTAATGGACTTTAATTTTTAAAGCAGTTTTAGATTTGCAAAGACAAATTGAAACTATAGTAAAGAGACTTCATTTATTAGCAAACTGCATACTTTAAAATTAATGAAACAATATCAATACATTATTAACTATAATCCACACTTGATTCAGATTTCCTGTTTTCCACCTGATGTCCCTTTTTGGTCCCAGGATCCCAGCTAGAATGCCCTATCACATGTAGTATTATGCCTTCTTATGTTTCTCGGGGCTGTGGCAGCTTTTCAACTCTTCCTTGTTTTGGTTGTTTTTAACAGTTGTGAGGAGTACTGGTTAGTTATATTTAAGAATGCCCCACTACTAGAATTTACCGATATTTTCCCCATGATTAAAATAAAGTTATGGTTTTGGGGGAAGAAACATTACATCAGGCCCACAGTATCAGGGTCCTGTATGACTGCCGGGCCACCTGGCACGTGCAAGAAATGCGTGAAACTGTTACATTTGCTGGATATCTCCTTTGTACAGTCATAGAGGTTTTTGGTAACAAAGGCTGAGTTTTTCTAAGGGCATATTATGGGTCAGGAGTCCTGAAGTATGTTCTGTAAAGGGCATGAGAGAGTTTGCTGGCAGATTTCATAGCTCTGCCACTGGGTTCTCCGCCTGCTGCATGATAGAAAATGTTCTGCTGTTTTTATAAAAAGTTACCGACCTTGCTGCCTTTGGCTGATGTAAGGAAGTCAGTAGGTAAAGCGTTATAGGTTCAGAAGGAAAAACAGAGTACAGGCGGCTGAAAGCCTGACCGAGTCACATGCACGGCGTTTGAATTAAGAATCTGTTCATTGCCAGCTCTGCAGTCTCAGGAAGCTTTTGGAAATTGTATTGAATTACCTTGATCATCCATACCCACAAAAAATATTATTGATAACATACCTTTGAAGAGAATAATCAATCCTAGAATGTAATCAATACTCTATATAATCACCAATGCTTCTATTGCCAAAAATATGCTATATTAACCTCTTTGGAGCATACCTTCAGATATGCAAAAAATTAAATGTCTTTTTGTTTTTAATTTATATGATTAATCTCAAAGAGGTCTGACAAGCAACACACTGCCTGAGTCTCTAGCCTTGCTGGTGGATGCTTTGAAAACGGGGGGACGAGGGGATGGCTTCTGTATCTGGGTGCTGAGAGAGGAGGAAGCAAAGTCAAACGCCCAGACTGGGAGATTATGAAGTGCAAGGCAGGGTGTTAATGTCTGCTACTCGGCAGGGAGGACAGAACTGGATAAAGAAAAGCCTGGGTGAAAAATGGATGTTGAAAATTATTCAAAATGTATTAAACATGTAGCTTGGCCACACATTTTTGTTGGAAACCTAATTTAGGATGCAATTAAACAATGAGATTTTTTTAACTGGAGGAAAATTAGTGAACATGCTTTCTAAATTAGACATCACATGTCATTACTTACATAACAAAATAAGTGAGGACATGTCCTAAAGTAACCCCCTTATTTCTTATTGGTGAAAAAGTAAAATCTAATAAAAAGAAAATATCTGGAGATCAGAGTTACGCAGGATATGATGCAGCTGTGGAAGATAAAATAAAGCTAAACTCTCAGAAACTCTAGGACAAAACAATTCAAAGCTGCATAGAACTACTTGGTAAATTTAATAGAAATACATGCATTAATATATCAGTGTCCCACATGAGTTTATTTCATGTTACACTCACTTAGAGGACAAGACGTGTATCTTGTGTTGTTTTAGTTGTTGATGCTTTGATTATTGCAGTCATTTAACACAACAAAATATAAGTATTCTATATTATTTTAAAAGGAATTTGGCTTATATTTCTTGGTTTGAAATTCTCAAAGTTAAGAAAAGCCTGTTACTTTCCAGTTTAAAAATTAGTACAAATATGGGAACAATATATTTAATTGAAAAGAAGAGACAATCAATACAATTGATAGCCAACTAAATTATAAGTAGATGAGAATGAGTTGCATCCCTATACTGACTGCTGTGGAATAGTCAATCTTTACTAGAGTGCTAAAATATAGATCAGCAAATATTTGCCAAATTAAAAAATATGAGTGAAGTATATATGATTTCTGTGTGGCATAACTGTAAGTGCTGTATTGGTGGAAAATTAATTCCTGCTATTTCCTTGTCTTATATTCCTCCTCTTCCACAGCATCAGCGACAAAGACACAACGAATACTGCCCTAAAATCAAAGCTGCCAGATATGAAATCCTAAACCGAAAACACCACTCTGGAGATGAGTTTATACAGATTCGCATGGTGGTACAGACAGCCAGAACTGTGCATTCTCTCTACCCCAGAGGAGAGGGCAGTAACATTGGGCAGACAAGAGAATTGAGAGGGAAAAGAGATAGGAGCCAAATTTCATTTCCATGTCCTGAAATAAACTGTGCAGAAGCTGAAGAAGGCAAATAGACAAGGCCTTCCTGTTGTCTGAAGGATGTTAGATAAAGGGTGACTCTCTGTCTTTTACCACTGCTCACACCCAAGCTGGGACTATTCATACCGACAACCTAATGGACGTGCCCTGCATCAGGAATCGTAAGACTCTTATACAATTCCTTCTTCCCTCCCCATAAACTTCACTGGGCTTGGGGAATCCTCTTCCCCTCCTTTCTGTGGTGAATTGAGAGAGGAGAGGGTTTCAAGAAAGGCACAAAGTAGACAGAGGCAACAGTGAGGGGATCTCCAAGGCAGACTGAAAAGCCTTATGTCTAGAGTCACCGGAGGAAAGCCAGGGTAGGAGTCATAAGAGAGATATGCTAGGGAAGACTGTGTGTTTCCCACTCATACTTCTAAAGTGGGTTGGAAACTTCTGTACTTCCCACGGGAGAAAAACATGGGGTGAGTAAATCCAGGCTTTTTCTAGCTTTCACTTCTCTTTCCCAAGGATAAAGGGTGCTCAAATAATGTCTACTGGTGAGGCTGGGAAGGAGGAATTTTCTGTGAGCATGAATCATCCAATGCTGGGTGTTTTCGCTTTAGTGGTGCTCGTCTATATCTTCTTCCTCATTACGGAAAGATTGCAACTGCTGGCTCTGCATTTTGGGGGAAGCAAGTACTATTTACGGAGCTGGGGATTTGGGAGTCCAATGTTGCCTAGAGAGTCACACTGATTTCT
The DNA here is from genome assembly GCA_004026545.1 of Mormoops blainvillei. NCBI lineage: Eukaryota > Metazoa > Chordata > Mammalia > Chiroptera > Mormoopidae > Mormoops > Mormoops blainvillei. The sequence goes on along the minus strand of PVJD01001437.1, from coordinate 64,541 downwards.
CCAAAAAGATATCTGTAAACAAAGGTAAAATTCTAACCTGCTATCTGTTTCGACTCTTGCGTTTACCTCTACAACCTCACTGGGGGCAGAGTACAGTCCACCACCCCGTTTAAGCTGGGCTTGGCCACGTGATTTCTTTGATTAGTGAACTAGGAGAGGAAGTAATAGGGAGCCAGTGAGAAAACTCTAGGGGCTGCTTTGTGTTTCATATTCTCCTCCTGATTTCTGCCATCCTCTATGAGAAGAGCAGACCCTAAGGAGCCGCTGGGCCCTGCGGCCTTGGAGGAGACTCGGATTCGCCATGCCCTCCTGTAGCTCGGCTGCCCTACGTGGCCCTGCACATCCTTGAGAAAAGTGAAATGTTTTGTTGTGTGATGCAAGTAAACCTCCTACAAAGAGCCTGGCACCTCAGAGGCAATGCCAAGGAGTTGCCAGGGAACCAAATGTGCACTAATAAGCCAGTTCCAGTTGCGGTTCCTGCCAAAAAGCAAAAGAAAACATGAAGCAGGCCTCTCCCTCCCCACCACCACCGGGTGGATAATCACCTAGAAAAATGTGTCCTTTTCTTTGGCAGGCCGGACGCTTGTGAACCTTGAGGGCTACGGCAGGACTGCAAAGGGAAGGACAGATTCACAAGGAGGTGTGAGCCAGGCTACCACTGACTAACCATCCTGACTTGATCTAGGAATTCTCAGAAAAGGACAAATGGAAGAACTGCAGTGAGCTAGTTTAAGGAGTTCATATTAGGCAAGCGGAGGCCTCCAGCCAGAAATTTTGATTCGGATTTAGAAATAAAGTACATTACTTTGGCACACTTAAATAGTATACTGTGCATCCCATGCCCAGCACATTTGAAAGCAAGCTACAATATCCCAAGTCCATAGTTTCGAGGGGTCCCAAAGAAAGAGTATCCTAATGTCACAATGGAAAGATTCTAAGGCCACTTACTATGGCCATGACTTATTGGTTGTCAGTGGCAACTGCTTATCTGACCTGTTTCTGTATTTGTTCAACCGTCTTTTTCTCCCCCGTTTACAGGTTCAGTGCCCTTCCCAGCGAGCCTGGGCATACGCATCTCTTCTGGGATCTCACATATTATCAGGAAATATCTATGCAAGTTGCTGCCATTGATCTGGTCCGTGACCACATTTCTTCTAGTTAAATCTACAGCTTTAGGAGTCACATCTACATAGGAACTTTTGTTTTTCTTTCTAAGATATATTCTCTTACTGTGTACCATTCAGTCAGGGAAACATTGTCCTAATGGCATGAAAGGTTAAGTTTCTTAAGGGCTGACATATTGACTGCTACGATCTGAATGTTTGTATCTCCCTAAAATTCATGTTGAAATCATAACGCCCAGTGTGACAGTAGTAGGGGGTGGGGTGTTCGAGAGGCTTTGCACTCTTGAACGGATTAGTATCTTATAAAAAGGTCTCCAATCCCTAGCCCCTTCCTCTGTGTGAGAACTTAGCAAGAAGGCATTGGCCATGCATCAGGAGAGTCATCATTAGGACGTGACCATGCCGACAACTTGGTCTTGGAATTCCAGGCGTGTGAGCAGTAAATTTCTGTTGTTTGTAAGCTACCCAGGCTGTGGTATATGTTACAGCAGCCTGAAGTGACCAAGACATTGATACAGTCCTGTTCTTCTAAGCTCATGTCTTCCTCCTTTTTCACTGCGAGGTGGAGTCAATAACATTAGTCTTATTTTTAATTCAATGAACTGCTTTTTACCTTTTATGCTGTTTGCGAAATAAACAGTAAGTTCTTCTTCTCCAGATGAATCACATTTAAGCCTCTGGGCTTTTGAAAAAAATATAAATAATAGTCAATTTACTCCCATGAGGCATAGGGGTTCATTAAGAAAATTAAGAACACAAACATGAAACAATCTCAAGAGTCACCATATGCTATGTTGGCAAAATTTAGCCTATTTATCATCCTATCATCAGTAAAATCTAAAATATGAAACACATCAAGATTTCTTAGTTTCATAAGCTAAGTCAAAAAAGAGAACACAGAGTGCTTATTACAACAGAATTGAGAAATTTCTGTTTCCAAGCAAACCTTGAAGGTAGCAGCAGCATCACGGGCTGAAATGCTCCCATTTTTGTAACACTCACTTTACATACCAGCACCTGAACAATGTTGTTGACAACTGTACACCTCTAGGAATCCACCGAGGTGTTGTCTCCCGGAATGTTGGTAGACAGTGCTGTCAGCACTGCTGGCCGAGCAGATGAGGACAAGTAAATATTCATATTCTACTTCCTGCATGTGACACTTGAGTTGTGAAGTCAATGTCCACATTTCAAAAACAACATCGCCCAATTTTACCTTTTGCACCCTGAACAGGAAGCCATCTAAAAGCATCTCTTTCTTGATCATTTAAGGATTCAAAAAGAGAAAGGAGAAGACTTTGGGATTGTAAAACTATAATTTTCTTTTTTTGCAATGGAAATCAAAGTGCTTAATGCAAGAGGGTTAGGAGGGGGATTCTGACACAGGTAATAAAATTTTGTTGACCTCTCACTGTTTTACTCTCCATTAAGCTACCTCAAAATACTTTGTCAAATATGGAAAACTTTTAGTAGTCTTTATCTGTGAAAAATATTTTGATGTTGAAGATGTACGTAATATGTATTCTCTGATGTGTAGTGTGACATCTAAAAATGGTGACAGTAATGCTGATGTTATAAGCATGGCTACTCAAGTTATAGAAAATCCTGGATCAGCAGAAAGCATATCAGAATGTTCAAGAGGCAGGTCATATCCTGTATGATTTCATTTTGAACTTGGAATGTTTGGAATATTCATAGAAGTGCTCACACTTTAAAAGAAAACCTTAGAGATGATGACCGTGCCTTACACACTTGAAAATGTTGTATAATCTCTTTGTTTTCTACAATTTAAGAGGAGATGTTTTTTAAGAATATGTACAGTGCAAGTATTTGACACCTCTGATATAAAATTTAGCAACAAGAATGTGTGATTTTGTGCATTAAAAGTAAAGAACTGACAAGAAAAATGTGTAGCTTTAATTGCAAATATTGAAAATAAATACACTTACTTCATCTAAGATCTTAATATCACTTAATAGCTTTCCTACACTTACAAGCAAAAATAAGAAAACAACACTAAAGCAGTATACTAAGATTTATCATCTAAATAATTTTTGTGTTAATTTAGGTTCTTCATAAGAATAAAATTCGCACGATATATAAGGAATAAAAAATTAAAAATTATGTTCTTATAAAATTACCAATCTTAATATTTTTGAGATAGATTGCATTGGTTTATAAATTTTCTAGTTGTTAAGATTGTTTTTAAAATGAGACTAATAAGCCCATTTTATAGTAAATTTAAAAAGCTAAATTAATTAAATGTTTGAACTTTCATAAAATACTGACTGTCCCTGACTTACGGTAGTTCAACTTATGATTTTTCAACTTTCTGACAGTACGAAAGCAATATGCCTTCAGTAGACAATGGCTATGCTATGATGTTTGGTAGGTTAAGTGTGTTAAATGCATTTTTGACTGACTATATTTTCTAATAACCGTGGGATTATCAGACATAACCTCATCGTAAGCAGAGAATCACCTGTGTACTGTTTTAAACTTCATTCAAGTTGAATTTATAATTCCTTTAACTTTCCTACGCAAACATAACAAAATAGTGTCATCAAATTAGCAAATACTAAATTATATTCATAATTTATCTTTCGAAGTTTGTATTTTTTAGAAACAGTATATATATGTGCCTAAAGTACATTAACAGTGAAACAAGAAACAAAATAGATGCTTGGAGAACATTAATATCTATGAGACCGTCACTTTCTATACTGACATTTAACTATTCTACCGGCAATTAGCATGTGATCATAATATGCTATTAATACAACCTATCTATACCAAAAGAATTAAAATAAAGGTGTTATTTATAAACTGTTATACAAAATGTAACTCCTCAAGTGGAAGTAAAATATAGAATTTGTCTATTATTTGACATATGATAAAAATTGATGACAATATATAAGTGTTTGTTATGCTAAGAAAGAAAACTGTTCTGTGTTGGAAAAATGTTTCACTAAATAGTATAAGAATACACTGGTATAATATTTGCCCTGTCAACAGCAGCACAGAGCTAACAAAGTTTTTCTGAAAAATGACATTGGAACTGAGATGCGAGGGACAAGTAGGAATTTACCTCGGAGAAGAGGTAACAGTAGATAAAGGATTTCTAGGCAAATGGAACAGTTAGCAAAGTCTCTCGGAATGGAGGGAACAGTGTGAAAAAAAGCTACTTTGAGTAGAATGAGGAAGAGGGAGCTGGCACTTAGTGCAAAATACATTCTCTAAAGTCAGTAGGGCCAAGTTATACAAGGCCTTCCGGGCTACACAGAAAGGGTTCTGCTCTGTGACCATAAAATGATGAGTATCCATTGCGGAGTTTTAAGCAAAAGATGTCTTTTAAATTTCAACAAGGAGATATTCATTAGGCAGCTGGAACAACATGTCAGGTGCTGAGAAGAGGTCCCAGAGGTGTTATTAGTGTTAGTATGTGGTTTGAATTAAAGACACGTGTTTAAGTGAGACAGCTAAAGAGAGAGCTTAGAATGAAAAGAAAACAAAGCCAGGGCCCCACCCCTGAGAAATCCTAACCATTAATGGTTCAGATTGGGAGGAAAATGAGAGAAAAAATGAGCAATCAAGAAGACAAACAACAAGAAAACAAACAAAACAAAGCAAAAGAAAATGACGACAAACCCAGGAAAAGGTGAAGGTTGAAAGCAAAAGGCACGGGGTGTTTTTAAAAGGCACGGCGAAGAGTCTAGTAGTGTTGGGTATTGCTGGGTTGTCAGGTGAGGTAACAACAGAAAACCCTCCACCAGGTTTCGGACCACACTCAAGTCATTAGCCTTTAGCAATGTCTATGGAAAGAAAGTGAGGCAGAGGACACATATTGTAGTAGACCAAAATACAGGTAAGGGGCTAAAAAAATCAATACTCTTCAAGGGACACAATTTGTTTCAAGACGTTTGGCTGTGAAGAGTCAGGAAGGTAAGACAATACCTGGCAGAGTGGATTTGTTGGAGGAAGGGGTTCGTTCTTTTTCTTTCTTTCTTTCTTTCTTTCTTTCTTTCTTTCTTTCTTTCTTTCTTTCTTTCTTTCCTTCTTTCCTTCTTTCCTTCTTTCCTTCTTTCTTTCTTTCTTTCTTTCTTTCTTTCTTTCTTTCTTTCTTTCTTTCTTTCTTTCTTTCTTTCTTTCTTTCTTTCTTTCTTTCTTTCTTTCTTTCTTTCTGACTTGGATGTATTAAAAAGCTGATGAAGAAGGATCTAAATAAATGGTAGAAGAACAACAACTAACACATTCGAACCTACAGAGATGATAGGCTCAGTGCACAGGTGGAGGAATGGGCTTTGGATCTGTGGGACTGTCATTTCTTACAAAAAGAGGAAGAGGTCAGGATGGATGCAAGATGTAAGATTTGTGGCCAAATACTCATCCCATTTCTGGCTCTGCCTCTGTCTCATGACTTTGAAAATTGCCCACATTTTCAGGACCTGACTTCTTATATGCAAATTAAAGAAATGGGGTAGGATAACTTAATACTTAAATTCCTTTTGGTTCTAGAGTGCATTAAATTGTTTCTTATTTTCAATTTCCCAATGCTGGGAAAGTTTTCCGTGTTGTATACCACTGGATTTTATGTGAATAGTTGGTTTGGTCTCATTTTTGGCAAAATGCACTGTTCATAAAGGTCCTGTGCATGGGCTGTAATCAACAACTAAGATTTTTTTCCTTTTCTTTCCCCTGATTGTACTCGCTAACATGGGTAGCAACGTGTTTTGGTATCTTGATAACTACAAGGGCTAAGGCTCTCAAGAAAATAATAAAAAGGGTTAGAGATGTTTTCATTTCAGTTCTAATATTATTTCTCTGAGCCTGGAACTTCAGACATTGTTCCTCCAACATGTTTTTTTCAAAGCTTTGGTGTTTGAGGTATAGTAGGCATATTTAAAAAAACTGCACATATGTAATATATACATTTGGTAACTTTGGACATAAGTTACCCCTGTGACACAGCTGGGGTGACTAATAAAAAAAGATGTGCTGGCAAGCATGTGGAGGAAAGGAAACCTTTGTGTGTGGATGGGAGTGTAAAATGGTGTAGCCACTGTGGAAAGCAGTAAAACACTGAAAACGGAACTGCAATATGGTCCAGGAACCTCACTTCTGGGTGTACAGGGTGGGGCGAAAGTAGGCTTACAGCTATTTGTATGGAAAGTAATACAAAAATTAATAAATAATGAAAGAATAAACTCTGTTTTGTGTACTCACAGCTGCAAACCTACTTTTGCCCCACCCTGCGTATGCAAAACAAAAATTGAAACTGGGATTTTGAAGCCATGTCTGCACTCTTATGGTCACAGCAGCATCATTCACAACATCCAACTCCTTAATATATTATGAACACATAGGATTTTCATTAAAGACTTTTCAGAGTCTCAAATCAAATCTTGTTAATGATTATTTAAATGAGCTGTTCTAGAAGGAGTCAAGTTGTCTGTAGTATTTTTTTTTAAGTAATAATAACAATGGTTCAATCATTTAGTAACACAGGGGAAGAATTTATGTCTCTGGCTTCAATATTTCAAAAAAGGGTCATGAGATTATATGACTCATGTTGCTTTATAAATGCTTTTAGAGCCATCACAAAAGGCATATAGTGATGTCAATGTGAGCTTGGTGTTCTTACTTTTGCTTCTTTAGAATGTTGTTGTTATAGTTGCATCTATTTTTGAGGGACATAAATTAAGGGTCATCCTCCACTGCAAGTCTTCCCGGATTTCTTAGGTCAGTATCAATGCTATTTCTTGGAGGAAGAAATGCCTCTTATATAAAAATAGCAAAAAATAGCAGCGTTGATGACAAGCGCTCTCGCCCCCAAACCCAAGCAAGGACAGATGACTCAAGTCAGCTGTTTCTGACAAAACAGCTTTTACTCTCTATAGCTCCATTTCTCATATTCTCTTTGAATTCCCCTTCTAATTATCATTTCCCGGAGAATTAGGCAAACAAAAATAATACTATAATGGCCATTATGGATAGACAGCTTCTTTATTTACTTGATATTCAAGACCAAATAAACTTTAAAATGAATGGTTAAACACAATATTTTGGCACCTGCTGAATAAAACTGATCAGATTATTTCCTATAAAAATTATCTTTCAAATTTGAAAGTCTGTAATTCTTTATGTTTTTAAAATTAGGAATGTATAGAAAATCTGCCAGGTAATCTCGAATTTCTACATTCCCATTATACCTTAAGCTACTTTTTATTTTATCTTTTTGCGCTCGTGGTGTTTTCCAGCTGCTGATGGAAATGCCTGGGGACATTGCCTCTGGTACACCCGGAATTTCATTTACAGGTTACTTCTGAACAGTGTTTGAAGAGGGCGCTGCCTGAGTCCTAGCCGGCGATTTCACCGGGAGCGAGAGATCAAGCACCAGGGGGCAGGCTTGGATCACAAAAGTTTGCGGCCCTCGTGTTCCTGCGGGGAGCAGTCTCTGGCTCTCCATAAATCCGCGGTGCGGGGCGTTCCCGTACACTTCTGGCAGATTCGCCCACATTTTCAGATAGACTGGGTTGATAACACTCCCACCTCCAAATATGGGAACGGAAATAATACTACACTGACGGTGGTAATAGTTTTATTAATTTTTAGAACTGTAAAGTATGGGGTTTCTGGTCCTAAGCCTGTGGTGTGTTCATTTATGTTAATGTGTAGGGAAGGGACATTGACTGATGGTTATGGAGGCGAGTGTTGTTAGATTATTAACAGCTTTTCATTTAGGGGTGAGTCATGTGATGAATGGCCTAACCCTAAAAAAAGAGAAGATGCAAACTTTGCCAAGTGATGAAATGAAGAAAGTTTTGTCTGCCTTTTATGTCAGGTGTCTTAAAATTTGTGCATGGATTTTTTTTTTTTTTTTTTTTTTGCTGTTGCTTGGTAACTCCTAGAGGAGAAAATACGAGGGGAAAAAGCTTCGCTAGCCGTTCTTTTCAGAGGTACATAGTTGGGAGTAAAATCAGAGTGGCTTAACCTGTTGAAACATCCTATCCTTTGTAATATTCACCCCATCCTGCCATCCTTTGTGTAGAGAAACTAAATGGTTGTATTCTAATAATTCGCTGTGATTTATAACAAACCAGGGATATCAATCTATTGTTGTGTTTTTGTCAAATGTGACTTTTATAAACTTAGTAAACTTGCTGATTGCACCAGAGGTCTATTAGTTTTATGTAGAAAACTAATTTATATATTTATAAATTATTTATATATTCCATGACATTTTCTATTTGAGTTTGACATGTAGAATCATTTTTAATGTCATGGCAATTGAGGGACTAAACTAATAGCTCAGCTAATTTAAAACTAACAAAAGTACTGTGTAAAAGGAAAAAACAGTGTTTGCATTCAGTAAATGTTTGGGGAAAAAAAACATTTTGTATCATGTCCACAAATTCAAGAGATTATAATTCATATAAAATTTTATATTTTATATTTTTGTGAAACAAAAAACAAACTTCCTCAATTTTATTTAATTTAATTTTACTCATCATGTATTATGGTACAAATGAAGTTTGTTTTTGTTTTTTTTACAGACAGTAGATGCTTGGTAAATGTTAACTCTATATAATAATCTTTTTGTAAAACTAACAGAATACTTAGAAAATAATAAGTTATTGGCAAAATAATTTAGAATCTTAGATCTTCTAAAATATTTAGTTTTTATTTCTCTATTTTATTATGGAATATTTAAAAATTAGTGAACACACTGAAATTGAATACTTGAAACCTATATAATTTTATTAACCAATTTCACTCAAATAAATTCAATAAATTTTTTTAAAAAAGTTAGTGATATGTGGAAAAGAACGTTGGCAACCTTTTTTCCAAACATTCAGTGAGAACCACTGTTACCATTTGTGTATATCTTTTAAGATACATTTTTAATCAAGATGTTTGTATCTATCCCAATCTATCTGCTCCTAGTTTTCACTTATTGTTGACACTTTTCCTGGAACAAAATATTCTTCCATATTGTGAGGTATACTAACTTTGTAGCATTATATTGTATCAACTAGCATAATTTATATACTCAATGCCTTATTTTAAGTTATATAGATTATTTACACCTATTTGATAAGTTCTTTTAAAGTAGAAATATAACATACTCTTTGTTTTCCCAAATTGATGGGCCATATGCATGTATTTTTTGTAGTCAGAACATTGCTTTATACATTGAAACAACATAGTGTACCTTCAAAGTAAAAAAATAATTTTAGATCAGGATAGTACCCTAATGTACAACCTCTTGAAGATAGGTGAATCACAATTTAGAGGGCAGTTTTCACACTCATTTATGGTATTAATCATGTAATTCTCTTTCCTATGGCATTACGTCAAATCAAATTTAATGACCACTTGCCAAAAGAAATCATTTGAAGTGTGGTTTCTCCCTATGACTAAGAATATGAAAATTTACCATATCCCATTATTTATAAGTCATCCTCATTTAGTGTCAATTAACAACACCTTAACGGAATGCTTCCCACATTTCAGGGGAGTTTTCTGTGTGATGCCTCTTTATGTCAGTGCCAATGAAAACTACAGTGCTTAAAATTATTCCTAAACATAAAAAAGCAAAGCTATTGAGGGCTATTCTGGTTTGGGAAACAAGTAAGCTTTCAGGTGTCCATGCTGATATGGATTATGTAAATAATTATTACGCAATTAGTGGTGACAGTGTGAACTTGGACAAGTTGTTCGATACATCTTTGGACACCAGATTCCTCTTCTGTGAGGCAGGATCAGCCGGAGCTGTCTTTGCAAAGTTACTGTGACTATTAGAGACGGTTGTTTATAACGAGTGGCCTGGCTCCCATTAGCGACACAGAGTAGGGGAACGCACCGTGCTGCCTACTGTTCAGGTGCTCCAGGGTCTCACGGGGGCAGTGGGCAAGCTGAGATTCATACCTGATGGAGAGCCTCTCCCTCCCCACCAACATCAAGAGTAAACACAGGCATCAGCTCTAAGATCATGTGACTTCTAGATTTCAGTCCCAACTTCAGTGAAAGGGATCTGCACCCTGGTGTCACGACCTGCCTGTGCCTACCTCTTTGCCTCCATTCCCAAGTGGGCAGGAAAGATCCCCAGACCCTCACATATTGCTGGTGGGATGTAAAATGGGGCAGTCACCCTGGCAAACAGCTTGACATTTCCACAGAATGATAAACATAGAGCTGCTATACAGACTAGCAATTCCACCCCTAAATATATGTACAAGCAAAATAAAAAATACATTCACACAGAAATTTGAAAATCAGTGTAGCACCATGATTCAGATTAGGACAAAAGTAGAAACAACCTAAATCTATCAACTGACGATGTGTCCTATGCTTAAAATGGAATCTTATTTGAGAATAAAAAGGAATGAATACTGGTTACAAAGGACTGATACATGTTACAAAGTGGATGAACCTTAAACACATTGTACTGAGAGAAACCAGAAAAAAATAGCCACATATTTTATGATTCCATTTGTGTAAGATGTACAGAATAGGCAATTCCATAGAGACAGAAAGTAGATTAGGGTTTTCTATGGTTGGGAGTGGGGAGGTGAAGAGGAGAAATGGATTTTTTAAGGAGGCATTTTTATTAAACATATGCTCAGTTTACTATTATAAGAGAAAGAGCTGATTATAGAGTTATTTTTATAATGTCCTCCTATTAAAATTATTTAAACATTTTATTAACATGATGAAGAAAACAATAATGAATAAACATGACTGTTATATAAGCCCAGATATATAGGCAATCAACATGAAATAAGAATTATTAAAGCACTTAAAATATTTGTAATATAAGTGGCATAATTCTGTGGTTGTAGGTTTATTATGTAGTTGATGTAGTTCTCAGAAATAACTTCATTATTTTACTTTTTGATTGATGTATAAGTTTGTGGCTCTCTAATTATTTAATACCTTTATATTTCAATATTACTAACTTCACAAATATAATTAGCAAGTCAATTAAAATCTAACTTTCACTTCTAAAAACTGCGTATAATTCAAAAATGTAATTTTTTACAAAAAATGTTTTAAAGTATCAGCTATTCAATTAAAATATGTATCTGCTCTGTTATTTTATAAAATAAGAACAAACATAATAGCAAAAGGAGAGTATAAGGTTTTACTTTTCATTTTGAAGAATGCTTTTATTATTAAATATATTTTCTGCTTTTTGCAATACTTCTTAATTCTCACATCTTCTCTCCCCACATCCTCCTACCAACACACACAAATAATGACAATCTCCCTCCCTCGGTGTGTATTATATCTTTCTAATACTAACTGATAGAGAAGAAATAGAATTCCTAAAATTGTTTGTGGTAAAAAAACAAAACAAAAATCAGTTAAAAATGGAAGCACAATTAAAAAGTTTCATCCGAGAGAGAATTTTTTGACTCCCCAGTGTTTGTAAATACCACTTGTTCATTTTCAGTAGTATCTGTCAAACTCAGGGTGTCCTCCAAGGGAGGACATAGAATTGAAACACATGCACAGACTCCTAGCTTGTGATGGCTTGTCTGAATGGTTTCATTAGTAGGATGTGTCACTACCAACTCTTGGTCTGATGTAAAATTGGGTTTTGAAATGACACATAGTTCCCGTAGTCTCTGCCTAGCCAGAAATTTCTGTTGGGCTTCCCCTTCTTTTCTCGTCATCTGTGGAAGAAAAAAAGAAAAAAGAGACTTGAGAAAACATCTGAAAAAGCAGAAACTATTGTCTCATTTTATTCAAAATGCCTTCTCTACCTGTTCTAGGTATATCCAAGGTCTGCATAGTTCTCCTAGTAAGGAGAACAGGCTGAGGAACCTCGCCCCCGGGAAAAGCAAGGAGATGCACTACTGAATGTCACGGAACAGTGCCCTTGGCAGGCCTCCGCTCGCAGAGAGAGGTGCCACCAGGGGCTCCAACCTTGTGGCGTCCCTGGGCCACACTGGAAGAAGAGTTGTCTTGGGCCACACATTAAATACACAAACCCTAACAAAAACTGATGAGCAAAAAAAAATGCCGTGTATAATTTTCATGGTATCTGCCACCACAGATTGGCAAAAAAGTCCTTGCATGTGGCCTGTGGGTCGCAGTTTGGACACCGCTGGGCGGAACCTGACCAGGGAAGTAAAAGACCTATAGGATAAAGAAAGTGTTTGACTGCTAGTAGGTGAAGACAAAATAAGATATCATTCCTGCTACATGACCAATCAAAGGAAGAAATAAAAGAGCTGAACTGTTAATTATATTTATTCAGGGGAGAATATGTATATAAAAATGATATACATGTGTCTGTTGTTTATTTTTATGATTTGTAACATATGCTTATATAAAACAGGGAGTGGTTTGAAGCCAGACTTCCAAGCGGTAGGCATCTGATCTCTTGCCATTTAAAGAAAATCAAAATTGTCACAGTTATATAGCTCATCACCCTGGCACACATATTTGAATCTACCCTGTCAAAATCACAACTTTCTCCTGAACCGTTGTCTCTGGAATATATATCTCTATTTCCTTCACAATGCTCTTCCTACCCTCACACGCAAAGTGTTGCAGCTGGTGGGAGACATTAGAATGGAAGCTACAAATGTGCAGAGCTAATGGGCCAGGAGGGAGAATCTTTGTACAGAGAAGTCAAGAGGTAGAGAGATCACCAAAATCGAGACCACACATGCATAAAGAAAACACCCTGGAGGCTCTGGCATAAACTCGCTAGATCCCTTAGTGACATGGGACATCAAACTTAAATGTGAAGACTCCATCAGAAATTGCATTTCTGGAGAGTTCTGAAAAGGCATGCCAAGACATAAAACAGTGAAAAGTTGTTTATTATTACAATATTTTGAAATATTCTAACTGATGTGCTGAAAAGTATCACCTTTGTGTCAAAAAATGCAGGTGGAAAGTTTACCTGAAATACTAAGTCATAGCATTATATATGCGGTTGGTGGAGTGAGAATGGTATTTGTATGATTGAGATAGTCCATCTTTCCTTTGGGTTGATTTTAAAAAACAGTGAGACATTAAAACATTTATTTACCCAAAACAGTTTTGAAGAAATTTTAGAGCAGACAGAAGTAAGAAAGCATCACCCTCACAATTTCATAATCTTTGTACATGGGACATAATGAAATATAAATTCTTCTTGTCTACTTTATGTTAAGTTATTCCTTGATAACAAAATCATACTGATGAGAAAGGTTTGCTTTGATTTTTTTCTGATCTGATGTGAATCACTAGGTGTGGAAAGAAATGATTAATTATTACCTGCACATTACCACCCAGTTATTTTGAAAATTACAATGTTCCCTCCCAATTGTCAGATTTTTCATACAAGAAGGAAATTCCATCCATTGACCTGAAGAAGAGTAATATTCTAAAGAAAATTCTGAAGAAAGATGCGAATCCTTCTGCAGTAACTCTTTGTTATCTGAATTTGTTTTCGAAGGGAATGCTCCTGTCCTTACACACAGGTATACTTATTCTAGAAATTGGGGGTATATGGTCAAACAGTGTGTTAGAAACAAAGAATTCTGAAGAACCTATATGATCAGATAGTGAGACTAGCTGTCAAATAAATCTATTAGGGAGAATTTCACTGGGGATTTCCATAATAACCTAAAATAAGAAGTCATGGTAAGAAAATTCCCTTTAAAAAGCATTTCCTGATCTTTTATTTTTATTAAATATTATATTCCCTGTGTGCTGAATTTATCTGTATTCTAACATTTGATGTGTGCAACAGTCAGGATTCTAACGGGGTTAAGTCCTAAGGCTGGGAAGACAGAAATGTAACGAGACTCTTGAATTCCTGTGAATCACTGTTAATTACAGTGCTGGGGTTCACACTAGGGAAGACAGTGGATTGTGTGTTTCATACACCATTCAACCCAGTGTTTGGACTCATTATAGGCTGTGTATGAGCCAGATGACATCATTTGCTGACTCCTTATTTTTTCTTCTTAAATTAAAAATAAGTACATATTAAAAGTATTAAGGTGCTAAAACCTGGGCATCTCCTCCATGTGCACCTTACTGAAAAGCAGTCAGACTTGGCGCTTCATAACATTGGGAGGTGGAAACAGGCAAAGGGGGAATAAAAGGGGGCCGGAAGAGACTTGCTTTTGGGCGGTGAGTGCATGATGCAGTGTGAGGATGGGTTGTATATTTGGGCTCTGTGTGGTTTTATTAACCGATGTCACCCCCCCAAATTCAGTAAAAAAATTAAAGAAAATTTAGCCATTTTTAGAACTTGATCCTTTAATATTTTCTGTAATATTTACCTAATAGGTAGGCTTGCTTATCATTGTCTTAGGGAATGGACATTATACACACAGGCAAAAAATAAGAAAAGCTAAAGCAGCACATAGAAAGAATAGCAAAATATTGCAGTTCTATAAAACAATAGTCTCTATTTCAAAATTCTTATACAGAATTACACAAATAACATGATGGTTTGATGTAAAGTCTGTTAGGGGGCAACACAGATATTTTATTCAAATTTAGTATTTTTATTGTTTCCAGCAGGAGTTAGTAGGATACAGTGATCAGATAATGACCTTTCGTTAAAGGAGACTATCTAAAATCTCCGTGCTATATGGATGTTAATTCTACAGTTTATATACGCATCACATTGATATATTACATTGGGTTCTGCTTATCTTACTACATACCCTCCCAAACTGAAAATGTATAAAGATATTGTATGCGGAAACATATTTTTATAATCTATTTCATCAAATTTCCAAATATTTCTTTAAACGATTTGGAGCATTTGATTGTCACAATTTAAAATGTAAAATGTTTGCTTAGACTCTTTCTGAAAGTGACTGCTTCCTCATAATTTGTTAAGTTTTCTATTGTCATGGAGAATAAATAGAAACAGAAAGAAATGAATGCTGACAAAAGAATAAAGGCATAGTCTTAAATGTTTTCATTCAACTGATGATATTTTGTGAATTATTTAGTAAGTATGAGGGTCTAGTCATTTTGAAATCAATAAGCAGATGTATGTAGTGGTATTTTTAGGGATTTTGTTTTCCTTGCTCTATACTCTGCTCTTTTCATAAAAAAATACTGTAAAATGCTGAAAATATTTTTAATGCAAATATGTTAAAATGGTATGTAATCTGCTCATTGAAGAATTTCCAAGAGGTACTTGGTATGTTTCAAGTACATTTACCACCAGCCCGTGGCCTTTGGCAACATCATTTACCACATAGGCTTCAGAATTCAACAACATGTATTTAACATATGCCTATTTTTAACTTAAGATGGTAGTTTAGAAAGTTGTTGATTAAAAATTATTTTAAAAACTCATTAGTAATAAGTTAAATTTCTTGGTCCCCATGACATTATTCTAAACTAAAACTTCATTCGCAATAATATCAGAATCACAATCTTAACAAACCTAACCTTGGAAGAAAATAAATTTTAGTTCTTTACCATAAAAATGTTCAGAAAAATTACTATGCATATACCCGACTTGAACTAAGTAACAAAAAGAAAATACTTCCAATGCATTCATAGACCTTAGACTTTGTGTGAATTGCACTAATCTAATGTGACAGGTAGGCAGGTATTTTTCTTCCTGTTTTAAGAGTAACAAAATCGAAATGTTCTGCACAAGGACTCATGGTCAGTGTGTGACAGAGATGAATCTATGAGAGAATTGATGTCTCCTGAATTTATACCAGCCTTCTTTTAATTGTAAATAGCTGTAGTTTTCCAGAGACTTCTTATCCTTGACATCTGGAGTATGGGGTTACTTTAAAGGTGAGATCTATTTATAGACTAGGATACTTCATAAGTAAAACATCCTTTGGGATCTGCAGTGTATTTTCTTCATGCAAGTATTGTAATATAAGGAATTATATTGATAAAAATTCATTTAAAAAGTATAAAATGTGGTTGGAACTCCCAGAATGGTGAATAAAGAAACTATAAAATATACTCTTCCATAAAGCCAATGAGAAAATTAGCCAAAATGGCCAATATCAACTCTTTCAGAACCCTTAACCAAATGTTTGCAATAATCCAGGGAGTATTCAAGTAAAATGGTTGAAAATTGATATTCAGATCAACTATATTCTTATTTATTTATTTTTTCTGGCTTGTTTTATCAATTAACCAAGTGATATAGAGGTGTTGAAGTTTCCAAATGTAACAGTGGATTTATCTGTTTTGCCATTCAGTTATATTAGCTTTGTCTCATGGATGTTAACAGTCTTTTGGTAGGTACATATATGTTTATAATTTTGTGTCTTTTTGATAACTGCTCTCTTTAAAATTATGTCATCTTTTTAATCCCTAATAATCTTCCTTGTTCTATAGTATGCTTCAATATTAATAGAGCTACTGTAGCTTTTTTGGTTATTGTTAACAAACTGAAAATCAACCAATGTACCATAATAATAGGCTAAAGAAGAAAATTATATATTCAGGTTAATTGATGCAGAAAGATCACTTGATAAAAGCCAACATCCATTTGCTGTAAAAGAAAAGCTAAACAAAGTTGGAATAGAAGGATACTGTCTCTAACTGATGACAAAAATCTTCAAAATATCCTATGTTAAAATTATTCTTAATGGTGGGACACTGGACTACGGGGAACAAAAAAAGAATGTTCTCTCTCATCACTCCTATTCAACATTATACTGGAAGTCACAGATAGTGCAAATACAAGAAAAGTATGAAAAGTATGGGGATTAAAAGATAAGAAATGAAACTGTGTTTATTTTCAGATGACATGATTATGGTTAGGAAATAATATAAATATACCGACCCCCTCCCATAAACCCCAAAACAAACAAGCAAACAAACAAACAACTAGAACAAATAAGCAGGTATAGCAAGTTAAAGAATATGAGGTCAACGCAAAATAATTCCTTCCAAATATGTCAGCAATAAACAATTGAAATTTGGAATTAAAAAAAAAGCCCTTGCTTACATTAGCACCAAAAATCTATAGTACTTACATGCAAATCTAACAAAATATGTTCAGATTCTTTTGCAGTAGACTCCAAAACAGTGGTAAAAGTAATCGAAAATGATAAAAATAAATGGAGGTGTAGTCTACCTTCATGGGTTGGAAGACTCAAAAGATCTTGGGTTTTCCCCTCCCATCCATAGTTTTCTCATTTTTCTTTGGTGAAGGTGTTAGAAGCCGAGTTATATCCTCCCAATTTGATGTACAGATCAATACAGTCTTAATTAAAATTCCATCAAGCTACTTTTGAAGATGTCAAAAAAAAAAAAGGTCCTAATTGTATTGGTGGAAAAGCAAAGTCATAGAATAGCCAACACAGTACTGAAGAAAATCACAAAGTTGAACAACTCGAACTACATGATTTTAAGATTTACAAATCTAAAGTAACTATGACAACATGAAATTGGCAAAAGAGTAGACAAATATATCAACAGACTAATATATTAATGAGATGGGGGAGTGAAGGGCTGGTGGGATAGGGAGCCTCCAATCGCCCCAGCCTGGATGGCGAGTCAATGGACAGTCACACCTTCCCCATGATCTTCCTCAACGACTCATAATTACAAAAGCTGGTAGCAACCAATGGATAAGCAATGTGTGGAATAATGAATTATTCAGAAATTCAATGAAATGAGCTGTTAAAGAATTTGGTCTATTAGGACAGATATGTAACATAGATTCATTCACAGGATACCTATATGGCATTAATTTAGAAATGTTAGATAATTCTTTAAAAGTTAATGTCTGATTATAGGAAAATGACTAAATATCTTTTATAATGACATCCATTGAAATTTAACCTTGAAAAAAATTAATATTTTAATTCATACAAAATGATCTGGTAAATAAAAAAGTCATAAAATACATGTCTATAGAAAACATAAATAAACTCGCATGCACAAGAAAAATACTGGCAGCGTCGTTTTGGGGTTCTTAAGTATCTTTAAACCGTGGACTTCTTCTTATATGTATATTTCTGGGGAAGGGGGTCCTTTAGATTTCATTCCAGTCCCAGAGGTTTCCACAATCTAAAAAACTTAATGATCACACAAATTATTTTTTGGTAAGCCCAGGGATATTAAGAGAACATTATCCAGGTTAAAACCCCCTAGAAAATTTCGTGCCCTGAAGCCCGGCCTCCTGTTTCTGTGTCTAGTACCTTCTGCCAATTCCTATTGCTACTCAGCAGTTTAAAGTTGTGTGATTATGTTACATTGAATAGTTTAGAAAAAATTATAGGATTTTTTTCTGCCCATTTCTTCATAGGAGTTAAGCCTGGAGAATGTTATACATTGTTACTTGTAGGATTCACACAGTTTTGTTTTTTTCTTGTTTGCTCTTTAAATTCTATTTTCAAGATTGCGTCATATCTACTATTTGCAGGAAGGTTTTCAGATTTTGCTTTTGGCCACAAATACAAGTGCTTACTTGACCTAGTGGTCTTCCTATTATATACGGATGGATGTATGGATGACACAGATAGTAATATAGATGAATAGTGATAAAAATAGAAATAGATCAACACTAAAATTTTGTTTACACTCTAAATTAGGATATTTAAATTTTTAAATTAATATACAGACTTCATCATAGTACCTATCTGAATTATACTGATTGCAAGTGACTTACTTTTGAATAATTGGGATTTCTTATATACTTAAAAGAGCAACCTAATTCTTATGTTCTTATGACACACAATGTCATGTTAAATTTTGAGTTACTGGAAGTTATTGGAATAAAATAGTATGTCACCAAGAATTGGTTTGGGCATGAAGATAGCACCTACATAACTTCATTGTTTCTGCTTTTTTTTTCCTTTGGACCAGTTGAACAATGGCTACATTACAAAGACACTTTTGGATTCATAGTTTCTTACTCATAACCTGATTACTTGTGCCAATCATACCAATATTTGTTGATATCACTTTTCATGTGAACAAGTAAAGTAAAACACAGGAATTTGTGAAATCACCAACATTTTGTATTCTTTTTCTAAGTATTATGATGTAATGTGAAATTTCTCTTTGAGTGAAATGCCAGCTACAGTCATCTCTGACAACTGATTATTTAGTGAAGGTGAGGTTATTGATTAAATGAAAGGGAATTCATAAGCCAATGTCAATGAGCAACATGCACTGACTGGTAACAGAATTAAACGACTGGAACCGCAACTTTTACTCATCGAGACTTTCCCCAGCCCACATGTGTCATCAAAGAAAGCATTACATGCCATATGAAGAACGGGAAATGACTGGGCACCAAAGGTAGCACATAATTAGAAAAGAAAAACCATTCTGAATTAATCAGGCTGAAATTCAACCAACAGTAAAATACAGTTGTGTATGTTCTTTCCATATTTAGGTCAATGAATAGGTCCTAAGAAAATAAACTCACCAAATATTTTTTATTCTGTATTTCTTATTTGGTATATTTTAGTTTTCATGTGAATTTTAATTATTAGTCTTGGAACTAGCTAAAGCAGAAACAAATTCTGATTCCATTTCTTCTGGTCAGTTCCTGTGAAGGAATGAAATAGTGACATAAGTACAAACCAAAATTTCCCTAACACTTTTCCTCCCTTCACTACTCCTTGTCATTATTCCACTGTCTCCACACCCTCTACCATTGGCGATCAGGACAACCTGATGTCTCTGGGGCAAGTTAGAGGGCCTTGACCACCTCAAGCTTCCCTATACACTTCTAGCTGCAATCCCAGAAGAGGCAGACTACATTGTCTTCTTCAGTGGGGCATGATATCAGCCAATTAGAACAGACGTCAGCTACAATTAGTGGTCTGCTAGTGTGTTCTTTCTGATAATATTCTATTTTATAGCAGTATAGATAATATTTGACACAGGTGATTCCTTCTTGAAATTTCCCTTTCCTTTCTTTTCCAGTATACCACACTGTTTTGGTCATATTTCTATCTCATTAGGTGCTTTTTTCTGCTTCCTCTTTTTGTTCCTCTTATTCTCCCTGACTGCTGCCTTCTGAAATGCTTCAAATTATAGTCATCAGAATTTCTTCCTTCTCAGTAGACACTCCGTAAGACATTTTACCAAGCCTTAAGCCTATAGATGTTTTCCATGCTCTGACCACTCTTTTAATGTTCACCAATGACATTCTTAGGTTCAACTGCACATACAGGCCCAAGACACTATCGTGAACCACATTTGACATCAGTGTGCTCTGAAAGTTATCAGACAGAAGCCACAGCATGCCAACGACACAACAGCAAACATTCTAGGCAGCAGTAGTTCTTGTAGCAGTCCACAAAAGAGTGCACAGAGCCACCCAGAGAATATGAACTCAGATGACAAGTCAGGCTTATGGAGTCAATACCACACTAGGCACACAGAGGAATTTCTCTGGCTTAAAGCCCCATGTCAGGCAGCAGCCAGTATACCGATAGGTATAGCTCCAAATGCCCTATAGGAGACATATGAGGTCTGTCTGGAAAAAGCCCAACCATTGTTAATATAATGAGAACAGTTTGCGCAACATCCATGTAACTTGGCAACCAAGGAAAGTGGACTGGAATGTGTATGTGTGAACAATGGTAACTTCACTGTACTAGTCAGTGGGGACAGTAGGTGCCATTGAGTGAGCATGTGTACTGTTTGGTCATTGCATTCAAAATGACTGAGTATGTAGAGCAATGAATCTGCACCAAATTTTGCATTAAGCTTGAGCATTCTTCTGTGGAAACTATTCGGATGATTGGGAAGCCAGCAGCTATGGGCAACTGGTGATTGGCAGCTTCATCATCACAACACACCAACTCCTGCATCACATCTTGTGAGGAGTTTTTTTCTGAAACATCAAATCACCCAGGTGACTCAGCCCCACTACAGCCCAAATTTGGTACCCTGTGACTTCTCACTGTTTCCAAAACTAAAGTCGCCTTTGAAAAGGAAGAGATTTCAAACCATAGATGAGATTCAGGAAAATATGACAGGGCAGCCAATGGTGACTGGGAGAACTATATGATGTCCCAAGGTGTCTGCTCTGAAGGGGACTGAGGCTCTGTTGTCCTATATACAATGTTTCTTGTATCTTCTTCAATAAATGTTTCTATTTTTCATAATACATGGCTGGATACCTTCTGGACAGGCCTTGTATGTATTATAAGAGTTGTTGGCTTTCAAGAAAGCCCAATGTATAACCCTATTGGGTATTCAAAGTTCCTTGTTCAAATACAGTTTACAAATTAGGGGTAATTTCTCTTTTAAGTAATGTTTCCTAGAAATGATGTTTAAGTTTTATCAGGTTACCATTGAACCAAACCCGGCAGGTTCACTGAAGACCAAATCTTCATGTGGAACTGGAAAAGTTTTAAACATAGAAAAGGCTTACCTTTACCTACAACTCTTAAATTTCTATCTTCTGTCTAGACCTTTTCTCTGAAGTTCATACTCATATAACTTACTGTGTGTACTTGACATTTTCTCTTGATTATGTAATGAGTGATGTCAACTAATAACATACAAATTTGAATTCTGGATTTTACCTACCAAACATATTCCTCTAGTCTTCCCAGTCTCGCTAAATGACATTCTCTCTCTAGAGACCAATGTTGAATTATTAACTTTTCTCTACCCCATACACCTTGCAGCCAATAAACAGATACAGAATATCCAAAACCCAAACATTCTGCCAATTGTCACTGTGACCTCTCTACCTCAGATAACAACTGTGTGGCTATGTAAGGCCTTTGGCAACATAAGACAGAGTGCTATGTTATTAATATGAGAAGAGCAGAGGGAAGAAACAAATTTATTTTACTTTTTTTTTTTAGCAGAAAAATAGAGTCCCCAAGAAGTTTACAAAACTACTTGGGAAGCTAGATTTTAAAATCCAGGTTGTTGTGGACTTTGGCACAATAATTTAACATAAAACAAATATACAAATTTGCTCTATAGACATCGGTTAGTGAGGCCCAAGAACAATCCAACACCATTTCTATACAGAATCAATTTATTGACTGGCAACTTGTGTGTGAAAGTTTTTTGTAATTTCATACATACACAACTAGCTGTTACTTTGGCTTCTTTGGAACAGGGAATAAACTAGAATCCTTTCCTTGGCTTAGAGTATATATTCATTTTTACAAGAGCTCTTTTATAAAGCTTCTCCTTGCAGCACTTTCTCGCCTTCAAGAGGATGAATTCGCAAATGTCCATCAGGCTTGGCAATAGCCCTTGAACTTCCTATATATGTTCCCCTTTCAAAAATCCAAACTCATAAGCAAAATCCCTCTTAGGTACAGTAATAAGAACCACAGATTACCCAAAAATAAAGAAATAACTCTAAACATCAATTCCATTTGAAAATAACATATGCATACACCACCTTTAAACCATTTCAGTGCATCAAATTGATCAGAATCTATTTTTAAAAAGGTAATTCAAAAATTTTAAAATTCAGAATTGTACCTAAACCATCATTTTATTTAGTTCAGCTAATTGTATTAAATGCATCGCACATTGTTTAAATGTGCAAATGTGAGAATTTTCCACAGAGTAGTTCTAGAAAGCACATATCAAACTAAGAATAAAAATCAGGTTAATAATCTCATCACAAAATTGTCTTCTTTTACAGTTTCTTTTTTATTAAAATATTATGATAATAGTCATAGTAGTCAGATTTTGTTTTGTGAAAAATCACTCCTAGGATCAGTAGCAGAAACAATAATAACACATTTGTCTTTGATTCCGTGGGTCCTGCTGGGTGGTGTTCCGGGTTGGGGCGCCCTCGGCTGATGTTTGCGATCAATTCGTGCAGCGGCTGAGGGAGCTGGAATGGCTAGGGTACTGGAGCCTCCTCCTAATGGTCTCTCAGCCTCCAGAATGCTTGCCTGGACTTTCTCAGATGTGGCAGAAAGTTCCCTGCAGTGGGAGAGGGTGAACCCCTTGCACAAGCACTTTTCATTTGTTTCGTTTTCTTTTTCAAAGAAAGTCACATGGTCAAATAAAGTCACTGTGGCGGGGGTAGGGACAATATTCAAAGACATACACACAGAGAAGGAAATTTTGACCACCAATTTGCAAACAATCTCTCAGTACACTTGCTTAACATGGGTGAGATTATAATAAATAAATGGATAAACAGAGAAAAAGGACAATGAAAGTTTTAATATAAATAAAATTTATGATCGAAGGTCTTTCCTTCAAGCAATGAAGTATAATGTTTCTCTCTTCACATTATTTCTTTTCACATGTATATTTAATTCATATTTTATGATGTAACAAAATTCATGAGTTTAATTTTGGCTGACATACTTCTTAAGTACACCCAGGGAAAATTAATTCTTTAACCAAGTGCAAAAAAAAAAAAAAAAGACTGGTAGTTAATATGTGTATTTTTATTTTACTTACCTTCTATGAGTCCAAGAGTAATTAATACAGATATAAAGTAATTACAATTAGTACATAAATTCTAGATGTTATTTGAATAATCATTATTTTCAAACATACTGATATACCTAACTTGTTTATCCCTGAGGCTACCTTAGAAGCCAAATATATCTGAGTGAAAGAAGAGGCGGTAACATCTGTAATTTTGGTTAGATATGGTCACTAAAACTAGAAAGTCCATTATTCTAGAGAGGATTCTAAATTACTTTGCAGCCATTTTTATTGGCTGCTGCTGCTGCTAACCCTTCTTTAAGGAAACAGTGTTATAAAACAGACAAATACTCTAAATGAGGCCACAACTGCCGGGAAAAAGAAAAGAAGTAATGAAGGAGAGAAAGTCTGGGGCATGTGGCCCTTTTCCATTTGGAACCACCTACAAAGCCTGAAGACATATCTGTCAGAAGGTGAATAATAAATAACACGGTCTACTTAAAAAATAATGCCAAACACTATTGTGCCATATGGGTTGATTCCTGGGATCCAATCAGAAGCTCTTAAGTAATATGAGAAAATTTTGTGCTGGGCTGTTGTGTACTGCATTGTTTTTAAGTTCAGCTTAGTCGAGACTTGAAGGCTGGCTTACTCATTTTTATACAGTGAATTTAAAATTTCATTTCAAAGTGTTGAATTTCTTCAGGAAAATATTTAAGCAATGTAAGGTATAATCCTGGCCAAAAGTCCAAAATATTAAAATAAGATAAAATTGTTAGCTGATGTTAAACCTTAAACCTTGTCTATTATTTTCTCTTGGGAAACTTTGCTCATTTTATAATATGTAGTTTAAGAAAAATAGAGAACATTTCATTTCAGAATAGATGTAACATGAATTTAATGAATTCACTAGAAGGTTTCTCTGGGACTTCTAAATAATACTAGTATCACCTTGTTTCATCTCTACATCGTATACTACATAGGAATACAAAAACCTTAACATTTAGAAAACACATTCCTGTTTGATTTTCACATGAAATGCTGTGTAATGTGAAGCAGTTGAGAAAACTAATTGTGGTTGAAAGAAGTTGAGTTAATTTTCTAGGCCACACAATAGAAAACTGTGACTTAACAAGGGGTAGAATTCAGATCTTTGTATATCCCAAAACATTATTGTTGAATTTTATGCAAGCTTGCACAAGAACAATTTTAAAAAGATTTTCTTTTATTTCTTATTTATAAAAAACCAAATCCAAATGCTTGCCATGAGACAGGGTTTAGATATTCATTTCCATCTTTTTAAAATTCTTGATGTTCTTTGAGAACCTTCAATTTCAATGTGAAATATACAAAGATCTGAATTTTCATTTGTGATAATATTTATTAATGATAATATTTTATTATAATTCTCTTATATAGGATACACAGTCTATATGAGGAAAAACTTCTAAACTGCCCGACGTTAGCATTTATTTAAAAATTTGGAATCAAGTTTTTAGTTATTGATTGTTTAAGATAGTAACACCTAAACATTTTCACAATGTTTCATGAGTTACTATTCTGAAAGTGAAATAAGTTTACATGTCAATAATTATACAAACCAGATCAGATTCAATATAATGTACTGGAAATAGTAGACTTCCAACAGATACTTTCTGAATGAACCAGTGCAAGAAGAGCAAGTATTATAATTAAGAACTAAACAGAGTAAATAAACCTAGATTTTCCTGTTACCTCTCTTTGTATCTCAAAACTATTTCCTAACAGTGAGTTTATGATAGATATAAAACATTGTGCCTCTTTACAAGGTTTGATAGGCTTTCCTCCTACAGCTATGACATGTTCACTACATTTTTAGGGGGACAAATTCCCATTATTGCACAATTCAAAATTTACATTTTTGAATGTACCAGAACTCAATCCTTTAACATAATTATCATAGAGGAGGACAATACTTTCTTATTTGTAACAGCCTTACACTAAAATAAAATTACGATTGGAAACATGGGACTCAAGAGTTCATGTTATTTTGAAGTTTTCTGTTAAGAATCTCAAAATAAGCAATAGCATGGGAAACCTGACCACATGATCTATAATTTCATTGTGGTTTATTGATTTGTTTAAGCACTTGAAGAGCTCTCTAAAACACTCTCTATCCACTGCTTATTTCAACCCTTATAATGCAGATTCAAAGCCTATATGTGAAAGGTAAAGTTATGAAACTTAAGCGAAATCCCAATAAACTTTTATGTCAGTGTAGTATTAAAGCATTTCCTTTAAAAAGGAACAAAAAAAATAGAAAAGTTAATAAATTCTCTATATAAATAAATATAAAAAAGGTGGAGACGTTACATATCAGACCAACCAACATATGATCAACAATGAATTATTATAAAGAACATATAAGGACCTTCCATAAATCAGTAAGAAAAGACTAATAGTGTAACCTATTAATAGATAACATGCATAAACAGGGATTTCAACTAATGACTCCTGGTAGTATGACAGGATTTCAACTTCTTTTGTAATCAGGGAAATTCCAATTAAAACCACAATGAGATGCCATTTCACACCCACCTGATTGGCAAAAATTAACAAGTTGAAGAACATGAAGTTCTGGCAAGGATGTAGAATAACGGGAACTCTAACGAAGCAGAGAGGCTGTACATACGTGCAGACATTTTTGAAAGCATTTTGGCATTGTGTAATGAAACCGAGAATGTGAAGTAGGAATTCACAATCTCACTCCTGGGAACATATCTTTGAGAAATGTTGACCTATCTTTGTCAGCAGTCAAGTAAATGAATGCTCATAACAGTGGCATTGTTAGTACTAGAAAAACAAAGTGAGACCAATGAACTAACAAATTAACAAGACATTGGAGCTACAATATGCATTGAGAGGAAAGCAAGTTAATATACGGTGTTGCATTCTTATAATGCCAAACTGTTTAGGAAAGAGAGATGAACTATATCTACTAGTATCCTGTAATTAAATGTCTTAAAAATTATTTTGGTTAATGAAAAGCAAGTTGCAAGAGGAACCAAGAAATGCAACACAAAAATGTTAGTTGTGTTACCACTATCTGGTTTGGGAGAGAGGCAGAGAATGGAGGAGTGGGGGCAAAATGAGGGATGGACACAGAGAAGCCTCAGTGGTTTGTTTAAGTTTGATTTCTGGGGCTTGTCTGGGGCTTAGCATATGTGTTAGATATTTAAATGACGTTTATGTATAAATACTGACATTAATTTATGGTTTCAGAATTTACTCAACATCAAGAATATAACTATAAATGGGTGTTGCCATAGTTTCTTGCTTCCTTTGATGCATTATCTTGATCAATCAGCTCTTAGATACACTTTGGAGACCTCCTGCCATTAAAAAAAAGGAAAAAGAGGTTTTGTTATCAGCACTAATAAAAGAGAAGAAATGCTTAATTTCTTTTCTTTTCTCTCTTACCAAACCACATCAGTTTAGATTCTGTCAGGAAAGCAGATGCCTCTCCGTATATTTTGAGTCAGGAGATATATAAATCAGGAGACTAGAGCGACTGGCCACTATTCTCTCTGGTCACTGTAAGGAAAAAAGGCGGGCTGACACCAAGGATCTTCTGTATGTCTGACTGCAATGTGGGGGATTCTCAGGGAAAAAAAAGCATTAACAAATCCCACAGAGTCAGCATGAAAATGAGGGGGCTACACTCCCAGAGATTTTGTTCATTCCATATGATTCTTTAGTTTTCCCCATGAAATTGATACAGGACATCTGGAAATAAATATTTGAGAAACCCTATTATGAATTATTATTCTTTTACTACCCTCAGGATTCCTTCTAATTTATTATAAAACAAAAATAATATGAATAATAACGTATTGCCTTCAACAGTAGCACTTAAGAGAATAGTCTCCTTGGCAACAAATGTCTTTGGTCTGGTTGACAACTCCTCAGCCAAGGTGGCTGCTTGTATGGAAAGCCTTCCATTGCTTTTATCATCTTCCTGTGGCTGAGAATCAGAGATGGGGAAGAATTATTTCTTATCTTCAGGAATAAATAAAGTTGCTAACTAGAGATTTTGGATTAAGGTCTATATAAACCCGTACGGATAGCACGCTGACAAATGTGTCTGCCAATCAACAGAATATTCATGTTAAAAAGAAAGTGATACTCATACTAAGAACATCTTTCCTACAATCAGGAATGTCTGTGAAGTTTTAGGTAATCTACTCTTATATTCCTTAAGTAGGTTTAGCTCAAGGCAATTGATAAATCAACACTACATTTATTCAGAATAAACACTGTAGAGTTCTCAGGACAATGAGGTAGAAAGAATTCAGCAGGCAAGTGACACAACTTTCTTTTTCTAAAGCTGTCAGCATACTTAAGTTTTGCTATCTTGAATTCTTATCATTGGGCAAGAGCAGGAATGTGGATTTTAACGAAATTTTTTGCTGATCCAAGTAATGATTATAGCTACCTGAGGAACTCAATGTTCAATTTATACTCCAAAAGATTATTTAAAATTTTATTCATTCCTGTGAGACAGGATCCCTTATTACAGCCATTTTTCAAATGGTAGTTAACTGGCTTAAGGTCTGACAGCTTTCAGGAAGCAGAGCTTTGATAGAACAATGCCTATTTGCCTCTAGACACACAATAGGGTATCTGGGATGCCCCATGAGAGATGAATGCTTTGCTGTTGCAATCACATTTTTTTTCTCACTTGTTCTGGAGAGCTGCACTTTTGGAAACAATCTCTTGTTCCAAGAAAGGATCTCAGACCAAGATGGTCTATTTTATGAAATCAATGAGTGATACCCCAATAATATAGCTGTGTAAACCCACAATTTTTTCCACACCCAGACACTTCTGGTTTCCATAGTCCTATCTGAACTCACGCCTACCTTTCTCTTTTTGGCAGCCTAAAGATGGAACAATGCGAACAATACATCTCATGTGTCCTCACTTGGATGGAATGCCTTCCTGTACTCTCTGCCCTATTCTGCCCTCTGTGATCCATGTCCCAGCCTGTAAACTTTGACCATACTTTAGCCCTACAGCCTTGGACCCTCTGAACTCAATCAAACTCCAACCACCCCCCCACCCTGACTCCCTGCAGCTGAACATCCTTTATCCATTTCTTGGCTGGCCACTAATGCCAGGTAGAGTGTCTTGGCCAGGCTTTTCTGGCTGTTGCATTAAATCTGTTATTGATATCGAAAGGTTTAGTATTCTAGGAAATTTTGTTATTTAAATGTCAAACACCTAGTACATGGACATCACTTTTCAGAATATTCTATACATTATGTTCTCCCCCAAAGAGGCAATGTGGCTGATTGATAAACTACACAGAAAAAAACAAGACTCAGGTTGTTGAAGTGAAAACTCCAGCTCTTCGGCTTTCTAGCTGCTTAATCTTGAGCAAGCTTCCTTGTCCCTTTATGTATCTCAGAGTCCTCTTCTGTAAAATAAAAAGGCAAGAACCATACCATAGTTGAGATGGTTAAATGAGGTTGCAGATCTAAAATGTTTAGAAATCTTCTTGGCACAGGATAAATCTTATATACTTGAATATTATCTGGCACATCAGACTGGTGCAGGGATTTCACCCCATATTTTATTTTTCACTTAAGTTTACAACTATTTTTATCCTCACTTGAGGACATTATTTTCATTGCTTTTAGAGGGAGAGGAAGGGAAAGAGAGAG
Organism: Mormoops blainvillei; assembly: GCA_004026545.1. NCBI lineage: Eukaryota > Metazoa > Chordata > Mammalia > Chiroptera > Mormoopidae > Mormoops > Mormoops blainvillei. Next base: position 35,368 of record PVJD01001437.1, on the reverse strand, counting down.
AGAGAGAAACATAGATGCAAGAGAGAACCATCCATCAGCTGTTTCCCAGCTGACTGGGGTCAAACCTGCAACCTACGTATGCATCCTAACCAGGGATGGAACCCGCAACCTTTCAGTTTACTGGACAGTGCTTCACCGAATTGAGCCACATTGGCCAGGGCAATTACATTTGTTTTTGTAAATCACTTCAAGTAGGGTTCTTCATAGCAACAACTAAGTTTGGTTGCTAGTGGTGGGTACCCACATACCTCCTGGACAAATGTATGTATGTATGTAATATGTGATCTCTAAAGACTTTGACAAGTCCAGTTTAACATTGCCGCTTTGGTTACTGAGAAAAATAAATCTGCGTAATTGTAACACTGAAATCTACATTTAAATAAACAAGTGCAGAAAATAGCACTTTGCCTTTGGCAGCAGTGAGAAAATGAGACTGCCTGAAACGAGGTGTCCGTGATGAGAAATGGCTGGAGATAAGAGAGGCTTGCGTGATAATCTAAGTCTAATCTTTTTTTCAGGGAAATGGCAAGTGGGATGGGAAATGGGTGATTGTGGACAATCCAGTAATGAGGCCTGGTTTGCATCCTAGCAATATTTCTCAAACAGCAGTGTGAAGACGGCCAGAGACCCTTTGATTGGGTGGAGGCCAGTTTCTATAATTTACTCCTGAAACAGTGATGGCCAGAAATAAGTCAGGAGAGGGGCCTGAGAGGAGCAAAAAAGAAGTGGAATCCCTAACCCTAGTGACTGAATAGTTAAAAAGAGTAAACTAGTACCATATTTCTCACAAAGGCCACTAACTGGTTAGCGTTGCATTTAATTAAAATGAGGACTGCAGACAGGAAACCAGTTTTAACGCAAAGTAGTTGATTACGGTCTTTGATATGTTGAATAGGAAGGTGATGCCTGACCCTCTCTGTGACAGATGCCCAGGCTACATGAACACGGACTGTTTTGGGAATAGGCAACAATCTATACGATAAGGGCATAGCTGAGAAAGCCGAATGCTCCTGTGTAGGGGTTTCTAGGGTGTATTAAGCGAAGGGTCTAAGGTTGGAGACCGTGAACTGCAGTGTTTTCCATCCCCACTAAAAACTATTTGGTGATATTCTAAACAGCCAGGATAGTAGAATAAAGGGGCAGCATAGTTGGCTTTATCCAATCATAGAGAATTTCAGAACCAACTAGATACACAGAGGCAAACTGTCCAGGGTTAATGGTGAGAAAGTCATTGCAGTGGAAAGACATAGGTGTGGCCAAAAAGCCCATGGCACAGAGCGAGTGGCATTGATGCTGATAGACAGCTTGTCCAGACCACTGGGAGTAGGCTGAGGGTGGGGAACAAGAGGGGCTAGGAGCTAGACCGTGGGAATGGGACCCGGGAGCATCTTGTGCACCGAGCCACACTCCTCAGGGGTTGAGGTCAGAGATACAAGTACTGAGGGCATGCAGTCGGTCAATGTCTCCACCAACTGCCCTCACCTTATGTGTATAGTTTGTGAGATTTGAGAAATATATACATCTATGTTACCACAAATATAATCAAGATGCAAAATTTACATCAGTTCCATAATGTTTACTTGACCCTGTTTTAGTCAACCTCTTCTCCCCATCTTCTGTTCTAGGCATACAACTGCCCTTTGTTCTTGTAGATTAGACTTTCCTTTATGGAGTTGACAATTATTTATTGCCTACGTTTAATAATAAACAAAAAGTAAAACACCAGAACACTGAAGTATATCATTTTTCAAGAATTTCAAATTTTTTACAAAATGAACTTTTTGTAACTGTAACATTACCACCACAAAGAGAGGTCAGTTAGTGGCTTCCTTCAGGAGTTTAGATCTACTGGGAAGTTCCCTTGGATGCCTTACCCTATGTGTGTAGCTGTGGGGGACTTGCTATGCAAAATGCATGAATGGGAGTATCATAGATTATTAAAGCATGAGAGCATTTGGGTCAATAGAATCAAAGTGCTGACAAAGAAGCTGAAGTTAAGAGTCCCTTAAAACCTCATATGAAGTCACTGAGATGGTGAGAAAAAAAGGGGGAGTGGGAGAGGAGAGCCTACAAAAATAGAGCCTACGAAAGGACAATTTTTCTTGTGGAAAGCAAGTTAAATGCTTGTTTAGTTAGCTCCAGAGCAGTGAATTTTATGTATTTCTAATGCTGTGTCTTTTAAAAAATATTCAGTGAATCCTAATTTTCCATATTATTGTAGCTATTTGAGTAAACGTGAAATGTTCTAACCAGTTTAGCTGAAATAATCACAGCAATGTCTTCATTACGGTTTGATCACTTACTGTTAAGGATTCATGCAGCTCACAAATGGCTCTAGTCAGGCTAGTGTCTATGGGTAGTTATGCTGTCCATATGATATTCTAACCAATTTTGGTTCAATGTAATAAACAGTTGATAATTACTCTAACCCAAAGCTTGCATCTGTGGAAGACTTAAAACTTTATAAAATACATCTACATATTGTGGCACAATATTGTCTCTTTTTTTTTTGAGATTAAAAAAACTGAACTGAAGATTGTAAGAATAATATTCCTGAGATCACAGAGCTAGAAGAAATAGAATGAAAACTATAACCTAATTTTGTTTATTACTTGTGACCTAGGACTTGCTCCAAGGTTACGAGTTTTTGTCACCGTTAGTTATGTCTTTCGCTGTCTCCCTTGACTCTCCCTTCCTACGCATTGGCCATCCAGTTTTCCCTTCTTCTCATATATCTGTGTGGTGACAGGTTGATCCCGTGTTATTGACAAATAACTGAAATGTCTTAAAATAATAAATGTTCATGAGTATCAATCTAAATTTCTGACTATATAAATATATATATTTTTCTTTTCTCTCTCTAACAGACCTTAGAGATTAAAAGATTGTATTTCTAAGCCAAATATGGCATTTATTTATATTTTTAAATTTCAAAGTCATATCTATGGGTTAGCATGATCCAAGTTTGAGTTTAGGGGAGGGAGAGGTTTGGACTAAGATCAGGGATAGATCAACTCTGTCTGGCTTCTCCATCTGCACTTCTTCAAAGGTTAGTGGTAGGCCCCCATTCTTATTTTCTTACAGCCTCGTGAGTCCTAAGCATATTTTATTTATGCAAGAAAAAGAAATTTCCCTCTAGTCTTGTCCAGAGACTATGTGAAAGTTCCAACTTTCTGTTTGGCTCTGAAGTAGCTGTTTAACTCACTTGTATATGACCTGAACATTTTAAAATATAACTTCATCTCTTCATTTATTCTTTGTTTTAGAAGCTAAGCACCCTACAACAAATATCTTGGGGTTGACTGTAAGCTAAGCTTTGAATTTAATATAGTTTTTCACAACCATGCTTTTTGTTATAGTCATAAACAATATATATGATCTCACCTATAAGTGGAACCTAATCAACAAAACAAACAAAGGAACAAAATAGAACCAGAGACTTGGAAATAAAGAACAAACTGAATGACCAGAGGGGAGTGGGGAGGAGGACAAAGGGGAAAAGAAGGGGAAGGGCCAAGCAGAGGAAACCTAATAAAGGATTCAAGGGCATGGACAACGGAGGGGGGATCGAGTGTGGGAGTGGGGGGATGGGGTTGGGATGAGCAATGGGCAAAAAAGTGGGACAACTATAACTGAACAGCCATAAATGAAAAGAAAAAAATTGTGTTTTCTTCTTAAGATAGACTCTCGCATAAATGCCTTTCTTCTTGCAAATATAAGTCATGCGTTCCCTCAATGTTCATAATTTTCTAAAGATATCCTAGTTATCTTTCATTTAATCTCTCAGGTGATTTTTAATAATATGTTTTTTATCCTCATTATACATAATTTAAAAATGTCTCTTCATTGCTCATACATTAGTCTAACTGTGTATATCCTCTCTTTTAAAATGTATTCCTCAGTATTAAATTTTTTAAAAATTAATTTTTTAAATTAACTATTGTTTCATGAAATAAAATAATGGATATATCACATAGTCATTTTTAACTATTTCAATGGCTAAATAGTAATTATTTCTCATAGTTCTTTTTTTATTTCATTGTCTTTTGTTTCCAAACATGCAAACTAACTATATGCAAAAATGCTTGATCTACAATCATTAATAGGTCTACAAACCTGTTAAATTAATAGATCTACAAATATTCAATAGTTTTAAAATTTTATTTTATATAAAAATCACATGTATTAGAATATCCAGAAAGATACTAATTGAGAGTAGGTAAAAATAGTTTAGTGTTGGCTTTAACAGACATACTACTAGTACCTTACTTGTTGGGGAGGAATAATTTTTTTCTACCTTTCTAGGTTCTTTTGACTGGTCCAGTAATTAAATTGACATGAGACAAATTAAAAATACAGAAAGTAGCCAAATTTAGTTACATCTGAATCTACAGAAGCCCCACATACGTGAGTCAGAAACTCCGCTTACATGAGGTGTTCAGAGACCAATGGGGAAATGGTATCTTGAGCTAAGAAAGGAGGTAAAGGGCCGGAGACTTCAGAGGGGAGGAGGGTAATTCACAGAACTATAAGAGGAGCAGATATTCAGTGTTTAGGTGTGTGTCTTGTCATAAAGATGGTCATAAAATGTGGTAATAATTATTATGGGCAAAACTCCCACTTATATTTTTTTAAGGGAGAGACAAAAGTGTCTCTTGAAACTGCAGGGCCTCTGTTGCCTTCGGTTCCAAAATATCCTCTTATCAAAAGTGACAAATTAACAAAGTGGCATATCTTGGGAAGGGTTATTCTGAACTCTTTTATATTATTAAGAATAAATTGTATAATAGTCTCTGCGTATAAATATATGTAAATACACAGATACAGATATGCACACTTATAGGTAAGAAGATACAGACATACAAACATATTTTTCTCATGTAACCGAACTTGAAGATTCTCATTCTTTCTTACCTTCCAGGGAATATAAGGGTTGATTTCTGCTTTGTCTAAGCTAATTATAAATAAAAGAGACAAGTGAATATAATAATTTTATCACCAGGATACATTCCCTATTTCTGAAATGACAATGGACAAACTGCACATTGATATGGTGTTTGTATAAGAACCAAGTGTTCAAAAAGGCTAAATCAACTCCTGGAAGAAAATTGTTTTATAGAGTGGATGGGACTTTATGTTTTAAATACGGTTCATCTCATCAACTTTAGTGTTTGTTTGTTTGTTTTTTTGTCAGGGTCCTTCTTCTTATTGTCCCCCACCCTTCCCCATCTCCCCATGTTTCCAATGTTACTTTCCTTCCTGCAGGAAGAAATCTCCCCATGTTACTTTCCCGCAGGAAGAAATCCTGGTAAAAGGATTCTCTCGTACTGGATCAACATTTGAATTGGAGGTGGAGGAATGGGCTCATCTGAAGCTAAAAGTGTGGGTGCCCAGATGTGCACCCATGTGGTGTGTCTCTGATAATATCCCTAATCATGCCAGGGACGCTGGCACTGCTGAGAATTTGACCTAATGCTCGAGAAGGTTGAAAGGGCCCTGACCTGCCTGGCTTTCTTGGCTTGTCCTGCCAGGTTCCCAAAGAGCCAGCCTCGGCCCCAGCTCAGCACATGCACGTGAGCCAGCTCAGGAACACTGCTGTGACTACTACTCAGTAAAACCCAGGGTGGAAAAGAAAACAAATTCTTCTGTTAGTTTCATAATCTAGGCTGGATCTGTTCTTGTAGCCCCCGCCTTCCACTCTCCATCCTTTGGTAGTGGAATACCCCCACCCTGAGCAAATTCACCCTGTATTCCTTTGGTAAGGCTGATCCTTTTGAATCTCACTCTTCTAAGAAGGGTGTGCTCACGGCTAAGCATTGGCGAGGTCTGGCAAGACCATGCGCGTAATGCTTGTTAGACAGCTGGGGGGCAACAGAAGCAAGTTTAAGTCCAGTTCTCTATTAATTTTCTAAATACAGAAAAGAGACTTGCTCTTTCTGCTGTGATTTTGATCAGTTATTCCTAAGTTTGTATATGACTTCTGACAACTTGCTTATACTGGAAAAGAACTCGAAGAGAAAAGGAAAGACAGACTTCTGTTGAAACCATTGTTGTGTTTTAGTGAAATAAAGAAACAATGCTAAGAAGGCCAAGGCCTTTCTAAAATCTGCTGAATTATTGGAAAGAAATATAACTTACATTGGGTTCGCCAAAAAGTCCATTTAGATTTTCCATAAAATAAAAGACACAGTTTTCATTTTTACCAATAACTTTATAGATTTGGATATTGCAAGTATGTTGGCTATCTCCTGCTATTGGTTGCTAGTGGGTAGAGGCCAGGGGTGCTGCTAAACATCTTCCGATGCATAAGATAGGACCACAGTAAAGAATTATCTGACCAAAATGTCAGTAATACCAAGAAACTTTGCAAACCACTTTTAACATACTCAATCAGTCACAGCATCTTTTCCATACACTGTACAAATCTATTTTTGCATTTCAGTTGCCTTTTTACTTTTCTCGAAATAATAAGGCATAATATACTGAAAATGTTGCTTATTTTCTTCTACCTTCAATATTAAAATGGCTACACAAAAATTTACTAATTTTGATAAGTTTTTTTTTAATGCACGTTGATTTGACAGCTGTTACAATACAATCTAACAAAATTGTTTCAAATGACATTAAAGACAACTAAGCACTACTAGAACCATTGTATGGAAAAAAACTAAATGAACTTTTTGGCCAGCCCAATATATATAAATTTACTTGTACTGTCTGACCCTCCAACTTAATGGAAACAATCAACTGCTTCCCTCCCTCACCAAACACAAAATTCTTGAATAGTGGGGTCCTAATCTAGTCGAGATGAATGTTTATTCTTTGGTATCGAAGAGGTCTGATATATTAATTCCATTATCATATCGTGATTATTATATGTTATCTTTATTTTGTACCAAAATGAACAATGGGAAAACATGTTTTATTATGCTGTAAGTCAGAGGTCAAAAAAGGGAAAGAAAGAAAAGTAACAATACTTGGAAATTAGGTGAAATGAAGAATAAGAGTAAAATTTAATGAGTTTAAGGAAAATAAAATTTTAGTAGAAAATAATAAAGAACTAATTTGACAAAATACCCTTTCTTGCCTAAAATGATGTTGCCTTTTTATTTTTATTGCATTTATTATTGTTGCTCAGACATGACTGTGTTATGGTATATATGCTTATTTTAAGGTGTCAATGATTTAAACAGTTAACATTTACAAAAGAATCCCATTACCTGAAAATAATGTATTTATAATACAATGTGAACTTCCCAGAATTCTGTGCAAACAGATACTGCATACATTTTTGAATTATTTTTTCTGTGAGCAATGGGCAGGTGTTTTAGCCCATGAACTTGAGATATCCCATCAGGCCTCACTTCCAGGTTGAGGTAAATTGAGATCACACAATAGGTAAAATGCTATTTGGATGCATGGTTCTATATACAGACAAGAATAGGTGTGTACCTTACTATACACTATTCTAGAACATTATCAGCATATCTAACATAAACTTAAAATTGTATATGAAACCATCATAATTTTATGCTTCTTAAAAGGTATTTCAATAGTTAATATTCCTCAATTAGCAATAAACATATGTCAACCTAATCTCATTTTGGCTCTGTTTTCTAAGGAGAACCTAAACTATTGCTATACTCTCTTTTAACTATAAAATACTAATGTATGAAATTTCATTATATTAGCCACTTACATTGACATCAGTAGGTTTATTTTAATTGCACTTTTCTATCTTTTCTTAAGTTATGATAGCAGCAGGATTATTTCAGTAGTTTCATGATGGCATTAAATGCATCTATGGAACGCTCCTTAAAGTTTGTTTTTAATTAAGATTCTTTAGGAATTAGATAATGAGCGTAAGCTCATAACCTGGACACCTGCCAAGAATTAACAGTAGTTATGTTCGTGAACTATGTTACCTAGTAACGAAAGCAACAATTGCATTTTTATAACATTTTAATAATACATTCAATTTGTCCCAAAGTTCTCATAACCAAGTACATGGCAAAAATACGCACACACATTACATAAACACCCTGGTGAATATGTATTTTGTCTTCTGTTTCAATGTTTCTTTTGTGTAGTATCCCAGGTTTCTACTGAGTTCTGGAAATGTGTTCTGTGCCACAGGACGTGCCAAATGGAGAAACAGAAAAAATAAAGAACCAACTGGTCATTCTAGAACTGAAGAGTACAGTTTCTGAAATAAAGACATTTCCATGAATATAATTAATAGTTCAACAGACATGACAAAGGAAAGAGACATGAGCATTGTGACAAATCAATAAAAATTATCTAAGATAAAAATCAGTAAGAAGAAGTTTAAAAAAATAAACAGAGACTTGGAAACTTGCTTGATAATCTCAAACTTTACAACACATTTGTAATCGAAATAGTAGATGCTATTCTGTGGCATGACACAACTCTCAATAAATTTTAAAACATTAAATCATACAGAGTATTTTACTGATATCAGTGAGTAATTAACCATGATGGGGATGAATTTGAAGTAAATAAAAATAAAGTAGGTAAACCCTAAATGTTTGAAATTTAAAGAACACACAATCAACTCATGGGTCAAAGAAGAAATCATTGGTGGAAATCAGAATGTATTTCAAATTGAATGTCAATAGAAATATCATATATCAAGTTTGTGGGATACATTAAAAAATGTTCAGAGGAATATCTGTAAGTATTTCAAATATGCAATTCTATGAAAACAATTGCTAAAAGTCAATAATCTACTCTTCCTTATTAAAAATTTAGCAAAAAAGAAAAAGTTAAATTGAAAATAATTAGAAAGAACAGTATAATGATAAAAGACACCAGTGAAAAAGAAGGTGGGCATATAATGAAAATTAACATAATGAAAAGTGAATTCTTTGAAAAGATTAATAAAATTGTTAATCCCTAGAAAGTGTGATCAAGAAAAAACATAAGAGGAGAGATAGTCTACTAATAACAAACATGCAAGAGGGAACAAATAGAGATCTTATGTGTTTTTATTAAAGAATTCTAAAAGAGTATTATTAACAACTTTCTACTGATAAATACAGCAATTTAGGTGTGGACACTTTGTTACAGCTTGCTCTCTGCCCTAGAGCTTTGTGCAAGCTTCAACTCCCGTAGTCTTGCAAACCTGAACGTGTAAGTGTGTTAACAACCATAGAACAACTTTTTTGACCAGTGGGACATGAAGAATGAGAGCCAATGGATAACTATTTTTCTTACTCTTTTCAAGTGAGCAAGTGTGGGAAACTTTCTACACAAATTTCCAGATACTTCAACAGGTCTCAGTGGAATCTTGTCCCAACAGTTCAGTAAGAAGCTAAAATGAAGAAGTAGAAGGAAAAGGAGGGGAAAGGGGAGGAAGAGAAGGAGGGGAAGGATGAGAAGAAGAAGAAGAAGAAAGAAGAAGGAGAAGGAGAAGAAAAGGAAGGAAGGAAACTGTTGGCTTTGCCTCATTTCTTCTCTTACTGTTCTCAGTACTGCATCACTGGGACCAGAAAATTTGAGAAATGTCTGGAAAATAACATCTGGGATTGAAAATGACAGAAAAAAAAAAGCCCCAAAATCATTTGCTGATGATCTCCAAATGAATGGCTTGTGACAAAAGCACATCTTTTCTTCTTACTTTCCACGTCTGACACAGCGCGAGGAGGCTGATCCTCACATCTTCACTGAGGGATGTATGGTTGGATGGAATATTCTCTATCTGGAACAATGACAGTTGTCATATAACAGGGATAAAGGAAGTATATCATTTCCACTCACATTTTATTGTACAAGGCTTTCCACATGACCGTACTTGAGTTCAATTGTATAAAATAAATAACACTCCAGCAGGGAGGGACTCCAAATATTTATGAAAATTGCATATAATTCAATTGGTAACTGTTCATCAAATAATGCCAGAAAATTACTAGCCTAGGTTGACCTGAAAAATGTCAAAGTGCCTTAATTGCATGGGATTAATTTTGTGTTATATGCCCGGCACTCATTTTCATCAGACTATTAAGGAATTATAGATGTCACCATCCTATTTGAAGACATCCAACTTCATAATCTAACATATGAGTATTTCTCAAAGCAATAGCTGTGAAAACATCAAATTGATGCAGCTTCAAGCACTTACACAAATGAATCCACATTATTCCATTAACTGTTTCTTCTAATTTCCAACAACCTTGTTCATTTACTATGAGGAGTGAAAATTTGTGTGAAATATTCTAAGGTTTGTGAGTACCACAAGAGAATATTGATTGAGGCAAGCATAACATTGGATGGAAAAACATTTCCATTTATCTTGATAGGCTTAAGACACATAATGTATGTTGAAGATTGATTGAAGTAAATACTTGGAGCGGAGGCTCACGGTTTATTGTGAGCCAGAAAAAAAGATGAATGTGTGTCACTGCAAAAACATTTATTTGAGCATTGCACTTAATTATACTCCTCAGGGTAATAGTCTACTGTCAGTCTACTGACATAACGCCTGCTATACCATGATATGGCAAGCACACATTTTTATGTAATAAATTTAAAATGCCTTGGAGATATTACATAACTGCCGTAGTCCTTCTCAAAAGGGTGGGCTGGTCTGAATTTGATACTAGCTACCGTTGGGCTTGCCTGTGCTAAGATAATAATTTCAGTTTAGATTGTTGAATCCTGTTCTTTTGTTTTAGAACAAAAGTCTGTTTTCCATTTGCATCTGTTCAGTTGGCCATCTGCGTTGATGACAAAGAGGAGGTACCTCAGGAAAGGTTGCATTGCTGAAAGCTTTATAAATCTATTTGGATTCATATAAACATTACTCCCCAGATCTGGCGTTATTGATCATTATTTATTTATTTTATTTCCAAAACAAAAGAGTGGAGAGGTTTGAAATCATAGTTTATTTTTCTCGCTTGCTCTGCAGTCCCATTTCTCATTGTATTTTCCTCAGGTTTAGCCCTGGTGGCCTGGAGTGAGGGTGCCTGCCTGAAACAATGCACTTCCCCTGAGGGTAGCATCTCTAAGTCCATCAACATAGCTGCCTTCTGCAGATATCAGTAGAGAAGAAGGTCAGTTACGTATTATCCCATTGCTCCCTGCCCTTACTGTCTCTGTTTTTTACATATATTAAATTGTCCTGGCTGGTGTGGCTCAGTGGATTGAGTGCTGGCCTGCGAATCAGAGAGTTGCAGGTTTGGTTCCGGGTTGGGACACATGCCTAGGTTGTGGGCCAGGTCCCCAGTAGGGGGTGCATGAGAGGCAACCACACATTGATGTTTCCCTCCCTCTCTTTCTCCCTCCTTTCCCCTTTCTCTAAAAATAAGTAATTAAAAAAGGAAGAGATCCAGGGAAGTTTGCCTACAATGTGGGTGAAATTGTAAAGAATGCCCCTTCCGACTTACAGTGGGTTCTTGCTAGTTTCTGTTTCTACATGTCTCCTAGAATTACCTGGATATAAATGAATATTATTATTTAATCATCATATGCCCAGGGCTTCCATCCTACTGTGATCGCTCTACACTAAAACCCACCTGGTGAGACTTTTGTTCCCAGCTCACACATGGAAAGTCTCCCCATTTTTTCGGTGGTTTTTGGGCCTGTTTGTTTTCTCCTGACCCGTGTGTCTCTATTTCAGCTTCATTTATTTTAATAGCCTATATATATGTCCCTTTCAGAACAATGTCTTAAAAACTTTTGTCTCCAAAGCACCTTGAACATCTAAGGGAGGTGTGAGGCAGTTTTACCAAACATCTGAGTAACAAACGTGGATTATTTGAAAGTAAGAATGCGAAAGTAAAATGAAATAAGCTACCATGTAACACTGAAAGTTTAATGTATCGGTGGTATTTATCTTCCATTCCCTACCACTGCATGTTAGTTCACCCCTCCCAGCAGCCCTCCCGTAGGCCCCAGGGTGTCCACATTTACCTGGTCCTCTGCCTCTTCACTTAACCTGTCAGCTCATGACCATTAAATTTTAGTTTTCATTTCTTCCCTAAAAATCAGTCTTGGTTTATTTTTGTATGCCACAACAAATAAATAAATGGTCAAATATGAAAGCATTCTATAAACACCAGTCTAACTACTCCTGGTCTCTATCACATAGCAACAGCAAGAAGATGAGTCTGAAGTAACAGAGTTCTGTTGTTGCTGTGCAGCCGTTGTTTGGTGGTGGTGGCGGTGGTGGTTTCAATATGAACACCGCGTCATGCCGGTCCCCCTCTCCCTGAAGGCCATTGTTAATAGAAGAAACACAATATAAAGTTGTGTTTTCTTTATCTCTGGTCCTTAAAGTTTTCATACCCAATCCACTGCAACTCCTCTGAGTTGCTTTATGTGTTGATTTTTATTTCAGTTCCAATTTCACAAGACTTTGTATAAGAAACTATTACGGACATTTAATGCTTAGATTTCCTCAATTTGCAGGCATGATGAAAGGGTCATATTTTGATATTTGCCTCTTGGTCAGCTGGAAATAAGCACATAACCACTAAGCAATATTTTGTTTAGAAATGACCTTGAACTCTGACCTTCTTAAGTACATGTAACAATTAATTATATTCAGAACACTCTCATTTTATCTTTCTGATTCTGTCAATATATATGAAAAAGTAAATACTTTATAAATAAATATGTGGAAAAAGTTATATATGATAAAATAGCAAGATTTTAATCCATCTAATCTTTTATCTGTTGAGTATTGAACATATTCGGGTTCAATGTGCTTCTAAGTAAACTAGTTACTTTGTTAACAGAATTGAATCAATTATAATATCCAGGTGAGGGGTATTTGGAATATTTTAAAAAAACTTAATAAGGATAGGAAAGATTTGAGGTAGAAAAGGATTTGATTGAATAAAATCCAGCCAAGTGATGTTCTTGGTTTTTATATAGATATTTAATTGGATATACTTAGGGTAGAGATATTCTATGAAAAGAATATTTAGGTTAAGAAAAAAATAGGTCAATACAAAAAGGCTTAAATATGAAGGTAAGTTTATTAATCAGTTCCCACTAATAAAAGTCTAGGGTTGACCTCATCTACTGGTTGCAGGTCTCCTTTTCTGGAGTTCTCTTGTCACTGTCTTTCTTCAGATGACGACATTGTTCTCATGTTGGTACTGGTTCCGAGCCTCTATCATGTAACTGCAGTGTGCAGAAAAGAGAAATTATTTCTCAGTGTTTTTGCTGGGAGAGAGAAAACAGAAGTGAGAGGAAAAAATGTACCCTAAAAACAACAGCAACAACAACAATAAACACACAATATATGTCCCTCGCTTTCCCAAACGCACTTCCCTCGCATGCCTTTGGCTCACAGGGTTACATGCCTTCCTTCCTGAACCAACTCCCGTGACTAGGTTAATGCCATGTAACAACTGGCTTCGGCCTGATCATTGAGAACCAGTCACCGTCAGGGACAATGGCATTACTTTAAGATAAATGAAACCATATGAATAAAGCTGGCACGAGCTAGATTTTCCAAAGTACATGAAATGGTAAGAAGGCAAAATTACAGTTGATGTCTAATCTCCATCTGAGACATCAAATTTTAATCTAGCTTGCCCTCTTTATATATAATTATTTGTGTGGGTGGGATAGCTTACTGTTATGTTTAGAAACACTGCTCCTCTGGTAAATATGAATGTATAATTTTTTCTAAGAAATATAGGTTAATGTTGCTGTCAGTAGTTAGCTAATTATTAATAAAAGAAAGAGAAGCAAAGAGACTTAGACATTGAGCTTAATAAAACAGGAAATATGAGCCCATTTGCTTCACCAGGAAGCTACAGCTTTTCCCTCCATGGGATTACAGCATTTCTAGGCCGAGGAGATTAACATTCTTCCCTTCCCCACTCTGGAACCAGATTGTTGAGGTGTGGGGAGGGGGAGACGGGGCATAAGCAGAGGTGCTTGACCAAAGAGGCCTGTCAGTCTAACTAGGGGGTGGGCCTAATGAAAGCCCACGAAAACTTGAGAAATTGATTGGTTCTTTTGAAAAGGCATCTTGTCTGTCCAAAGCCCAAGCTAATATACTCCCAGGAGAACAAAGAAGCGCTCTCTCTCTCTCTCTCTCTCTCTCTCTCTCTTTCTCTCTCTCTCCACCCCCCCGCCCCCCTCATTGATGACCTGAACTCCCGCAGTACACTTGCCTGTTCTCTCCATGGCCACCTGGCCTTAGCAGCTGCATGGACCACGGCTATGCAGACACTACTTGCAGGCTGCAGGAGGAGCCTGCATGCCACCGCACAGTAATGGACCGCAGCTGGACCGCAGCTAGAAGCACACACCAAGCTATAGCCAGATGCTGGACTGGACTGGACTTTAATATGGAGAAGAAGCTGGGTGGTGGCCTTTATCTTGGCCCTACTGAAGACAAGTTGGGACCTTTTCCATGGTGAGATGGATGAAGACGGAACATGGAAAGTCAGGAGGGGAATCTTCCCTGAACTCTACATCATCAATAACGTTTACCATCAATAAGGAATCGCATCCTTGCATGCAGGTCTCAGGAAATTCTTTTATTACAATGCCGCAAAAAATTCATTTTTCACTGGCATCCGCTTGCCCTCCTTATATATAGTTCTATTTGTGAGTGGGAGAGCTTATCGTTATGTTTAGTACCTCTGTTCCTCTGGCAAATATGAATGTATAGTTTTTTCCTAAGACATATAGTTTTCCTAAAAAAAATGGAATCTGTGTGTGTACTGGTTTATGCAGCTGAAATGCTAAATAAACTTTAATTACATTATCTTCTTCATTTCTCACTTAATCCCATTTGAGGTGTGTATACTGCTATTGGCCTAGACAGGTTCCGAACGTAGATGTGTACAGATATGAACACGGCCATGGACATGACTGTCTGTGACCATCTAGATTAAATTTCTTAATCCCACAATTTCCAATGTTAACTGAGTTGTGAAAGTTGTTTGTTTCTAATTTTCTCAACTTTTCTTGTTTTGGCAAAACTGTCTAGATTCCACTGATTTACGGCTCAAGGAGGAATTGTTCTTTAAAGCTCTAACATGTTATTTTGTCCTGACTTTGAAGCTGGGTTCATCGCGGTCTCCCTGCCTGTGTACAGAATTTGGTTACTGCTGTGGCCGTTACTCATCATGTCTAGCTGTTGGCCATGTCTTTATGGAAACTTCTGAGTCTGCACCTTGTGATGTCCCATGTGCCGTTGACCGGATATCCTGTGGTCTAGACGGGACCTGAGGGAAAATAATTTTTGTTAATATCTATTGCTTGAACCATAGTATGCAAATATTGCTTGTTTGAGTTTTAAGATTGTCTCAAAAAACTTATTTTCAATGTGTTTGGGTTCAAGATATCATTTAATAAGTTACAACAGTGAATGTACAGTGTGTTTATTGTCAAGACATTTTATTTTAAAAAAGGAATTGAGTAAGTTTAATACTTGTCAGTTTATTGCCCTTAGTTTTTATGTAACAATCAATAATTTTAGAAGTATAATTATTGCTTGCATAATTCTGTTTGAAATTTATATAATAATCAGATATGTAGAGTCCCTTTTTAAAAGACTGTAAAATCTGCTAATATTCAATGTGTATTATTTTCTTTTACTTAAAATATTGTATTAATGATATCATCTATACATTTATCTATCTATCCATCTATCTTTTTTCACAGATTGTTGTAAGAGAAGAAAACCTAAGACATAAAACCAAATGCTGATATAAAACAAACAGTCATATTAGATCTTAATTATTTACTTTATAAAATAATTTATATTAAGTCTCCTTAGGTCTTGTAACAATCAGTTTACTATAATTTCATTTAAGCAATTACATTTCAGGAATTTTTTAGTTGTCTGAACCATAATACATTTGAAGATATCATTAAAACTTTAGGGACAAAACAAAACTAATTAGTGTCTGCTCTCTGGGAGTGTAAGGTTTACTTAGGTAGATAGATAGATTGATCTTACACAAGTAGATATATTCAATCATTTTTTTGAAATGCTTGGGCTTGTTTTGATTACCACTATGTTATATGAAGATACAATATATGTTTTTGTGAAGAGTTCATTATATTCTTCTTAGTGGTAAGTACTCTGATTTATTGTTAGAAGTTTCATATTGTGAGAGAAGGTAGCAAAAATTCCTGTAAGGCTGTCAGGGAATCTCCCCTTTCACCTCCTTTTGCCAAGGGATTTCAGGAAGAAACTTCTACTCAGCTTTTAAGAGTGCACCTTTTTCCAATAGTTAGTTCCTTGGAAACTCTGTTATGAGACAGCATGGGAATAAGTGGAATAGTTTAGTGGGACAAATGCCAGACTCAGACAGTTTTATGTGAGTCTCAGAGAGATGTTGCAAGCCTAACACTGGAATAGTGTAAAATGATTGAAATGGAACAGAGACTAAAGTCCTGGTATTATTGAGTTCCCTAATGGCATTGTAACTTTAACGTTTAGAATCAAAATTGATTGAAGTCCAAACTGTAGATCAGCTTAGAGATGGGACTGGTTTCATTCAAAGACCTGACTCCAAAGACTACAGGAGAGAATTCCCAAGGCTTTGTTTTATTTACATGGAGCTTTACCTTTATTTTCTGTACTATTCAAGTACTTAGTACAATTTAACTAAAAAAGTTTTGACCTAATCCATGTAACCACACTATTTCAATTCGTTGTAAATTTTGAAACTAAGAACAGTAAAGCATTTCAATATTTCCTGTTTAGAGCTGAAATATTTTGCCATTGTGTTATCAGTTGCCAGATTAGAACATTTTCTGCAAGGGCTTTGTGTTGTGATGTGTAACTACCCATTTTCTCATTCTAATATGACCGCTTCTTAATATAGTTTTCTTTATATTGGGGTGCTGTGTGATAGCTATAACATTTAAAATCAGACAAATTTGTTCTCAATTTTATTTAAGTGTCTGAGATTAGTAGTTTTATTCCCTGCCCCCTCCCCCGACAGTTCCTGTAAAGTAACTTGGAACCTTCCATTCCCTTTATTCCTGGCAATGAGTCACTGCTATTTTAATTATTTAGATGGCACGATTCAAGCTTTAGCAAGTTTTAATCTTCCCTACATCTACTATGATATTGTTTATTCTATTGGCAATGTCTCTAAATACTTGATCATCTAGTTTGTGTGCTTTATTTTCTTGTTTCTGGGAAATTAAATCTAATTTTAGAATATCTTCTTTCCTTAATTTGAAGTAGTAAGATCTCTCTGATAATAAACTAATGGCTTGAAACTATAAACTATAATATAAAACATTTACAACTACATTTTAACATCTGTACCATCAAAATGCAGCCACTAGAATTTACATACAATGGGAATAACTAAATAACCTTAAATTAAATACAATTATCCTGACAGTCCTCAGAATGCTGATGCAGTCATAACACTGCCCTATCCTTAACTCTTCCATGACTGTGTGCCGACCATGTTCGGGGATGATACCTTGTCTCTTGTGCATCACATGCAATTATTTCTGAGAAGCCTCAACTGCACTTGGACTTGATTTAGATTGAGATTCTGGCCCCTGAGCCTCAGCCTGAACATACTGTAAGGAAATGAGGCCTTTCTAGGGTCTTGGGAAGTGGTGAAGATGGTTTGCATGTGGAAGAAATGTAAATAGTAGGTGGACAGAGGCCAGACTTTGGTTGTCTTAAAATGTGGCCACAAATTCTTTCGTATTCTTCCATGAAGATGTGGGAATGTGCTTGAATTTGGGCGAGATGTAGTGCTTAACCAAGAAAACCTAGCCAAATATACTTTATAGCTTTTTAGGCCGTATCAAAAAATGCCATGCCACTTTTGCTGTATTCATTGAAACGTTCTCTCTGGGAGACTTAAGCTTTCATGTATGAAGACTAGCTAACATGATGTGTCCATCCTGTGAGGAAGCCCAAGCAACATGGAGCTTGTGACAGTGTAGGAACTTCAACTGCACTCTCCCAACTCATTCTTGTCAGGAATGTATATAAAAATGCCTATAGTAACTTATTCATTGTAGTCATCACGAATCAGAGACAATAAGCCATCTCTGCTTGTCCTCTAAATTCCTGACCTACAGAATCCATTAACAATGTTCCTTCTTAAACACCACTAAGTTTGGTTGATTTGTCCTGTGGTAGTTGGTAACTGGAACACATACTCAGTGTATATCAACATAATGAAGTTAAGCATCCATTTACCTATTTCAGCTATAAAGCCATGATTTGGCATGCCAGGTGTAATATTTATCAGTTGGAAAATTTGTTTTTAAAAACTTTTTCTCACCTGCTCTTACATCGTATATATTTCTAATTAAACAGAGACATTACATTTTTATTTAATCATATAAGATAGTTGTGTATTGTTTTATTAATAAACATTTAATTCTAGTTAATTTTAATTTTTTCATTTGACTATCTCAGGGCTCATTTACTTTTAACAGTCAAAGAATAGAGGTATCTTAAAGGGATTTCATATGTGATTATTTTTTAAGAAAAGAAGAGTTGTACCTAAATAAACCTTTTCTCTTCTGTTCTCCTGTTTTTTTATCTCATTTTTTTCCCAATCCATATCTCTGACATAAGTGACCATCATCTGGCATACACAATGTGAAGAAATTTGAGGTATTAAATCCCAGAATACAAAGAAAATAAGATAAATTTGGGGGGGGGTTGGTATAAAAAATAACATCAAGACCTTTATCAAAATTTATCAAGCATAGTTGCATCGATCATGGACCTCCAAGAATTTTCATACAGCCACACACACACACACACACACACACACACACACACACACATTTGTTTTACCACCTGAGATTTTTAATGTCCCTAAGGTCTTCTGAAATCATTAAGGCAACAAATAAAATGAAATTTCAATAAGTTTTGAAAGAGATTAACAAATTATACAAATGTATCTTTATCTGAACATTTTTAAAAACATAATTTAAATTTACTGGACATAGAAATCTTTCATTATTAGTGACATTAATGTTTCCCTTGAGAAAATCTTCTCAGAAACATCTTACGCTGAGAGAACCCACATATCTAGAAAAATAAAACAATTTAATTTTTATTTTTCTTTTGTTTTGGGTAAACAACCTGAGACATTTCTTTCAAAATTATCTTTTGATTTGACTTTTTGGTTTGGTCATTGACATTCATCTTCTAATATAAGAACTGCAATGTTACTCATTAAAAAGATAGAACTGCCTTCAGACAGCAGAGAATGAGTATTCCAAGACTGCATTTGCAAATTATGCTCAGATGGAAGAAATGTTATTTGTGCAGAGTATGAATTGCACAATGTTATTGAGCCTTCTTCAGAATCTGAGTGTTGGCATAAATAAAAAGTCAAGTTCTTCTGGAATAATCCATTACAGTAACTCAATTGCAATTATTATAGATTGATTTCACTTCACTAAAGCCAAAACCATCTTCACAGATAACTATTTCTAACTCATAATTAATAAATCTTATTGTCTATGTAAATTTCATATCAGTTCATTGGAACATTGTGTACTAAAAACCATTATTTTCTTATTTTCTTTTATTCTTCTAAGGACAGTGCTACATTTGTCACTGAGGAAAGAAATTCTAAAGAATGTTTTAGTTGCGCCATGTTATATTGGCTCAACTTTACTCCATATATGTTGAATAGAATGTACCTACTCATATAATATGTACACACCTAAGTTGTCTTCTCCACATTATGCATCATATTAGGCTATCTGAAATATAAAGCAGCATCACATTTCTAAATGACAAATAGTAGTAGTATAAAAAATAAACCTACAATGAACATAGTATGTTTTTATATATACATTTCCTAAACGTTCATGTTTTTGCAGGAAAACAACGTGTCATAGGGAAATAAAACAGTCAAACCCCGCCCCACACATATTTTAATCTTACTTTCATCCCGTGTAACAACAGACACTTGAGAAAGTGCTCTAGAATTCCGAGTGTCCTTTTCACTCCCAAACGGCCCTGTCATCTCTGAGGGTTTATGTGAGGGTTTATGAAGGACACAAGTACAGAGTAAGAACTAAATAAATGCCAGCTTTTTCCTCTTTATTTCCCTCTTGGAGCCAGATGAAAGTCTTAATCATCCTTATATAATCTAGTGTTTTGAAAACAGTAGACATAGAGTACATGGTTATAAATTATATTGACTTAGTATTCAACTTTTATAAAATTTTAGTCAGATATTTAAAATAATTCCCACTTGTATTTTAAAACAAAAATAAGTCAAAATTTTATAACATGGGGAATTCTTAACATTTTAGCATTAATTAATCAAATTTATTCTAAAACTTAAACTGCATGAATATGATTATTATGTATAATTTAGAATAATAAAACTTGTGAAAAAGTAAATACATATGAAAAAATAAATGAGGCATTATTTTATATAAGTTATTCTGCTGTTTATCATTATGTCATTAATACATGTATGTTTCTTTGTAGAAAAATTATTAATATTTTTCTGTATTTATTTATAAACTTCTCATACAACATGAGAAATTTAGCATGTTTACAATTCCATTTACCTTCCTTCAACTTCTCAGATTTGAATAATTGTACAATTCTTATTTTAAGTTTACTCACTCATTCATTTATTTAAATAAAATTTAGCATGTGATCTTATTTAGTAAACAGTAGTTATTATTCCAGGGTTTAGGAATTACAACAATGAGCGGCGCACACCTGATGCCTGTGTGGGGCTCAAGTTTCAAGACAAATAAAAAGTAAATGAAATGATTAGAAAGTGATATGACAGATGCATCTTGCCTTGACTTTATAGAGTATTGGTGGTGCCACCTTGAAGTAACAGTTGAACAACAACAAAAAGGTAACATTTAAACTGAGACCTGAAGTTTGGGAAGGAAGAAGCCAAGCACAGATTAGCCTTAGAGCTAACCCGATAAAAGAAGTTGCATTTACATACCAATATCCCAAAGGTGGCTCAAATACAATGATGTGAAGAGAAGAAGCCTGAGTTTCAAATTGTGTTGTTAAAATTTTGTCATCTTCTTTCTGCTCCAGGACCTATTTTTGTGTAGGGGTCGGTGTGTGCGTGTTTAACCGGCTCTTTTTTTTTTTATGGCGGCTCCCTGAAATTGCATGATTGCAACCGTTCCCCTTGTAAACCCCAGCAGAATAAGGTTTTCCTTTTTTCTAATATCTTTAGTAAAATCGCTAGTCCATTTCTCATTGCTCAGAGCTGATTCACGTAATTGACTAAACCTGGAATATAGCCCTGATGCTTGGAGCAGATGAAGGAATAAGCCCCATCTGAGCCCCTTGGGATGAGGAGGATGATTGACGCAGTGTTACTACAAAATGGATGAACGGACACCAACCAAAGAGTGGTCACTACAGAAGTCTGAAAAACATCAAAGTGGACATGTCGGTAGGCAACCTGGAGCTCTATTGTCTAAGTACGAGTTAGAGGTTCAAAACGAATGGCAGTAACGGTTGTTATCAAAAGACAGATTATATTCAAGAAATGAGAAAAGTTTAAATCAAGTAGGAAAAAATGTAAAGCAGAGAAAATAGCATATCACCTAGCTCTCGGGGGGGCCAGAGGTTCAATAGATGGTAAGAAGCCTGGAAAGGGGCAGGCTGCCCTTCTGCGCACGTCGGTGACCTGAAGACACGTCACAGGCTCAACATTCCGGTCGATGTTTCTGCCTTCACTTCCTGTCCTTTGCAAATTCACTCAGCTGAGAGTTTTTCTGAGATACAGTTGGGGAGGACGCTTCTCTCTAAGCAACCCCTTCCTTTGGTCTGTTTTGAATTATACTTGCGCTCCTCAGTCACTCCTCCAGTCCAAAACCGGTGCCACATTCCAGACACTCTTTAAAGTCAGCAAAATGCATTAATAGTACACGTCCTTCTTTTGAGAATCATGTTTTGGATTTACACATTTTAAAATAAGTTTTTCTTCATTGCTACAGGATATTGGGAGGGAAGGAGGTGAATGCCTTTCTTCAATCTGCCACTTTTCACTAGTAGTCTAAACATTGTTTCTATAAAATAATTTTCAGAAAGTTCTATATATTAAAAAAGAAATACTGCTGTGTAAACAAAGTAATAATTTTCCCCTGGAAATTGAGATTGAGGATAAATAATTGAGTAAAATTAACACTTAACTAATGTGTTTTCTTTATAATTTATTAAAAAGTTTAAAGCTTCTGAGGCAAGAACAGCTCATTTATTAGTTTCCAGACCAACTTTATTATAATCAACCTATTTAATGTAACATTCTGATATTCTTGGTTTTACTCAGAAAGAGCACTTTTGCCTTTCTGCCAAAATGGGAGTAAATGATTTTTAGAAATTTTATCTCTGAGAAAAGAATGCTTGCATACATACATCCTCTAACTGGCTGGGTAGTTTGCTTTTAAAATTTTGGATCGGCTACATCTTCCTAACTCAATTTTCTTTTAAAATTTTAGAAAAAAACCTTCAACATAGCTTCAGCAGAAGTCAGAATACTTGCTGCAACAAAACGTTAGTGTTAATAATTAACTATAACTCTGTGGGGAAACTGACCTCTCTGACAAAGTGAGCTCATTTATGAAATCTCTTCATAGGATTCTTGCTATCAAAGTATTGTAAAAAATGAAAAATATATATAGTAACAGACACAGAATCATTACTTAATTCATGTTTGTAGGTCATTTAAAATAAAAATCAACTTCACAAACAACTCATAGGTCTCTAGTTGGAGCGTTTTGTTTACTAGGTATTTTTACACTCGGTTGAAAAACTATTTAAGAATCTTACGTGAAACCAGTGTACATGTTTTACATTCATTTTAAAAGTATATATTCTGTTCAATTCCTTTTTTCATTTCTTTTTTGGTGCTGTCTAAAAGCAGGTGATATTACACCATGAGAAATGAATTGCATACAGAGCTTTTCCAGCTGTGAAACAGAAAATAAAATCCCACACTTTTTAGACACTCTATATAAGAAAAACATTTTTTTATGGCAGGTAAATATATACCATGGCACTTAACTATCTCTAGGTAAGTAGTCTTATTTTAAATTGTTCTTAAATAATTGTGACACAAATTAGAGTTTAGTGAGTCAAGTGGGAATACCTTTTGACTTCATGGCTGGTTGTAGTTAAACCCTCATTCGTCTGCAAAACAGGAAAATTTTCTCTATGATAAAAAATGATCATATCCGGTATTACGTTGTTATGATAGCCCATATTCTGAGTAGAAATAGGCCAATTATCATTTAATCTATTTATTCAATACTACTGTGACATTGGTAAGTTCTGTCACCTCTCTAAACCACAGTTTCATCATCTCTAAGTGTGAATAATTACATATCCACCTCATTGTTGTGTGCATGGTAAAGAATTTAACCAAGTAACAATTTGAAAGCGAGGTTACTGCATATGTTAGAGCCGCTTCTATTCTTTTTCTTACCTTGTAAGAAAGGAACATGATTCAAAGTCAAACTATTCAGCTCTTCACGGCAATTCTTTTTGCTTTGAACTTTGTCAGAATGCCATACACTAGTTTTCAGATATGCTATTTGGTAGCTATGGGTGCAAAATTTGGGGGGACACATAAGTAGATTTTGATGTAGCTGCAGCATCCCATTGTCCTGCAACAGGCCGAAGGAAATGAAGAAATCCGTGTGTCCTCTGTGTTGAACTTTTGGTTTCTAGGGCACCATGTCCCCCTTTTGGAAGTTCCTGCTTCTCTTTGGCAGACATATCCTTCAAGGTCCTCTTGGGAATGAGCACATGAAATACATTTTTGGATCTATTTATGTCTGAAATATCTTTATTTTGCTTTCATGCTGGGTTGATAGGTTAGTTGGTGTGTAAGGCCCCTAATGCTGTTGTATCAAATTGTCACAGATTTAGTGGCTTAAAATAATAGAAATTTATTTAAATTGGAGACCTTTATTTTGGAAAAGCCTCCTTGTTAAATGTTTTTCAGAAAGATGCCCAGATCTCCTGCTGTGACCCCCAGCCAGACAAACGTGCCCAAGAGCTTTATTCAAGCTTAAACTTGCGTGGGTATCCAGGGACTGTCGAATGGGACACGGGGCCCTGGAATGGCACTCGTCAATGTAGTCTTCAGCCTGTGGTCCAATGAGCACCCTGATTACTTCTTTCCTGTGAAAGATGGAGGACTCTTCTGGAACACCAGTCTACTTTTTTTCCCCATAAACCCTTCTGTTGAGTTGCTAGAATTATTTGCTTAAATTTTGCTGTGAAATCTATATATTAAATTTTGCTGTGTTGCCCTGAAGGACTGGCTTATGTTTTCCTCCCTCCCATTTCTCCATCCCAGGGTAGGTGAAAACATGAGGGGAAAGGTGTCTCCCAGGAGATGAGGGCCAGGTTAGTGAGAGAAGGCTACAAACTTAGTGGCCTAAAACAATACAAATGTGTCCTCAGACAACTCTGAAGATCAGAAGTTTAAAAGGCATCAGCAAAGCTGCATTGCTTCTAAAGGTTCCAGCGAAAAATCTGTTTCCTTGTCTTTTCTAGCTTCTAGAACCTGCTGAGATTCTTGGCTACTGACCCCACCCTATACCGTCCACGCCAGCAACAAGTATCTTTGAATCTTTCCCTTTCTCAGCTTAAGGTAACCCACTGCCTATCTGACTCTAACACGTCTGCCTTCCTTCTGTTAAGGCTCTTGTAATTATATTGAGCCTACCCAGATGATCTAGAATATGTCCCACATCTCAAGATCTTCAACCTGACTAACATCTCCGAAATCCCTTTTGCCATGTAAGGTAACATGTTCACGAGTTCGGGGGTTTGGATGCGGGCCTTTATTTTGTCTACTGCAGACCCCCAAAGACTCATGTCCTTCTCACATGCCAAATACAAGCCTCCCAGTTCAAGATCACCCAGAGTCCCTAACCTTTATAACGCCCTCTCAAATCCAAAATGTCACTGAAGTCTCACCTTCACAAAAGGTGCAGATCTCATCGTCTAATCACCTAAATTAGGTTTGAGCGAAGGTCTAGGTATACTCCCTGCTGGGGCAATATTCCCCATCTGTGGATTCGTGATGCCAGAAAACACCTTATCCGCTCCCAAACGAAGGTGAAACAGGCATAGGATAACAGGCGTCAACGTCCCGATTCAAAAATGGGAGACAATGGAAAGAAGAAAGGGGTCCCCAGTCCTGACTGATATTTGCTAAATTGACGTCAACTGGGCAAGCAACATTCGATTCCCAGGCCTGGAAACAATCCTCTGTGGTCCTGGCTCTGGTCCGCACTGTCAGACCCGTCTTTCCAAAGAGGAAGAAAAGTATGTGTTGCTGCTGAGTAGTTTTATCAGCTTGTTTCTTACCTATAGAATTTTGGGAGTCCAGCACCCTTCCCTCATTTTGTTCTCTCTCTGCCTCTTTCAGTCCATGCTGGCAGTGTGACTGTTAACAAAACATTCTTAAGAACCTTGTAAATCTCCCTTGTATGTTTCAGGGATTCACTCCTTTAGACAAAAGGCTCATTTGCATGTATTTCTTAGATAATTCCTCCTCTGTTCCTAGCTTCTGTTTAGATGGCCGAGGAGACCTAGTCACTGGCCTAATCTCTCAAAGAACAATGTGTGAAATTGAACACTATGACCTTTTGATCCTTTTAAAGCTTTAGTAAAAGGTTGCCCAGCCACACCCTTGGCTGGCTTTTCAGAGTAGTCTTTCTTGACAGTGAACCTTCTAATTTTAGTGCTTCTGTAACCTGGATAGATGAGAATTTCCCATGTTAGCCAGTCCTGTTTCTCTTTTAATTAAAGATGCTTCTCCATCTGACCTTTTTCTTTTATATTTTCCTATAAAGCAGCAAGAGGAAACTGGGCTCTACTTTCAACAGAAATCTCCTCACCTACATATTCAAGTTCATTGCTTCCAAATTCTGTTTTCCATGGATCTGTAGGATATAATCCCATGAAGCTTTTGGCCGTCCGGTTTCCAATAACAATTTTTCATTTCCTTCTGAGCTCTCACCAGCAGTGCCTTTATTGCTCCCGTTTGGACCGCCGTGCCATTGATGATGACTCACGTATTCTCTAAGACGAATGAGTGCTGATTGGGTGCCCTGTACTTTGTCATATGAACAAACTGCTGTCCATTTTTGATACCATTAAGATGTTGGACTCCTTTAAGCTGGAAACCCATGTTCCTAAGTCATGGAAAATGCCTTCTATTAACTTGCTTGCAACATTCTTTTTTGCTGAAACTACTATTTTTTTATTTCTAAAATGTGTTATTCACTTATTGAGCTTCCGAGGTTAAACTTGTAGTTTTAAAATATAGTTTTCTTTATTTGCATATTTTTGTTCTATTTATTTTCTTTCTGGAATTTTTTTTATATTTCAAGAAACATCTCTTTTTATGTTAACAGTTACATGTTTTTTGTTTCTTTTGGACACATAATATTTTATTTTCTGTCCAGACATTATGCATATAATTGTTAGAATTTTAATATTTTCTTCAATGCTATGCTTCCTGTGATTTCCTTTAACCTACTTTTTAATTCACTTTGATAACCTTTCATTTAGAAGTTTTTCAAAAACCTGTGGCAGTCCTTACCTGTTCATAATTTAAACTGTGACAGTATAATTAACCTTCTGACAACCTGTGCACCTGACTGGGACTCGTCGATTCGCACTACCTTCACTACAGTGATCAGGTAGGGACCTGTCGTTGCAGAATGGAACTTCTGAAACTTCAGTATCAGTTTTTCTGTTCTTTGAGGTCATTTTTTGTTGTTGCTTCCAACGAAGAATGCTAGAATCTGCTGGTGGCAGGCAGGGGAGAGAATGGTAGATTTTCACAGTCATGCTTACTTGCTTCTGTGCCGTCACGGTGCCTGTCACAACCTTCAACATGCTTCATGTTCCTGAGACGAGAACTTCAGTGGTCCAGTCTGCCTAGAAAGGAAATGAATCTGTTTTTTTTCCCCTGGAGGCAGAAGTAGTTACATGACTGTAAGAGGCTGAAAAGGGATTGGGGACTGAAATTCCTGATCTGTATGCTTGCAACTACAGAACTGATTTCAGTCGCATATCACTCCCTTATGTTCAGAGGCATCTGGTACCCCCAATAGCTGGTGTTTTCCGGAGTCAGTTTTAGTTACTGGTACATGTGATATGCTAGAATCTATGTGGTTTATCCATG
Organism: Mormoops blainvillei; assembly: GCA_004026545.1. NCBI lineage: Eukaryota > Metazoa > Chordata > Mammalia > Chiroptera > Mormoopidae > Mormoops > Mormoops blainvillei. The sequence continues at coordinate 8,216 of PVJD01001437.1, read as the reverse complement.
GTAAAAGGGAAGAAATAGCATTCTTTATTTTTCACTTAGAAATTGATCTTTTTTTTTCCCCTCTAAAGCCACTAACTACCTTTTAGATGATGACTCTATGGACACAGGTTTTTAGAGGGTTTTGTTTTCTCCAAATATATACATCCATGTGTTTAAAAAATAACGAACAAGTTTTTATAACGAAACCCAATGTTCACTGAACCACTTTTCCCACCACCAGTTCTGTTCTCCAGAATTTATCTCATGACTACAATCACTGACTCCATTTGTCACTCTCATAATTTCATAATAGAGGTTTCAACTTGCATGGTAAAATCTGTCATTCAAAAACACTATTTTGATTTATGTTCCACTCTCTATTATCATACATTGACATCTTTTACTTCTCTCCACCTGTTCTTATACACTCCTTTCTGAGAAAACATTGCATTGTCATGGTCATTAAAACCTTTATTCTGGCCCGTATTTATAAGCTTTCTATGATTGGAATACAGATTGCTTCTAAAAGTAAAAAAGAGGAGAAAAAAAGTGAATAGTGGCCCTGGATCAGAAAACTCAATATGATTATAATGGTAACGCACCTCTAATTCATTTATAGATTCCACAATATTCCAATCAAAATCCCAGAATTCTTTCTTTGTATTGACAAACTGGTTCTAAAATTTATGTAGAAAAATAAAGGATTTAGCATAGCCAAAATAATTCTGAGTAAAAAGAACAAAGTTGGAGGAATTCATAGTAATTCCAGCTTTTCCCAACATTTCAGAAGGATTTCCAATGAGGAAAACTTCTTTACTACCATGTTATTATCATCACATCTAGAACATCTTCGGTAGTTTCGAAGGTTGTAGCTCTACCTGCCCATGAAATATGCTTTTCTCAAAGGCTTTACTTGTGCGGTCTTTGTCCTGGTCGAGCCTGGACCTGAACCTCCCTTACCTGCTCTGTTTCACGGGGTTTACTTTCTTCTGAATCCCAAGTTACCTTTTCATTGTTTACTTTAATATTTTTACTGTAAATTCACCACTGGTTTCTTAAAAATGGATGAATATAAGCTAAACTTTCCAATCTTAAAATATCTTTAATTTTACTATATTTTGATTGACAGATATAAAATTATAGGCTAAAACTAATTTCTAAGAGACATTTAAAGTTGTCATTTTTTAAAAATTTCAGGTATTACAGGTGAGATGACTAATGTCAAATTGGTTCTCATTCTTTTGTCGGCAAACTACTTTATTTCTCTTGAAAAGTTTTAGTTGACACTTCGAAGGGACATGCTGGATGCCAATCTTTGTACCTATTTCTGTAAATTTTTCTGGAAGGTTGATTAAGCCCTTCTACTTTAAAAACTTCTGCCTTCTGCTCAGGAAAGTCTCCTGAGTTTTGATTTTTCTAATAATTTTAGCTCTGCTTTTTTATGAAGGCTCTCTGTAAACCCCTAGTTTTCTGGGGGCATTACTCCTTCTAGTAGTTACTCTTCTTTAACACCATCCTTCTATATTTTGTTAAGAGCTACTGTTTTATATACGATATAACTCAATATGCTCTGAGACCAGTTGCTTGATCTGGAGGAAATATTTGAACCAAGAAAGCTTAATGAGTTCTGTACTTTTTTTTTTTTAAATGTGGCACTAGAAATAGGTTGAAATCTGTTTTAATAGTTTCAGGAGCTGAACTTTAGCTCGTAACGCTCAGTGTTCACAATTATCACTCTGCAGAGAAAGTCGTAATGAGAAGTGAATTATACCGATATCAATGCCTATTTCTATATTTTCATCTATGTCTATGTGAAATCAATATTTATATGAAATATAGATTTATATCTACATCTGTAGCAGTGACTTTCAATTAGGGTTAATTTCATCCTCGGGGACATTTGGCTGTGATCTTGAGTGTGGTGCTACTGGCATGTAGAGGGTAGATGCCACGGATACTGCTCCACACGCTACATGCACAGGACAACCTCCAGCCATGAAAAGTTATCCAGTTCACAATGGCAATAGTGCCAAGTTTGAGAAACCCACATCTATTTAGATTTTAGTAAAAGTGATATCTCTCACTGTTTTTCCTCACCGAAGTATGCCACTTCCTTATTCTGATTTTTTGAAATTATCTCATTATCATTAAAATGTATTCCTCTTTTGTGCTTAAACTGATTCAAATGATATTTTAGTTTATTTCAACTAAGAACATCTGAACTGGCAGTGAATTTTCTGTACGTTTTAGCATCTATTGAATAGTGGCAGATACCTGAATGAATTTGAATGATTCTTTTTCTTTTCTGTTCCCTTACATGTTTTCTTTTATTCATAATGTACACATAGGGGTGAAAATAGTGTTTTAAAAGAGTAAATGAACAGTTGACAAATATGAAACTAAAGCTCGGTAGGAATTTGACCAGTGTGTGGAACTCGTTTGCCCTCAGCACTCACGCTTCTCAGTTTGTTTCAGGCTGGAGATGCTGCTGCCTATTAGCGGCCAAAATGTGTCTGAGTCAGAAACTAATGTTTGATTTGATTTTTTTCCCAAGGAAGGTAATTCTGAAATTTGGACTCTTCTAGTAAGTAACAAACTTTCCCTGAGGTGACTAAATAAAAGGTGGCCTGCCTGTCTGAACTGGAGAAGGCTGTGAGTATGAAGACCCAGGCATGGGTAATGGAAGAGAGTTATATATCAATAAATAGTTCAAAATACTATTTTACCCTGCATAGCAGAAACACAAATACCCAAATATTCTTCCACAGGTTGCCTATGCATTTATGTATCTTTTCTTTAAAATTTTCTATTGAAAATTTACACCCTAATATTTGTGAATTATCTGTTTTTCAAGTAAACACTCCAATGACATCATTTTAGCTGATGTGTCATGCCTTTAGTTGGAAAAAGCAGAAGTCAATTTTGCTTTAACAGCCTGGAGGATTTATTGGCTCACAAAGTCAAATGCTCAGAGGTGATTCCACCTTCCAGGTAGGTTAATTTGGCAATTTAAGTATATTACTGAGTTCCTGTTTGTTTCCTTTCATTTTAGATTTCAGTAGAAGCTTTATCCTAAGGCAAGCTCCCCAGTGTGGATTATGAAAAATCTTGTGGGGTACGGTATATGTTTCCTTATATTAGGAGACATACATGCACATGTACAGAGAGAGAGAGAGAGAGAGAGAGTGAGAGAGAGTGAGAGAGATATCTAGAAGTCATCTCAAAGAACAAGAGATATTCCTTCTCTTTAGCTACTGGAGAGAACAACTTAGTAAATCCGTTGACACACAAACTAGCATAGAACAGTTGTCTCAAACTTTTCTGTAAATGTGGATGTACACGGCAATCGCCTCTGGACCCTGTCAAAGCGCGGGTTCTTCTTATTCAGTGGGTCTGGGCTGAGGTCAGACAATTTACATTTTTAACATGTTCCTGGATAACATCTATACTGCTGGTCCTTAAATGTTTCAAGTGATAAGTGCTCCTTATCTTTTCTCACTGTCAGGAATAAGACTTTTGATCAGCTGTTCCAGAATAAAAATGGCCATGGCTTGCTTCAAGAAAGAAATCCATCCCTAGTTCTAGTCTAGTTCTTGATGACCTTTTTGGCCTCACCGGCTTGAGGATGGACAACTGAATCGTAACTTTGAGAAAGATTTTAAAAGTCAACCCCCACATTATTTGTCACTGTCATTGTTTGGAAATCATACTAGAGAAAGATGAGTATACTGAGAAAGTATTGTCCTATATCGTAATAAAGCAACAAAATGCTGCAAGAAAATATAGTGTTTCGAATAAATCACTCCATTTTGGTCTAAATCTGTAATGTTGACATTATAAAACTATTTCAAGACCAGATGAAACTATGCTTTAGCCTTTTTAGGAGTGTTCCATTGTACTCCTAAAGATGGAATTGAGTACAAACTAAAACAGGATTATTTAAAAAAAAATTTAATTGTTGTTCAATTATAGTTGTCCCCATTTGTCCCCCATTATGCTCCCCTGCCCTGCCCACCTCCCATATTCAATCCTCCCCACACTGTTGTCTTTGTCCATGGATCCTTTACATATGTCCCTTGACCCTTCCCCTTCTTTCCCCCGTTATCCCCCTCCCCTCTGGTCACTGTTTGTTTCTTATTTCCTTTTCAAGGAATGTGCATTGCTAACTCCACAACAAATTCACCTCAAAGTAAAAAGTTCAATATTCATGAGCAAAGAGACAGAAAATTTCAAAATAAGACATGAGTATTTACTCTGCTCTAAGTTTTTAGTTGAAATCTTCCACTTGCAGTGGTTATTGCTCTTTCAAAATGTTTCGCTGACTTTCTAGAGCTTAACACACACATGTGTGGTTAAATTTATTAGTTTACATTCAATATTTTGACTGTTAATTTCACTGGTCTTTCCTTCCCTTCTCCTCCTATTAACATTCCTCTATAGAAAATCCTAGTTTCTTGACAACCGATCTCTGTGGTCTCTAGCAATCCATTCATAGATTTTTTTCTACTGCCTTTCCAAAGCTCACACATTGTCCCTCCCCTGACTACTTTCCCTCCTTCCTGGAACATCATATCAGTATTTCAAAGCTTACTGAGATCTCTATTCCACTCAAGAAGACAGTGACCTTTCCTTCATTTGCATTTGTGATACCACCTTCTAGAACACATGAATAAAGTGAATTATAATATTTTTACAGTTTTCTTATAGTAGTTAACTCATGCACTGTTCTCCAACATGCACTATTTATGTAGTATGTCTTGCCCTAGGATGTTACCTCCTATACACCAGTTACTCAAAAGATATTAAATTGTTCATTTAAAAGAATATTTTAAGAAAAAAACTTACAAGTTTAACCACTACATTTTGAAAAATGACTGTGGCAAATATTGTCTACAGCATATTTTCTTTACTACATTGTTGAATGCTGATCCTGGCATAAGAAATATGAACCATTCTCCAAGTTATGAGAAATAAACTTATATCTGAACATGGAATGAAATATTGAAAATAACCATATGTTGAAGGATTACTCAGTTTTCTGGAAAACTTAGAATAAGGAAGTATTTGTCTTTGTGATCACTAGTTTACATTAACCAAACGGCACTACGATTGGTTAAAACAACAGAGATTTGCAGGAATGTTTCACAGTATTATAATGTGCATCTTGAACTTCCAAAAAACTGTCCTTGCACATGTATTTAGGTTTGTTTCTTCCCTCTATAGATTCACATTCTTCCTCCTACACCACTTTTTACAAAGTTTAAAAAGCGAGCCAATATAACCTCTGGCCAAAGATGACACCCAAGGGGATGCCCTTGGTAGCCAGACGCTCCACAGTCTGCGCCGAGGTCTGCCTCATCCCGCCATAGGTCACAAGGCGACACATTTTCTCATTGTTTTGCCAGTATTTTGTCTATCAGAATCTAATCTTCATCTGGGAAGCTTATGATAAAATACAAATCTTAAGAATTTGACCTGGGGTGGTGAACACAATACAATATATAGATGATGTATTGTAAAAGTGCACACCTGAAACCTGTATAATTTTATTAACCAATGTTACCCTAATAAATGCAATAAAAATGAAAAAATATTTAAAAGGGAACATACCTTTGGATTCAAAAGCAGACTTTTTCTACAACAAATCTAAATTTCAGTGGTTTGAACAGTTCAGGCACTGGTATTATTTTTAAACACTTTTAAGATGATTCAAGTGTGTGACAGGATTAAGATTAATTGACCTAGGTAATGGTTGGTGAGTAAGTATAATAAATGTTTATATATACAGCAGGTGGACCATCATTTGTACTGTTATCTGGTCCCACAATTGTTATGGGGAGGCCTGGCTTTCCCCTCCTTTGAATCTTTACTTCTGCTTTGAGCCAAGAATTGGCTTCAATGCTTAGTTTTTGAATCACCATTTGAATCCTTAAGAACTTTATTGCTGGTAACAGAAAGGTAAGTTTTCTCTTTGCCAAGAGACTATTTATTGCCTGCTAGTAAAACATTCCAACTTTTTCCATTTTATATCATTAGTCTTTTTATGGATTGAATTAAATTCTATGTGCTTTCAATGATACACTCTAGTAACTACAATCCACCTGGGTAAAGTTATATTCTCAGCAGATTCTAAAGTTTCCTTTCCCCGGGGATATTGAATGGAGAGGGGAGCCAAAGGCTTTGCCATTGCTCCCACCAAAAATGGATCATTACATCAGATAAAGCTCTTTATAAGAGTTTGGCTTCCCTTTAAGTGGGAAAATGTGCAGGCAATAACAACAACAAAAACAGAAACTGCTCTTCTTCTGCTAGCTCTTCTCATGGTGAAAGAATATACTTTTTACACAGTGTATACATCTTCTTTCACGTCATTGTATTTAAAGGCTTCAGCTTGGTTGAAGCCATTTAAATAAGTGGCTCACTCCTTAATAATATGCAGGACTAAGAATCCCATTAAGAATAAGACACCATTGGTTTATTTCAACAAAATAAAGATTTTTGTCAATACCCATCCTAATAGAGTTGTAGACCCTGTCTCTGTTCTAGGACTTCAGTCCATAAAGTATCCCTTAATAAATATTCGAATGCTCTCATTATTACATCTTTTCCTTGGCATATATAGATTTTCCCCCTGATATTAAGAAAGGAAACTGAAATCCCCTTACCCTGTGCCCCACCTCAACCCACCTTGCTGTCCTTTTCTTTTCTTAACAGCCAAGAATAACAAAACCTACAATGTATGCTCATAATTTCCGCATCCTTTCTTCCCATTGAATCCCCTGGGTGTTGTAACTTGGCTTCCGCTCCAATAATTCATCTAAATCTGCCTTAATTATCTCCTCAACACCCCCTTTATACCAATCCAAGTTCTTATGTAACCAAGTCTCTCGGGCATTGAACAGCACTGATTCTTTCGGAACCCCTTTCATTGTTTATTTGACTTGAATCTCATTTATTTACATTTTGTAACTAATTATTTCTGCTCCTTCTCTTTTTTCAGGCACTGACTCTCTCTCCCACAAGGCTTGAAAGTTGTCTTTCTATATACTTTTGTTTCTAGATTTTTCCTCTCTTTAGCTTTCATACTTTTTCTAAATGATTTCTTCCGTGTTAGTTGTTTTAGCTATTACCCACATCACGAAGATTGAATATTATATTGCCAATAAAGATTTTCAGTTCACAGGATGCTACAGTCAAATTGTCCAAAGAGAATTTGTCTTCTATCTTTTGACTTTATTCATTCATAGATTCATTCAGCGCTTACTTATGAAGTATCTTCTGTATGTCAGGTACTGTTTTGGGTGTTATAGATGGCGTCACAAGCAAAAAATGTTCAAGTTATAATAGAAATGGGGCAGAAGGATTGCCAGAGAAACTGGGAAAATAGAGTATGTTAAGGAAAAGATGTGTAGGATGCACACATTTGAGAAGGAATATTTTGAGTTTGGTTTTGCAGAAGATAAACCCGAGATGTCAGTTAGACAACCAAATAGACAAGTCCCATTAGAAAGTTAACTGTGTTTGGTGTTCAGTGGGGAGATCTTAGTTAAGTGTAATAAATAAGAGAGAAATCAGCACTTAGGTGTTGAGATTCATGGTACTGAATAAAAGTGTCAAAGAGGTGATTATAGATGGGGAGTGTCAGAGGTCTGTCTGTGTCCTTGGACATATTGACACTTCGGGAGATGAAAATGGAACAGTAAAGTTCAGTGAAAGGTCAGAAAATTAAGAAATATTTCCAGGAGGTCACAATAAGAAGGTGTTTCAAAAAGGGGGAAATGGGGGTCAATGTTGGAAATGCAACTAGTGTGTTGAGTAAGGTAAGTTCTGAGCTTTTCTATTTGTTGGAAACAAGGAATTTACTAGTGTCTGCATTATGTCTGAATTAAGATTGGTTCCCATGAAATGTGGAGATGTTAGCCTGTTTTGGAGAAGGTTAAACAAAAAGTGGGAGGGAAAAAACCACCAATTAATGACCACCTTTTTGAGACGTTTTGTAATTAAAACTAGAAAAATGAATTGTAGTTAGAGGCATATGTGGACAAAGTTATTTTATTTTGTTTTTAAGATGTGTGAATTAATGTAATGATTTAATGGTAAAGGGAATGATTAATAGGGAAAAACAGAGTTCCAGTAAAGACAGGGGGCATTAGAGGAAAGGTATCTGTGAACAGGCGAGAGCAAATGAACGACAGCACAAGTGAAATGGTCAGCCGTAGGTAGGAATATAAAACATT